>OZ010595.1:29929699-30007199 GCA_963932145.1 Acanthosepion lycidas | reverse complement strand
ACATTTGTTAAATATAAAACATTATTCAATAGAAAAATTCAACAAGACAGCAGAGTTAAAACCTTCTAAAATAATCCACATATGCCATTTCAAAAGCAGATAGTGGTCATCTAAATTAATACCCAAGTGTCTAAAAAAATATAAAAATATATATTTTTTTACAGGTCAATACGCACGCAGTAGTCAATATGAGAGTTCGAAAGTACAGATGTTAATATAAAAAGTAAAATAATTTTCTTTATTAGCTTAGACCATTATGTAGATATTAGTTGGCCTACTATCTGCCATTTTCTTTATTGTTTGCTTCTTTGATTATAGTGAGATGATAAACAATGGTTACTTTTCAAAAGTGTTGCCTCCATTTTTTTTAATTTCTTTTTATTATTTGATATATTAATCTCCAAGCTTTTTTGGACAGGGTAGTCGAAAGTCATGAAGATTTACACCAGAATATTCTCTTTTGTAGGTAATTTTCAATGTTTCAGATTCTTCATTCTATATAGAATATTACATCTGTTATTTTATTAGGCTTATCTAACCGAACGATATCACAGGCTGTCGAAAATAAAAAGATAAATGCGTCTAATTCTGGGGCTATGACGCTTTTCAGGTTTCCCATTGATGGACATTATTCAGATTGTTTTAATCGGCGTCGTGCCAAGTTTGTATGCATTACATTTTTCCTCGTATCAAAGAGTGTTCCTATGTACACAATCCATTATTTTACTTTACACCATAACAGATATGTTTCTTTAATCAAAACGTTGTGATCGTGCGTGACCAAATAAGTTATTAAAATATCGAGCATTACCCTTGCATTAATTTGTTTATACTGTCGAAAGATGGTGCACTTGCATCAAATGAAATCTGAAAAAAAGAGCAGACGCACATCATTGTTAATGACGTATGGGTGTTACATAAATTTTCTCCTAGATGCATAACTTATCGACGTCTGCAGTGAGCTCTGTGTCAGAAATCCAGTGACGCCGAAAACAGTTTTTTTTTAGTAAAATCGCAGAGAATTTACAAATATTGCTGAATATCTAACCACCTAAGTAAAGCTTGATATTTGAATGAATATCACTCGCTAAATGGACTGATATATATATATATATATATATATATATATATATATATATATATATATATATTGTGTGTATTTAGTCAGCATCTTTTCATTGATACACGTATCATTGATCACTATTGCGAATTTCTTTCTTCGTTCAACGCTAATGTTATTAAACTTATCAGATGTTACAAAAAAATTTTACATAAAATAAATAGACAACACTTGACTATAATATTAATGAAACGTGTATCAATATATATATATATATATATATATATATATATATATATATATATATATATATATTAGGTTGGTGCAAAAATAATGACGTAATAATGCCTTTTTTTACGTTTAAGATTACGTCAAAAAACGCCATAAGCACATCATTATTTTTGCACCAACCTAATATATATATATATATATATATATATATATATATATATATATATATATATATATATATATATATATATATATATAATGTAAAGAATAACAGACCACTTTAAGGTTCCATTTATATAATTTATTTCACCAAAAAGTTCTTTTACCCTGGATCATCAAACCTTACTTGCAAGGATGAAAAAATTACTTCAAACTTACACTAGTGAAGGGATGTATTAACCTTATGTAAGGTGACATAGGTACTATTGATAGTGTGACAGATATGGTCGAAATTAGAGAGGGAAAGGAGAGATAGGAATGCTTTTAAATTTATTATTATTTTTATTACAATACTTAATATAGAGGTGGTGTAAGGATCATGCATTAGGCTATTCAATAGGCCAACTCACCGGAAACGATATAAAGAGAAAAAGAGAAAAAAAGGGTAAAGTAAAAAAGAGAGAAAAAAATGGAGAAGTAAAGATGTAAGAAATAAGAAATGGACTTAAAGTTTTGAAGGAAAGAGAAGGGGATATAAAGTTGGATATAAACGTATACGGGCATGTATCGGCCAGTGTGGAAAACACAGATTTATATAAATATTTTTATTTTAAAGTTTTTAAGTAATTTAAGTGTTTAAATTGTCCACAAATAAACTAGGAATTCAATATAAACTGAATAATTTATCAATAAACAAAATATAAAAAACAAAAGGTTATTAATATTAATATTTTTTAATATTCTAAATAACTGTTAAGGATTAATATTTCTTGGGTATAGTCTAAAATTTGAAGGTAATAATAAAATAATTTACTGCCTTTACACTTAATCTATCTATCTATCTATCTATCTATATATATATATATATATATATATATATATATATATATATATATATATATATAGTTTATGCAAAACTAGGTAATCCGCATGGGTAAACCCAAGGAGGATAATATCCAGAGAGCTCAATGTAAAATTCAGAGGAAATATGTTTGAATAAAAACAGACCACTTTAATGTTCCATGTAATAAGTTATTTCACCAGAACCCCTTTAACAGGGCTCTGGATCATCAGACTTTACTTCCAAAGGTTGAAATGAAAAATGAAAAGAAATTTTATTTTGATAGACCTCATCAAGCATATGTAAAATATTAATTTCTTTTCATTTGTGTGTGTATTATGTATTTTAAAATTTTAAATCATGTTAAAAAGCATTACATAATGGCAATTATTTTTCAAAAGAATAAATGTGTCTCCTCGTGCGATGTTAAAGTACTGGCGAGTGAAAGATTAATTTAAATCCAGAAGTACTCTGTGGTGCTTACACACCGTTCAACCGGCGGTGGGAATTAAGTCATTTATCTATAACACTGTTAAACCGGTGGCTGGGCATTATGATATTTTTTCTGCCACCGATAAAGAGGTGATCGTGACGAAAGGGATTAGTATATATTAAATATTATAATACATACATACATATATATATATATATATATATATATATATATATATATGATACTTACCTGCCCCCCATTAGAATGTCTGATAGTCAACTTCTTGAGAGCAACTCCCTGCGTCTGCTCTGTCTCACGTTGACTGCTGACATGAGATGGAACAAATATATTGAGTCAATTGCATCGTCCACTGGGAGGAAAGTTGGCTCTCTGTGCCGCGTCAGGAAATTGTTCTTCCCTGAATCGATACTTCAAATATACAAAACGACCATTCGCCCTTGTATGGAGTATTGCTGCCATATATGGTCTGGGGCACATTCTGTTTACCGCGGAGTTCTTGACAAGATCCAGAGACGGATATGTAATGTTATTGGCCCTGCTCTGGCGTCTCGTCTGCAGACACTCTCTCACAGACGCGCCGTCGACCCTCTCTGTCTCTTCTGCAAACACTTTCATGGTAATTGCTCCGATGAGCTGCTTTCACTGGTTCCCAGTCTCAATGAATTCAAGCGCCCTACGAGGCTGGCATCCCGTTCTCAGACTTACACTGTAGAAACTTTCAAATGTAGCCGTTTCTTCTGCTCCAATAGCTTCATACGTCGCACCTCTCGTGGATATATGTGTATATGTGTACATGGGTATATGTATGTGTGTATGTAGGTACACGCCTATGTGTATGTATATACGTGTATAAGTTATTGTGTATGTGTGTATTTGCATGTGTTTTGAACATAAAAATATAGGTCCTCGCTAGATTAGATAATCGTCATATTTATTCTTTATATGTTTATATTTGATTTGTAACCTGTAGTCGATATTATTTTTGTCAAATTTTCTCAATTACACAGCGTCCCTTTCAATTTTAATTTCACTCGCCCCATCTTTCTTCCCCACCACTTCTTTCCTTACCTCTCCCTCCTTCTTATTCTGATCTTTAACATTAGATCGTTCATACAAATATCCACACAAATACACACATACATATACATACACACACATATACACATATACATATATCTGATTCAATATCTTAGCTCTATCTCTATCTTAAATGGTAGGTCTGATGAATTGAATCGTATTTACGATTCCAATGGAATAAATTATGACCATGGGATATTAGTGTTTAAGCCTTTTTATTATATATATATATATATATATATATATATATATATATATATATATATATATATAAATTCATTAATTATTCATACAAAAACAAATATAGAGGTTAATGATTTAAATGGCGAGAATACATCGTCGTAAACAATATAAATAAGATATATCAACCCCAAACCTGTATATGAATGATATGATCCCCGTTTATAAATTCCAGTTGCATAAGGTATTTTTTTTTTATAAATGTTCCGGGTTGATGTATCTTATTTATATTGTTTGCGAGGATGTATTCTCGCAATTTAAATCATTAACCTCTATATTTGTTTTTTGTATGAATGATTCATGAATTTATAAATTATAATTGCACCTTTTAATTGAAATATATATATATATATATATATATATATATATATATATATAGAGAGAGAGAGAGAGAGAGACAAAAACTATACTATTTTCTTGTAAATCTCTAAATTAAAGCCGATAAATATATAGATATATATATATATATACACATTCATAGCGTGTATGTAAATATAAAATTGGACAATGATGATAACAACTACCGACGAAAGTTTGTATCAGGCTTAAACATAATCGTCATGGCTTCTGCACATGGCCTGATGGATTCTAATCATTAAACAGGGTGTTGCTGCTGACTGTTAAGCTTTATGTCCATTTGTTATATACATACATGTGTGTGTATGTGCGTGTGTTTGTATCTGTGTTTTGATTCAACGTATTTCTTATTACTTAAACCTTAAAAAAACTTTATTTTTAGCGTATTTTTGAGTAGATAATCTGTAAATTTATTAGACGCTATCTGTATTTTCTTGTCCATGCAAACTTGAAAATCCGAGAAATCTGAGAAAAATATGCCGGATAGAGCATAGTTTTTAAAACGATTTCTTGTATATTCAGGCCTGTAGATGAAAATAAATAAATACGCATTTTAATAGATAAATAGAGCATATCCACTCAAATATAGGTCAAATAACACACACACACACACACATATATATATATATATATATATATATATATATATATATATATATATATATATATATATATATATATATTGAATATACATAATATCTCACATCGGTAATACGGCAGAGTTTCATAGAAACATGCAAACTTCAGGTGTCAAATATGCATTAAACGTTAAACCGTTATTATGTTCAGGTTTCGTGATGTTGTTTTAAAATCGTCTGTTAAAAGTTTCCTTATTTTATTATTGTTATCTACAACACTATAATTAATTATTTATATTTCATATCGTACGTATTCTTAAATTTGAAAGACGAACATTTAAATAATATATATAAAATATATGCTATGGAATTATCGCTATCGACGTGGGATATTATGTGTATTCACAAACATATACTTATTAGCACTATTATATAACATTAAGTCCCGTTTCTTAAGCCCTGTGAAAGTATGTATATACACATGCATACAAAGGGGAAGAGAATAATATAGAAGAAAAATGAAATAACAATATAGCTAACCAAGTATCGATCCTCGCTCTTCAAATTCAAACGTATGTATACACCAACTAAAAATTTGTGAACATTATATTTACTACCAGAGAATCAGCAGCATTCATCACAAATAATTTCCTCTTAAACTCACCGGATATTACTTCTACTTCACTTTATATATGGAACGCTGCTTAAGATTAATATAAATGTTTTCAAGAGTTTTCAAATGGCAATCTCAGCTAGCTTTACTGGAAATGGCTAGAAATCCTTGCCGAAAAATCCCTGGCGAATTAAAAAGCACAAATTGTATGTTTAAGTTTTCCGCAATAGAAGAAGTATTCAAAAATATAGATAAACTTTCAATCTGTCCTCAACAGACGTTAATTTAAATTTTTTTCTGTCAAACCTATGATTTATTCCGCCCATGTATTCAGAATGACATTGAGATTTTTCTGTCTTTCTTGAGAATTTAAATCTTTCCCGCTAACCTCTCCCTACTCTCTTGCTATATTCATGACATGTGCTCTGACAAATTAAATTCAATAAAACCATAAACCCTGACCGTTACAAATTGCAACCTGTCATGTCACGTACACAAGTGTGAATGATTCACATTCCCTTCGTATTTCAGCATTGATTTATTTGTTTTTAAAGACTATCTAAATTTTTCAGATTATTTAAAGCTACAAAATAATTTAGATTGTAAGAATAAATATTTTTTCTACGAATTATGCCATAGCTGGGTACAGAAGACGTGCATTCATACTTTTTCCGAATTATATTCGTGCCTAAGTGACTATAACGAACCCAGAGGGAATAGAAAATCGTCTGCCAACTTTTAATTCCAAAGCACAATTTAAACCACACGTACATCTAAGATTATAGCATTTGGTATTCTCAAACATCATCCTTGTAGTTATTTACCATGGTAGATGTTCCTTAACACTGGGGATTATACGGTGAACAGACGTTTCAATTTTGATATGGGCGTAAGCTCTCTCAGTATTTTGTTTAACCGGTCACTACAATCACAACATCTTCAAGTCTAGGATTAAACATTATATTTCCTCCACAAGCCCATAAGATTTACGTCTTGCATTTTCTGATGCTCATACAAAATTAGACAGTAGCCATCAACTTTGAGCGTCTCTTGGGGCTTATATTTGGGTTACATTAGTATAAACAAAAAGTAACTGACCTAAAATATGGTTGATGTGGTTTTGTGACGTCACCTCGGTGTCGCTGAGCCAAATGTGACGTCTGTCTGGCTGCGTCCGTCGTGCTATCCTGTCCTGTGACGACCAACTGGCTTGGTATTGGTCGCGGCACCAAATGTGACGTTCTAACCTTTTGGTGATTCGGATGGGAATCTGGTTAGATTCGGTATCAGCCTTGTCGTTCCCAGCTCGCTTCCAACGTCTGGTTACCGAAGTAACTGCTTTGATTTCCAGTCTAACCTACCCACGTTGTGAATTGATCTTAGCCAGACGAAATCAATCAGTCGCTGGGCCGTAATGCAAGCCGAGTTCGAATAAGGGTGATATCGCACAATATATGTAAGAGAAAATAAAATAATAACTCGAAAAGTTCAAATGTGTTAAAAAAGGATAACAATATTTTATATCGGGTTGCTGAATACTGGACTGCGTCTACTTCCCAAACCACTATATGGATTCGTGACACTTTGTGTTTGTTAGGCGAGTCTTAATATCTTAGGTTGTTTGTTCTTTAAGAAACTGGTTCTTGGTGTATCTTCAGGTGATATTCGTGAATCTTGTTTTAGTGCTTAAGTCGTTTTTCAAAAATAAATTGTTCTTGGCTAGAAGTTGAGTTCTAGCAAAACTATTGTTTCCAAAAAACGTCCAGCTTGCAACATTATTTCAAAAACATATAGCTGGCAACATTATTTTTTCCAAAAAACGTATAGCTGGCAACATTATTGTTTCATAAAGTATAGCTGGAAACATTATTTTTTCAAAAAAAAAAAAACGTAAAGCTGGCAACATTATTGTTTAAAAAAAACGTATAGCTGGCAACATTATTGTTTAAAAAAAACGTATAGCTGGCAACATTATTGTTTCAAAAACGTCTAGCTAGCAACATTATTTCTTCCAAGAAACGTCTAGGTGGCAACATTATTTTTTCCAAAAAAACGTATAGCTGGCAACATTATTCTTCTGAAAACACCATCTGATGCCTTACTTGCTGTTGGACGTAGTTTATTGTCATACCCAGGACGTGGATGTAGTTTAACGTCATATCCAGGACGCTATCCCCATCCGAGTAAATGCTTTGGGAATATTAGCTAAATGGCCTTGGTTTTATCACGTGAAACATCAGTTCAGAAATCTATAAATTTATCAACATCATGCAAAATCATCATCATTTTATTCACAGTATTTCTAACAACACCAGGTCCACACCCTTGTCGGGTTTAGAACTAAAGATTGTTTCGTCGAAAAGTAAAAATGAAAGAACACATGAATGTCCTTGTCAGACTATTTCAAATTCATTACGTCTTACAAACTTTTATGTACGTATGTTTTGTGATGTCAACGAACACTCGTTTGAACCGTTGTTAATTTTATAATGCTCGATGTAGTAGATACATTGTAATCGCAGATACAACTGTAGAATCTGTTGAACAATACTGGTGTTAAACGCCTTAGAATAGCACTCACACTAATACTTCTTGCTCAATAATACTCGCTCGAATAGTAATCTGTATAGTGATCCGAATAGAGAAATATTATAGTGAATAGAGTAATAATTAGTGGTCTGTATAGTAA
This sequence comes from Acanthosepion lycidas, assembly GCA_963932145.1. NCBI lineage: Eukaryota > Metazoa > Mollusca > Cephalopoda > Sepiida > Sepiidae > Acanthosepion > Acanthosepion lycidas. Next base: position 29,998,900 of record OZ010595.1, on the reverse strand, counting down.
TAAAGGATAGAGTAGAAATCCAGATCCGTATATTATAGAGGATAGACTATGAATAGCGATCCGAATAGTAATAGAGGACAGTTTAGAAATTCGATCAATTAGACACACGCTACCTTACATATATGCGTTTCTTCTATTAGGTTGGTGCAAAAATAATGACGTTCTTTGACGTTAAAAAAATATGTCAAAAAACATCATTATTTTTGCACCAACCTAATACGATCACGTTGTCCACTTAATTCATTAAAGGGATCGCATGTGTTTGCTCACTGGCGAACTATGTTCAAATCCAAGTGTCGGCAGTGAAACTTAATTCCAATATAACAGTATGTATAAAACTGCAATTATTAATATATATATATATATATATATATGGACACATGTGCAGTAAAATTTTTATTGAAATGCCTATGTTCCACATATAGCTGTATCTGCGCATGTGCGAATGTAAATACTTCTACAGAGTAGCATTCATACACATTTCATGACATTTCGTAACAATACAAAAAGAAAAAAAATGAATTTAAATGATATTTATTGTCAGTTTATTTCATCCAGTTTAGCTAATATTAATCATTACATTGGCGGTTTGGAAACTAACGTTATGTTTAATTCATAGGCGTCACATCGGAAATAGCAAGGGTGACTGTCTTCGATTCAATCTTATTGTAATTCTTGCAATATTTAGCAGTTTTTAACTGATTTCGAATTTAATAATAATATTCTGAATCATGCCTTGTTGCTAGTTAAATCCCTCATCGCAAATTTAATTTATGAAAAACCAATGCATCATTCGACAGATCATACTCGATGCTTTGAATAAAGTTATTCTTATTCCGCAGGGACACTTTATTTTGTTACATATCACGCCCGCTCTTTCCTTTTAATATTCAGGTTAATATACGCAGCATGCAAGTTTCTCTATATTTTAATCTTTACATATTTCGCTAAAACCCACACAAACGCGTGCGCGCACACACAGACACAATTACATGCATACATACATACAAACATGCATACATACATATATATATATATATATATATATATATATATATCTTTAAATATGTGTACATTATGAAATGTATGTATGTACGAGTGTGTATATGATGTATATATAATTAATAGCTTCAAGAATAATGTGTTGTTATATCGCAAGATAGCTTTCGGAAATTCTGATTGTGTTTTGCTGCAGCTGCGATAGCTGCATGCCGTTTTGTATTAAATATTGTCCAAATGAAACTAATTCTTATTTATAAACAGAAAAAGCAAGCAAAAAGAACAGACATACAAACATAGAAGAAAGGAAGCCATATCTATGGATGATTATGCTTTTCGATTGTAGGAAAGATAAAAATGCCACTCAAACACGCATAAGTTTGTCTTTTATGGAGAAGCTTTTATCTACACTCTAACATTTCGAAAATGTTTTGAAATTTTTCTCTTCTGGATATAGTTTTCACTGAAATCCACCCTACTGCCAGGTTTCAAGTTAGCTTTTTTAATGATAACATCATTTCAGCAAAGCTTTAAGTTAATTTACATAGATAATGGCTTGGTTATAATTATGAATACAAAGCGTTGGCATCAAATGTTTTCTTCTTCTTCGTAGTTCGCGGGAATTTGAGTGGAACTTCTCGTCGATGGATGATAAAGAAATTTCGTTGGTTTGCTAATATGAAAGTGTCATGGCGGGGCCTTGTCGTGAAGGTCAGACCTGTTAGAACAAGGAGATGGAGATCGTCCGAGCATGGTAGTAGCCAGAGAGTAGGGAGAGACTGTGAGTGAGAGGTTGGAATGTGGAAAATATTTCTTCTCCCAACAGGACTCGGAGACGCTTTTCATCTCTTAAGATAAGAATGTGGTTTGCGCAGCTCACGCAAAAATATGAAAACAGTACTCCATTTTTAGCCTCATTTGGCTCTTATAAAATTAGAGGACAGCATAAGAAGTCAGATAATTAATGTAGCGGTATAGGACCCGATCATTTTACCTGCATCTTTAAAGATAGGATCTTTAGCGATATAAGAATTCCTCTTGAAGTCGAGTGTGAGTTTAAGGCCCAACATTTTATTTCAAATTTGTTCATCGACCATTTAACTCAACCTCAGGAAATATTTTAAAAAAGGACGAATAGCCTGGCACTGAAATCCAAAGGCGATTTTGAATAGTGAAAGTTGTTTTCCGAAAGCAAAACATATATTTAAAATGACGAAAATTGCGTTAGAAACAAAGAAAAGAGGACTAGTTTTACTTATTATTACTTCTCTTATGTCGCAGTGAAAGCTAGACAATCTTCTCAGAAATAAAGGGCAGACATGAAGCAACAGAAATGCATTCCTACAGAGAATATATGGCTGGTAGATTCTTGGGGGCACATCTCATCTTGAAAGATCAGAACGAATTTTTCTCCTGTTCTAACCCAAATCGCAGCCTCCATTCTTTGGCCAGATTTTTTCCATATCAGTTTTCTGCCATTCTAATATGTTTCTGCCATTTCTTGGGTTCATATTTTTTGCGTATTTCATGTTATTTAATCCCTAATATTGTTCTTTTTGTATGATTCTTTGCTTCGCGTATTAAACCACCTTTGTTGAAATATAGTTTTTTTCTGTTTGATTCATTCTAGTAAGCAAGTTTTACATTACATAAATGTATAATTCAAAGTGTATTTCAATATTTATAATTACGGTCTTGCATTTAGGTCATATTAAGGTCTATACTCCGCTTCCCTCAAACCTAGCCAAATATATTTAATCTGCATTGACTTTTGTGTGAATCATTTCATACACGTTTAGGGTTTTTCTGCTCCTTTTACTTTTTTCTACATATTACTTCTTGATCCCTGTCTATTAAAATGTCAATATATATAAGAACATTTATTGATATGTTTTTTTTTATATCTTTAACTTATTTATTTTTTGTATTTAATACAAATTTGTTCACATATAGACCGTACTTGCGAAAACCACTTTTGAATATATTTCTTTCATTTTTCATATTGCTGTCCTATTCATTCATTTATACAAATATATTTACATAGTTCCTCTTCTAGTTCACGAATGAGATTCCTTGTCTAATTTAGTACCAATTGTTAGTAACGATTTGTCTCATTGGTAGCTCGTCTTTATTCATACATAATTCCATTCCGATATAATCCCTGAAAAATATATTGTTGCTAACTTATTATCATTTTTCTAAACAGCCTTACGCCTTAGGCGTAGAAGAAATGATTAATCCATCAACCAGTTATGTGATAACTCTAAGTTTCTTATTTTTATTCAGTCGATTAAATTGCATTGATGGTATAGAGAATAAAAAAGGCGACTGGGAAGTTGATTCATATATACGCCTTCTGATCTGTAAATTGTTACATTTGATTTCATTGTTAAATTTGTTTAAGATTCAAAGTATTTTGAAATTGTTTTACTGTGTTTATAATTAGGAAAAAAATGAGAAAGGTAGAAAAGTTAATATATTTTAGATTTTTATGTTCTCGTCATACGGATTACTATCCAATTCATTTTATATTTCACCCATACAGTGCTTATATTTCTGTTTTGGAATGGTAGTTACCTAGTAATATCTTGGTGATCGATAGTTGAACGTGGCGGACATAAGAACCCCCATTGGATCTTTATTCTTGTGGATAATCTTAGTTCTTGATACTAAATTATATTATCTTTCAGTTCTAATTGGTTTCGTTTTCTTAACAGATTGTGGATAATTAAGATATTCCTTGCTTCTTCTGTTTAGTTTTCTCAATATGTTCTGAAACATGATATTTTTATAATAATTTTTCTTCAAATCATATTCAAAATTAGCAATTTTCTTCTTCTTTCTCTGCTTCTTCTTCTTTTTCTTCTTCTTCTTCTTCTCATTATTATTATTATTATTATTATTATTATTATTATTATTATTATTTCCTTCGATTTATGTTATATGCATTTTGAGTCCGGAGACTTCAGGTCAGAAACGGCTTTATGATATTTTTCAATGATTTTCTGTAAACGAAAAACAATATATATATATATATATATATATATATATATATATATATATATATATATATATATATATATATATATATATATATATAAAGAGCACACGCGTTTTTCATAGATAAACTCTTCGTAATGCGTGTTTTCTCCTTTTGAGTATATTCTTTTGTATTTTGTAAGAAATGGACTATCAAAGAATCATTTAATGCGTCAATCGACCTTTTTCCATACAATCCGAGGGCTCCAACTACAACTGGAATTATTTATGCCCCCATGTGCCACATCTTTCAAAATTCCTCTTTAAGATCTTTGTATTTTGATAGTTTTTTTTTTTGTTACTAAGAAAGCACTATGTTTTTGTGGTCTTTGATCACGATGTCTGGACAATTTGCTTTGTGTGTGTGTATTGTAATATCTCATGAAATTGCTAAAGGTTGTATCTCTGTAACCGGGTTTGGGTGATGTTCATGCTAGTTTATTGCATTTCCCCCCACATAAAATTTGCATATATTCCAGTGCAGGTATTAGTCCACTTTATCATAACGCTTTTTTTATATTCAGTGGATGCTAGAACTGTGCAACCTGATAAAAGACACTCGGAATATTTATCGCAGAATGTGCATTTGGGTTTAACAGATTTATTCAGGATGTATGCTTGGTAATTTTTATGTTAGCAAGCATTGGGACCTGTGCAGCTAGAATTAAACATTCATCTATTGGCTTTGTCTATTACTCAATAAAATTCTCTCATTTCTTCTTAAATTTATTATTATTTTTGTTGTTATTGTTGTTGTTGTTACAATAGTACAGTACCATTTTAGGTTTCCTTTCTATTCATTTGTGCTTTTTTGCATAGTTGTAGTTTAGATTAGTCACTGTTTTCCGTCGCTTTCTTTTTAGTCTTTGGTTCTCACCGCAACCGACACAATCACGAACTCATTCAAAGAATGAGGTCCTTATATTTTCTTACCCTTCAAAATATATCCCGTATGATAACATCGCCGGTATATACCTTTTAAAACATTTCTATTCGTAATTATCCCTTCAGTATTACTTGAACAATTGTTTAAATTAGACATCTTTGTTTACATTTATTTTACTGTTGTGTCACTCCGAACTCTTCTACCACGTTTTAATTGTATAAACATTGTTCATTTGGTTGCAAAAATTCGTTTTCTAAGGCTTATCAACCCTTTTTTCCTTCCTGAACTTATCAGTGCAACGATTATGCATGTCTTGTAAAAGAAAAATATACACTGACTCTCTTGCATATTTAGGTCTACAGTCTTACTGCAATACTCAGCCTCGTTTCTCATATTGCTTTTTCAGTTCTTTAACCTGTTTATTAATATGACATTCAAAATAACCTCGTCTCAAGTTTGTATTTATTTATTTTTCTAGTATCATCCTTTTGTCTTTCAGTGAAAGTGCTGTTTAACAGAAAGATTTTCTTCGGAGTTTTGATCGCCGAAGGGCGTTTATATAGCTGTTTGCCGTAGGCACGCATTAGAGAGGGAAGCGTACGTTTTTGTTGGTGCTGATAAATGATTTATTTTGATTAGATTTTGTAACTTCCCTGAGAGTTTGACCACATCAAATTAGTGAATATGTTTATTTCTGATGATATGTGATATTTTACACGTTTGTTAATATCTGTTCAGCACACCTAAAGGCATCTTGCGACTTATTAAATAAAATCACTGGAAAAGCATCTAAAAAATCATTATACCACATATTAAATTCTTGTGGACACTTAGTAAATATATTACGTTACATAAATGTACATTTACATATAAGTAGCATTTTTATTATATGCAAACTATTGATGAATCTAACAGTTATTAAAAACAAGAATTTTGTCTTTGGATCTGTCGCATATTCAATATTTGGAATGATTATTTTCAGATTTTGTAGAAATTTTAGATTGAGAACTGTTTCTAAGCACATATAAAAACATTTTTTTTCAGATTGCTGTTATTTATCTGAGTTATATCAGATCAGTTATATATAGTCCATTTTTAGTTATTTTGATACAGTGACTGACATGTATGCTGTTAATTTTCTTGCCAGTATATTACTTGATCGTACCAATGTGATATTTATTATAAATTTATCAATCGTTTCAATGTCTGCATTCCAGTGATTCACAAGGACCCTCTAATTTGGGGCTCCTGACAAAATAAAAAATAGACATAAGAATAAATTTGAATTGTTTAGTTTCAGATATAATGTCGCTCTTTTGAACTAATTTAAAATCATTTGAACATTAAGGTTACACTCGTTGCGTGAAAACTTTTAAATTTATATTAATTTCTTATAAATATAGGTGGAGGGAGTGACTCAAACATACTCAATGAAGGGACCTCCGAACTATATTAACCACGGTAGCCACTTATGGCTCGAATCCCTCCCTGATCTTATACCATATCATTGATCAGTTTGTTTGATTTATTTGCTTTTACCTACTTGATAATATGCCTAGTAAAGATCCAAAGTAGAGAAACCTTTTGGCATTATATTGTCTTTCTTTATGATGTGGATACTAAGCTGTACTTTAACCGTGAAGAGAGATTATTCTAAATGAACCTGGGTTACGTATTTATACGCCATTCTGCACAAGGATAAGGATTCTCAGATTTAAGGCAGTCCCAAAGAAATCAGTTGGAATAAAAGTCCCAATTTTAATCAGTCATTTTTGGATCTTATCTTTTACAGTTCCAAGTGGGCGTACACTAACAAGAAAAAAAATACTTACTTGAACCTCGCAACAAACTATTTGATTATGTTGGCATTTATCATGTTTTTCTTTTTTCAACTACCCTTATGTACACCAGTTGCACTATATTGCTAATCCGAATCCGTCTTCCGTCTGAATAGTAAAGATGCTTGAATTACTTTATATTATCACATCATATTATGGATCCCGAGAGTCGCTTTAAGATCTTATTTTCAACTACTTCAATTGGTAAATGCTCATATATATATATATATATATATATATATATATATATATACTTTCGAAACAGAAACCAACCACACTCTTCCGTTCCTGGACATTTTGTTAATTAGAAATAATAACGAACTCAATTTTGACGTTTACAGAAAGGCTACAAACAAAAATGATCTGATCAGATTCTACTTAAATCACCCTTCAAAAATTAAATCTGGAATTATTATAGGTTTCTATCTAAGAGCATTACGAATCTGTAGTCCTCAATACTTATTTAAAGAAGAAACATACATAGAAAACACATTCAAAAACCTACAATACCCATATCATTTCATCCACAACTGAAGAATAAAGGCATACAAAATATACAACCGCAACAAGACTAATAACATAATCCGCAATAGTAAATCACATGAAAACAGATACATAATACTACCGACCAATTCTGTCACGTCCACTATCCAGAATAACCTATCCCATCTAAATAATCTTGAAATAGTCACAAAAACTTCCAAAACCATTATGGATATACTAAGATCTTCAAACAATAATAGCACTAATATTTCTGAAGCAGGCATTTATAGAATAAATTGCCAAAACTGTTCCTCTCAATATATTGGAGAAACAAGTAGAAGTTTGAAAAAACGCATTTATGAGCACAAAAGAGACCTCACAAAAAACAACTCAGCTAATGCACTAGTCATACACAGAAATAAATTCAACCATAATTTTGATTTTAAAAATGCTACACTCATAAAAAAAGAAAATAACTCACTCAGAAGGAAAATTCTGGAGAGTGCCGCCATAGTAAACTACCCAAATATTAATCTACGCCCAGGTTTTTTCCCTATTTCACCTTTCTTAGCAAAATTAATGCTCTTACAAACAAATATGCACAACAGATTCATAAAATCAAAAGAAAATGGTTGAATACATCAACACAGTTATAATGACAATATTCTCCACACGTGACAATTACTGACGTTATTTTTCAGTTAAAAATATGAAAATAGCTTTTCTCTACATTCCAGTTGCTAGGTACATTCTGTTTTTGTTTTTATTAGTTACTTTGTTCATTTAATTTCATTTTCGTATTTTGATTTGATAAAGTCCACATTGGACGAAACGCGACAGCAATTACCAGTTTTCCTATTGTCATTTTTATTCATATATTTTCTACTCACACCAGTTTTTATTTACAATATATCATCCAATATATAATAAAAACTTTGCGGTTGTGTCTCCATTTGTACTCTTTTATTTGACAAATATGCCACATTAACTAATTATATGACTAACGATCTCATACGTTTTCCCGCTCATTCTGGACGGTAGAGGGGCAAGAGTTTTGTCAGTTCGATACTTGACATCTTTTACCTCCATGTTTGCATTTGCGTAGGACATAACAAAGATTTTATTCTTTCAAGACTTTTTTCTTTCTTTAATCCTTTTTTTGTTCATCCCTGTCTATGATTCCATTTTATTACTCCCTATTTTTATTCTTACTAATATTTTTATACAGTCTACGTGAATTTTTTCCCCGTTTCGTATATGGCTTCCTCTGTCTTTTCTACGAAATATTTTCATGCTTGTTGTTATAATGAGTTCTACTTGGTAACTCACCCGCATGAATTTATGTGTTACTAGATGGGTAATAATGTCTCATTGTTTTATTCTTGGAATGGCTACTTAGAATCGTAAGTATTTTCTAATATATTCTTTAGATTCTTCCTAACCAGCATCCTACAAGCTTCAAAAATACAAATGCCACATCAATCGCTATCTTCCTTCTTTTTTCTTTTATTGTCCTTGCTCCTCGCTTATGTCTACTCGTTCTCTTTCACTCTTAGAAACCAGTTGCGTCTTAGTGGCAGTATCGCCTTGCTTGAGGTAAAATAATTAAAAAATATTTTCTAAATTTCATTTTCATTTCATTTTTCGAATGCAAACACCTGTTTACTTTACTCCTGTTACCTGCAAACTGCTGGGGATCATTTTAATATTGTTTTGTTTTCTAGGCAGACTGCTTTTTATTTGATTCACATCTTGGTTGATTTGAAATTTAAAGGAATTCTAAATTCATAAACACGCTAAATTTATTAAGTAAATCTAAATCGATCGAAATATTATACTAAAAATATATCGGAGAAATCATATTATTGCCACCTACAACGATTGAAATCACGTGCATTCGTCAGTCGCCAAACAAGGGAGATGACTCTGTTTCGATGGCTAAGGCGATACTGCAACTAGCAGCTTTTACCAACGGACATGGTATTGTTATGTGCATATACACGTCGGTCTCTACATAATAAACGTGTAGTCATAATATATGACTACTTAATTCATTATGATATTCTACCTGGCATATTAAGGGCACCTCGAGGTGGTGTATTGGTTAGCAAGCTTGTCTCGCTAGAACAATTATGACTGATTAGTGGGTTCGATTCCATATTCAGACTTGTGCTACGCTTGGAAAATCACTAACTGGCAAATTATAGATGTTAATAGAAATATTTGATCACATAAAATTTAAGTTATAGTCAATATGTTTAAATAAATATTGTAATGATTCTTCTAAAACCGTGTGTGAATTTATTTAAGTAACACTAGTAATTAATGTTACTTAAATATCCTTACAATATTATAGACAGGAATTACCTCTTTCCAATACAGTCTGACCCAAGATAGCATTGGGTATTGTAATTTGTAAGAATATTATCATATATATATATATATATATATATATATATATATATATATCAGCAATCGCCATTATTACTCATTAAAATTTCTCCCAGCGTTTATTTAACGCATGAATGAGAAATACATCCCTGGAAGTTATATTTACGGAGATGGTACCTGGATATTAAAATGACCATAGGGCTATAATTAAATCTAAATTTACATAATGAAAATACTTCAATAGTACTTGAAATGTTTAATTCTGTTGAAGAGTGTATTGTCCATAATTAATTATATTTTCATTCCTACAATTTGGGATGGAACCTACAGAAAGAAATGTTTAAATAACTCTGAAAAAATCTCGTCTCAAAATGTTCTATTCCTGTTAGAAAGATTCCATTTAAAGCAACCCAAAGGAACATATTGTTGCCAGTTGACAATTGAAGTTTAATTAAGATATCGACTTAAATTGTGTCCTCGTGTCTTTATTCAATTCTCTGTAATTAAATAATGAGCAATTTTGCCATTAACTTCAGTTTAGATATGTGATGGAATATAATATACAAAAAGGTAACGTTAAAAAAAAGAAATATGAAATACAGATTCATTAAATTAAAATAGATTAGAATCACGGATCCCAGGAGAAATCAATGTTTCTTTTAAACAGCCATCATAATTGTAGATCCTTGGTGCAGTTATTAATTAATATTTCAATTATAAAACTTCAGTAAAGTAAGAGTAAAATTAATAATATACAGAGAGGTTTCAACGTAGATTATATATATATATATATATATATATATATATATATATATATATATTAGGTTGGTGTAAAAATAATGACGTAATAATGTCGTTTTTTGACGTATTTTTAACGTCAAAAAACGACATTATTACGACATTATTTTTACACCAACCTAATATGTGTGCGTGTGTTTGTGTGTGCATGCGTGTGTTTTTTTGTGTGTGTGTGTGTATACAAATACTTGTATGTGTCTTTGATAGTAAGAAAAAGAATTTTCTGATATACAAAGGGATAATTATCTGAGGAGAGTTATATTTAACAAGGGAGCTACAGGAAACTAATTTTGAACCACGTTTACCTAATTCATGGCAACGTAATAATTATTTCTTCATTCGCGGGGTTCGGTGGCTAGATTGACCCCTGTGACGAGTTGGCTTACAGGATGAAAAATACACCAAATCACTTTAGCTTTCTATATGGCTTGAAGTTAGGGTTTTAATCAATTCACCGCCAGCAATGCTAAATTACCATAAAAACGCAATGGGCTACTGTGTGTGAAAAATTACGAAATGAATTTAGAAGCAACCGCAAACAAAATTCTAAATAGAAACAAAGAAAAAAAATATCTTATACTATTAAACTAAGGAGGGTATAAAACAAGACAATAGGCCAACATATCTACTCTTAGAAAAAAATATTAGGTTGGTGCAAAAATAATGTCGTTTTCTCACAATCTAACATACGTGAGAAAACGACATTATTTTTGCACCAACCTTATAATTATGTGAATAGTAAACAGAAATACAGTGTTTAAGTGGAGAGGTTAGAAGTTTATAGTTGAAATAATCTTTAGAATGAACCGGAAACTCATCTTAAACATGAAACAAAGGAAATGCCTCTACTCACTTTCAAATGAACATGCAATTTAAAGGCAAATATTTGGAAGAGAACGCCTATATTCAAAGCTAAAAAATCGAGCTTGGTTCACCTCGCTTCAAGATCCTTTCACACCGGGACAGGTGTCTGCCAGTGCTCTGATGCCTACACTGTTTTGTGATCTTCATCAATGTTCTTCCTGATGTCATCAATTCCCAAGAAGTTATTTATATTGATGACACTACTGTTTACACCTGACTCAAGAACAATTCCTTCAGAGTTGGTAAAGTTAATCTGGCCCCTGCTCTTGAAAAGTATCTCTAGTTCAGTGCTTAACTGGGACAGGAAATATCCTGTAAATTTTAATACCTACAAAACTAAAATGATCTCATTTAATCATCATAGAGAAATTTCCCTGTCCATCATCAGCATGGATGATGCTCGCCTCCAGGAATGCGTTGGACTGCGCCTTCTTAGTCTCATATTTTCAACTGACTGGAAGTTGAACAACTACAATGAATCAATATTTGCATCTACTACAAAAAACGTTGGTTCGTTGTGTCGTGCCAGAAGGTTTTTCTCGTCAGATTTCATCTTGAATATTTACGAATCTACCATTCGTCCGTGCATTGAATACTGTTGCCATATCTGGTCTGCTGCCCCAGCTGTTCATCATGAGGTTCTTGACAAAATCCAAAGAATAATCTGCAATGAAATCGAACCTGAATTGGCATCACGGCTCCAGTCACTTTCTCACAGACGTAATGAGGCTTCCTTCTGTCTTTTCTACAATCATGTTCATGGAAACTGCTCTAACTACATTTTCGCAATGGCGCGCAGACTACATGAATTTAAACGTACTTCTAAATTGGCATATATGTCCGAATAGTTTACTGTTGAAATAATTAAATGTAAATGCAACATAATTAAAATATAAATACAAAAATACCAAGCTTTGTGTTTGACAAAATACTTTCCACTGTCAATAAAAATCTTAACCTGACCAAATCAGGGGTTAATCTTTATATAATCAAGCATGTCAGTGTTGGAATTTTGGGGTATCCTAGTGTACTAGTGAGCCAGCCAAAGTAAGCTGACTTATTTTATAGTTCACCAATAGAAGGGTTAACCAATCAGAAGGTTCAAAATATTCAATGTGACGTGTATAATGGCGACCATGTTTTTCCCGAATATGCACTGCCAGCATTTGATATTGAAGACTGAAGAATTACGGAACAGCTGTTGGTGGTATTGGCGATATAGTCAGATTCAGTAGAGTGTCTGACTCGTGAGTATTAATCTTTAACGTTGTTTCATGAAACAGATTACGTACTGCGCTGTATTCTACATTCATAGACTATGGTGAACATGGTCAACAGTCACCATAAATGCAGCTACATACGCACAACTTTACATCATAGTATAAAAAAGAACCACGTATAAATATACGCAGAGGTGCATATATATCTACACACACAAACACACGGATGCCGCTCTACATAAAAACACGCAAACACACACATTCGCACACAGACACACTTTCACACACACACACACACATATATATATATATATATATATATATATATATATATATATATATATATATATATATGCTAAATTGTAATTTTCATTTTTTAGATGATTCGCAAACCACATTTTTACACCTAAGGCAAGGTATATAAGTTTCTTGGATTGACATCGTATGGTCTTTTACATTATGCGTGTGTGTGTGTGTGTATATATATATATATATATATATATATATATATATATATATATATATATATAATGAAATGGACAAATTCCGACAATTATTTTAAGACATTTTTATGTTTATACATTCTTTTTAAATAGAAATATTTAAGTGAATGCCTCTGTTTATAATAAACAGTATTAAGCAACATTTACCGTCCTGAATATCCGGGAAATTCTCACAGAATTATTCAACATCCGACAGGATTCGAACCTTTATACTATACGGTAGCGTCATTTAGCTTGACATGCCTTTACCGATTTGGCCACAGAAATGTCGAATTGACTGTATTTAAACTTCAATCTTCCATGAATATCCCACGTACATTCATATCTGCTGATGGCGTATCAAATGTAAACAAATCACATCACAAATTATGAAATGGTCAAAGTCCGACAATTATTTTAAGATATACTTCATGTTTATACATTCTTTTTATAGATACAATTATTTAAGCAAATGCACTGTTTATAATAAACAGTATTAAACAGCATTTACCGGCCTGAATGTCCGAGGAATTTGCATAGAAAATATTTGTCCTCCGATAGGGTTCGAACCTGTATCCTATACGGAACCGCCATTTAGCTTGACGTGCCTTTACCGATTTGATCACAGAGAAGCGTTCGATTAGCAAGTAAATACAGTAAATTCGACCTTGCTAGCTGAACGCTCCTTCAGAGAAATTGTCCCTTATAACGCTGGCTATCATTGCGAGAAATAGTATTTAACGGTAGCCGAAAATTTCAATAATATGAAACGGTAATGTAGAAGCTATAAAGAATTAAATGTTCTTCAAGACAAGAGTCTAATCGTATCTCTCCTTCTTAAATTCAAAACCTATACTTCTTCCCAATTTCTCTTTCATTCATATCATATAGCTCATAAATCGTTAACATTTTAACAGTATTGATCTTAAAAGGATTATGTGTATTATTTGGACAATGTTCGTACAAAAAGCAAAATACACAAAAGGAAATATTGCGATATTCAAATATCGTGATCGAACCGAAACGAATAACGATAAATAACATAACCTCATTGCTTTTTGTAAACTGAAATTAATAAGATAGATAAACGTAATTTGAATATTTTGTTAAATCAGTATCACAAAACAAAACTGCTCTTTTTACCGTATGTGAGAACCCATTTTGATTTCCATCAACATGGCCGATAGTAAACTCCAACAAATTACGTAATTGCGACATGTTATATTTTCTTCTAACATAATGCAGAACGTTTATTTTGAATCAGTTGCTAGGTCCGCTACAAGGAAAATGTCTTATTCACTGTTTTGCCTTACATATTTATAAGTATAGCGTTTCTCCATGCATTGAATATTGCTGCCACATCTGGCCTAGTGGTTGTGTACTGTATTTAGAGATTCTAGCTAAGATCCAAATAATAATCTGCAAAGTTATTAGACCTGACCTGGCATCTCGATTTCAGTCTATTTTGCATCATCTTAAGTTAGATTCCCTGTGATGTTTTAGAAACATTTTCATAGTAATTGTTTTAAAGAACCTTCATCTTTGGTACCTAATCATTATGAATTTAAGCGCAGTATAAGATTGGTGGCACGATATAATCTTACGTTTGAAATTCCAAGATATAACGGTAAGTTCTATGCTAACAGTTTCGTCACTCGCACTTTTTGATTCAGAGACACCTTTCTCACCTTCTGATTTTCACTGAACTTCGACCTTCAAAATTTTACATGAAATGTCCACCACTACCTTCTCTCCCGTTCTTTTATTGTTTTCTCTCCTTAATAAAGTTTTTTTCTTTTATATTCTCTAAGCCATCGATATTCGAGGCTTTATTCTTTTACTGGGCGTTGTAATGATTTTAAAATATATTATTTCCAGTGTTAAATTCTAATCCCTTATTCGTCTTTACATTGTTCATATAGAAGATCTTATCATGTATGTCTACTTAAAGTATACTAAAACTAATACTGAAGTAATTTAAATTAACGAAGGTACATCATTTAATTTAACTTGTGTTCCTTCGAATTTACTGATGCTCTATTCAAATCAATACAACTACAAAATAATACCAGTTTGTATTGGACCTCGATCTCACATCCGCTCAGAGTTTTCAATCAAACGGTGACAATTCAAAGGAAAATGATTTCTTTATGCGGAACTATACTTTACAAACACTTCATTTGGTTAAGACGACATTTTTTTAATTTATGTCTTGTAAAGACATAAATTAAAAAAATGCTCAAATTATCATTACTCTTAATTCATATATAAGCCCATTTTTATTGTGTATTCGACACGACGGAGCAAAATGGATGTCTTTAAAAATACAATAGAATGGACACTTACACTCAGAATCAAGAAAGAGTTAAATTCTCTTGACACAAAAACAGGAAAGAGGGTTTGTGCAAATTAATTCTCTCGGTGCATACTGAAGGAAAGAGAGATAGGTGAATGCAGCGAGCCACTAACCTAGCCAGCTTGGAGGGATGGATAACGCAACAGGTGAACCTAAGGTCTTAGCAAAGTGAGAAAATCTGCTAAGGTATAAGGTTGTCGTGAGCCATGTTCGTCTATGTCAGTGGTTCACAAGAGGTGCGACACACATCCTACGTGCGGCGTAAGATGATAGCAGGTGAGGCGCAAATAAGTGAAAGTCAATCAAAGATTTAGAAACAGTTTGAAAAAATTCATATGCCGAAAATAATTATAATTACACAATTTAAAATATTATTATTATTGATTATTTGTTATTGCTTGAATGTGTATAAATAGTTATTGATCGATTTTTATCATTGCGATGTTTTAGCATTGAATCACATATTAAGGATACAGTAAATATGTTTCACAAAAAGGAGGAGAAAATTTTCAATGATAATAATCTGAACACGAAGTCGCGTCTGTCGCCCTTTAACCCCCACTCTGTTCTTTTTAATATGTAAATGTGTATTTGATCACAAAGATTTCTGAGGTGCGAGAGAAAAAAATTCCAGAAATTCGGCTAGGAAAATATTTTAAATCCACTCAAGAGACGGTATTTTTCGATTTAAAATAAGTGAGCAAAAAGAAGAATTTTATGCGCACTAGGCTGCTATTTGTTGCATTTACAGAGAAAGGTGTACTTTGTGGAGCGCTGTTAATTGGTCGACTTGATTATACTCTGTGAATGTTTTATTTTACGATAATTGTTTCTGGTTTGATTTTTTATCGTGCAGTCGAGGAGTTTATGAAGGTTAATGCAAAGTTATTTACTTGTTTGTTTAATGGAGACATTTCAATTAAAACCGAATGTTTTTCTTGTTTTTTTACTTTTAATTTATCTTCGAAATTTCTTCAGTTGTTTTATTTATTATCTTTGCGAACATATGATTTTTTTGTTTGTTTAATTAGACAAGTGTATTCAGCTTTCTGTTTTATCGCTGACGCTGATTTCCTTAGTTCGGTATGAATAACATTATGGAATTAATTAATTAGAAGATCTTGTAAATATAAGATCTTATTACAGTATTTTGCTTGTTAATCATTTCCTTACAGCTGTTTTTACGCTACTTATTGTTTTCTTTTTATATTTACTTCAGGAAATAATAAGGAAGAATGTTAAGATTGAACACACTACTTTAATAATGCGTGAAATTAATTTGCTTACCATAAAAAACCAAAAAACCGAAAAAAAACAAAAAATCTATGGCATTATTTTCGAACGAGATTAGTGTAAATTAAGAAAGGATGAATCTAGGATAGGAAACGGTGCGAAACGCACTCGTCAAATAATAAAAAAAAAAATTGCAAAACTTTCATAAACATATATTTGGGTAAATGAATAGGGGGGAAAAGAGTTGTGTCGCGGTTCGCCCCACATCGTGGATAATCAGAATTTTAGTCGTACTTTTAATTCAATAATCTATATTACTTATTGCCAATCATTTGCGCTTTGTCATTCACACAAACACACCAGAAACACGCATGAGATAGACACACAGCGGCATACATAGATATTTATATCCATATTTTTCTCTTATATATATATATATATATATATATATATATATATATATATATATATATATATGTGTGTGTGTGTGTGTGTGTGTGTGTGTTTGTGTGTGTGTGCAAATATATAGAACAATAGAAAAGAACAGATTAAGGTTAAATACTCCGAAGTTATTTATGTTTTTTTTTGTTTTTATTTTTTAAAAAAACTGTGCAAAATACAAAACTAGAGACTAAATTAAACCTTACACCCCTTATTTAAAATATTGCTTCAGCCGTTTCCATAGTAATTAATTTTACGAATGAATATGCTTATAAAGATGCGTACATTTCATGATTAGGGGATTCCAAAAATTTTGCTTGTCAGACGAGTTTTTCTCCGGAAGTGGCCAATTTTTGGGCATTTGTCGTGTTTTCCTTTTGGATTACCAAATTCATCGGCCCATAAGTTATTCTATTCAGTTAAGTCATTCGTTAAGATTTATTTGTCTTTCTTTCATTTATTTTGTTCGAATTTTTACTTCTTCACTTTGGTCAACATTTTTACTTTTAGTCCGATTTGACAAAGTTTTACCAGACTACTGCCTTTTTTTGTTTTATTTCCGTTTATTTTTTTTGTTGTTGTTTTTTACAGTTCTCAGCTCGAAAAAATAAGTACGTTTTAAGAAAAGAAAAGAGAAAAATAAAGAAAGTTTTTTGATTTTCTCTCCTTCTTAGTTTATACCCATCAGCGTTGTTATTTTCGAATTAATTCCATTCGATTCATTTTTCTTTCTTTAGCGCAAACCTTTACTTTTTTGGTTTGACTCGGTTTCAAACCTGATTTTTTTTTCATTTATTATTACATTGATTCATTTATTTTTCCTTCTTTAGCGATTTCGGTCGCAAACTTTTCTTTTTGGGTTTAGTTTCAAACCAGATTTTTGTTTTATTTATTTTCTTTCTTTCGCGGCAAACTTTTTTCTTTTATTTTGGTTTGACTAGATTCAAACCAGTCTTTTGTATTTCTTCTCTTTTTCATCTTGCATTTTTAATAGGTTACGTTAATTGCTGACGTGTAAAAAAGGAGGTATGTTATTGTTTTATTTTTGAATTTTGAAAATTAATTTTTCTTCTCTTTCTTATCGAACTTTTTCGATTTTCTTTTTTTCTCGACGGCCTTCGGGCGCCATTTTGACTTCTTTTAACTTTTAAAGGTTTTACCAAACTAAGTATTTTATATTGAACTAGGTAAGTTTAATTTAAATTATTTATCAGTTTTATTTATTTTTAATTTGGGTAAACTTTTAATTTTTCCAACTATTTATTTACCTGCCTATTCCTTTTTGTTAGTAATTGTAAAAAGTTTTATTTTCTTTTTCACTGGTGTAACCAGTTTTTTCCGTTTTTATTCTTTGTAATATTTGTTTTATTTCTTCTGTTTTTAGAAGTATCTAATTTTTTATTTTTGTGTATTGTCTTTTATTATTTTCCCCATCCCTATTCCATTTCTTTTTTACACTCATTTAAGACACGCTGGGTGAATATTTTCACTTATAAAAATAATAATTTTTACTTATATATTGACGACGATGCAAGTTGGTCAATAGTTAAAAAGAATCTAACCCCCACCCCGGGAAAAAACAAAGAAACGAGGAGAACTCACCACAAATATTTTAGAAAAGACCAATGTGCTGGAATCAACTAGGTCGGGAAAAAAAAGAGACTATGACGGTCTCAAACATTACCAATGATGACAAGGTACCGAAGGAGGCACAAGTTAAGAGAGCCGGGGAATCGCCCTCTTGTTGGAAGTCCCCACAGAATATCGCGGAAGTCTTAGAAAAGGCGAAGGGCTATTCTCATCTTGTAAAAGAAGGTGGGCCTCTTCAAGACCTCCAAGAATTATAGGTATTCGAAAAGAGAATGGTATCAGTCTTCGTGGTGAACAATCGCACGCGCAAAATTTGTCGCTCTACGAAAGACACAGTGATCAAGTCACTTTTGTCCCTGGTTCCTGTTTTTTCAGTGGGACGTACGGCTGCCCACAGTTGAAGTTTGCCTTGAAATGACAAACTAATTGATAACAAAAGACTTTATTCTTAGAACAGAATACGTGGTTCGGAGAAAAATGAAATACTGTATTTGCGGTCACTCCTCAGATAAAGGGAGAACACCTGGCATCATCTTTTTATGTAGTACATCCAAATTTTAGGGTCTCTCTAACAATCTGAATGGGGAGGGTGGATATTTGATATAATGCTCGATCGTTTGGCCTTCGATTCCATCCACAACATGCCAGTCATTGTGACCAGTAGAAAACCTACTTGTTGGAGAGACTCTCCTGCTCCTGCCCAGGGAATAGATATAGAGCTTAGAAAAAATTCGCAATGTGAGGAAGGCAAAAAGTAAAGCATGTAGCAACATCAGCACGGCAAAGGACACTCTTTAAAGGCAAGAAAGGGCAAATATTTTATGTCAAGTTATAGCGATTGCTGTATGAGTCTTACAATTTTTGAATCAAGCATGGGCAACGCCGGGCCATGCTGCTAGTATGTGATAATCTCAGTATGTACTATGCTCATTCTTAAGGATATGAAAGCAGACTTGGAACCAGTGTCTTAGAGAAACCATGAGCTTGAGATGCCTGACGTAGAACGTAACCTCCTAGCCAGCACGTTTACATTTAATCAAGCATGGCAGCCCCGGGCCATGCTGCTAGTTCTTAATATCTGCTGTATGAATAAATTGTTTTATGTGGTCCACAGATAAAACCAATTGCAAAGGATTGAGTTCGGGAAAATGTGCAGGCCATGGAAGCGGTCCTACCTTATATCTATATCTTTCATGGTAGCTGCCAGCCAGTGCATCGCGAATTATGTGACTAAAATTTTCTGGAGCTGAAAACAGCTCCTCTAATACTTGCTGGTAGAACATATTGACCTACTAGACTGTCATCTATGATTTCAGCCCAAACATTAATCGTAAAAAGATGCTGATCTAGCTTCTATTTAACTATGGTGATTCCTATCGACCCATCTCGTCCTAATGTTGCCTCATCCGTAAACCAGATCTGAAGAGACGAAAAACGGGTCGGCATTTTGTGCAATAAATATTGGTTATCCCGTTGAAAGTGATCAGAGAGCAAAATATCTTTCACATGTTACAAGTGACAAGGGTATAGGAGCTGATGTTGGAGTATTCTTCATGCGGTAATATGCGATGAGATGCTAGGACCACTCGACGTAAGATATATGTGTTGTTTCCCGTATCCTGTAGAATGTCTTCCTCGATTCATAGTTTGTGGTGCCTTGGCTCCTGTCTCAGTAACAACAAACAGCTGTAAAAGTTGGATTACTCGAACACCTCAGGTTTGGAACCGCAATTTGATCCAGCTATATAACCTCGCGACTTAGCATTTGTGCAGCTGTAAATATCATATCATATCTGCTTGCACACGATATCAATATCCTGTCATTGTTAAATGGAACACTTCTTAGGTAACTCACTACTTGACATCTTAAATCTTAATGACAGACTAGCCAAAGATGCACAGGAATGACACATGTAATGTAGTCTACATGGCGACACAGCGCCATCTCCCTTAAGCTTTCTTTAAACTTCGTAATTACTCCTGATGAATTAAACGATATATTATAGAATTATATTTTCTATTTAAATTATGAATACTCATGAATGGACGTTTACTATTTAAATTAGCATACCAATTTAGTGAAAAATATCTGACTGATTGGAAGTTATGAGTAAAATATTGAGATCGGTTATTGTTGAAAATTCAAATAATCTCTTTCTGTAAACGGGTAACACATAACTGATTAAAACGAGAAACGCAATATACATCTCTATCTATAAAAGGCAGGATGTGTGTATGTATGTAACGAATGTACGGCCGCAATTTTCGACAGATTTGCACAAAAAATTATATGCACATGCTCCAAGTTAGTAGGAAGGTGAAAACCGACTTTGCACTTCCCAACTCCCATCGATAGTGGAAAGAATCGATTTTTTCATTCTTCTACGGCAGTTTTCATGTAGTTTGCGGCCATTTTCTACTGACCAGAGTGAGAGCCTATAGCTAGCTGTCAGGAATAGGCAGGAAGATTCTATTGGCCATCTTGAGAGCCAACAGCTGGCTGACACGAATATTAACTAGCATGCTAGCATGCAAAAATAATCGATAGGTGCATTCGTCACAAGTGGGAAAAATTTAAATCTGCATGGCACTTTACTCCAAGTGGCTCATTCGCTTGCTTAAACTCAACGTTGATTCTGATTTCGCAGAACTGCGTTGGGTGTGAAAAATTGTTTGTTGTGACATTCTTTTTTCAATCGGTTTTTCCAGTTACCAGTCCTTTTTTAAAGCTAATCGTTTTGTGTTCATTTTGTTTAAATCTTTTTTCGTAACAGATTTAATGTTTAGTATAGAGCTTAGAAAAAATTCGCAGTGTGAGATAGGCAAGAAGTAAGGGATGTAGCAACATCAACACTGCAAAGAACATGCCTTTAAAGGCAAGGAAGGGCAAAAATATTTTAAGTCAAGCGATAACGATTTCTGTATGAATCGTACGATGTTTGAATCAAGCAAGGGCTACGCCAGGCCATGCTGCTAGTATGATTCTAAAGATGGACGCCAAGACATACTCGGGAAAGATGAGGGCAGGGCACAGTTAATAGTAAGAGGAAGTCTTTATTTAAAAATACGAATCTAATTCTCGTTCACGACTGGAAAGAACACAACATAACAAGATGAATTGATTTGTATAATCACTAACAAAAGACAGCTGAATACGACTGATATTCTCCTGGCGGATTAAATGAACTGTTAGGTTTTATTATTCTCCAACGTAACCGAATAAGACTCCAGGAAACTGAATATAGTCGAAGGGGACAAGGGTCGGAATATATTGATTATGATAAATAAGATGGATTTTTTCGTCTGAAGAAGAAAGTTTGTAATAATAATTTCTAATATCAAAAACTGCGATTAATTTTTTAAACTCTATCAAAAAATGCCCGTTAAAAATATTATATTTGTTTTTCTTTTTCTTTTTTAAATAAAACGTAGATGTAACTATTAAACTGTAAGATGATATATAATTTTTTATTTTTATTTTTTAATCAATTCATTCAAAACAAGGCGAGAATGCTAATAGGACGCAAGAACATACTGTAAGTTAAACCCAATGTTAAATAGGAATCACCGGATACACTTCTACTCTTTTAAAAACAACAACAAAAAAAACAGGGGTTTCATCATTCTTATTTACACTATTTATATTCCGACAATTATTTTTTTTTATTGTTATCACAAGAAAAATTTAAAAATAGGAGTATCCATGTGAAATCTTCAATAACTATTAAATTTAAGCAACATTATTCGATTGTCTGAAATATTCTGTCAAATGTATTTTTTGCTTTTAATTTAAATGTAAATGTTAATGGTAATATTATCCGTTTCCTTATAAGGAAACATTTGTCATTCACTGATCGTGCAGCCTGTGTTTTAAAATGTATAAAATATTTCTTTTAAAACATTTTTTCAGGAAAAAAAAAACAGTTTTCTCAAGTTCATATTATTTCTTTCCTGTATTTCTATGCGTTCTTTTAAAAATTTTACCTCAAGCGACAAACAAAAATGGAGTCACTCAGTGTGAGAGATCATATAAAAAGTAAACGATATTAAAGAGAGAAAACAATAAAAGACGAGGTATTAAGAAAACTGAAGATAACGACTGATATCACATGTAATTTTTTAAAAATATAATTGACTGCAAAGCAAGAAGTTTTCCTTCATAATTTTTTATTTGAATTAGTACAGAAAAATGTCTTACGAGAACATGAAGAATCTATAGATATATTTACAATCTACGCTATAGAAAGGTATATACGAAAATCCGTAATAAATTATTTAAATTAACAAGACATCATTTCTTAATCCTACTGTCTCATCATGATTTGCCAGGCAACTTTGACAGGTTTTAATGCACAAGAGATATAATAATTAATTAAAAAATAGTGGATGGATGTCATATGTGAACTGGAACAGTCATATCATCATTTATATTGATTATGTTCAAACATTTTTCAACAGTGTGATCCTTTTCGAGAAGACGCAACTCTGCAAGCCTATGGTTATTCTATCGTCCTTTCCATGGCAAATGTTCAAACGAGCTCTATTCTTTTATTCCCACGTTTTAAACCTTTACAGCAAGGAAACGCCGTGCTATTCCCATGTTGATATATTAGCCTCATTTTCTCTGTGGTTCTACTGTATGATGAGTGTTCGAATCTGACAGCGTTTTCATAGTTTCTGCCAATTTGTTCAACAGACCTTGCTTGGTCCTTCTCCTAACATGTCTATCCTAACATTTTTTTTAAAAGTCAAAACACCCAAAACACCCACATGATTCCAACTTCTTGCCAGACTTTCTTTCATTCCTATGATGCATCAGATTAAATATTAACTTTCAATAACAGAGCTCAACATGCTTCAAAACATTGAATGTGATTAAAAATATTTAAATATTAGGTTGGTGCAAAAATAATGACGTAATAATGTCCTTTTTTGACGTATTTTTAACGTCAAAAAACGACAGTATTACGTCATTATTTTTGCACCAACCTAATATAACAAAAGTATTGATGCAGCGTGTTCGTTTCAGTTACAGTGTAACTCGGATATAATAGAGTTGTCGGGACCGGAGAAGAAGTCTCTTATATACGGGTTTCTCCTATATCCGTGTTTGGTCTATTTCGTTAAGGTAAGTATGGCTCTAATTTGGGACCAGAGAAAATCTATCTTATATCCGGGTTTCTCTTATATCTGGCTCTCTTATATCCGGGTTACACTGTATAAGAATTATTTGGTTGATGTACACTAATGTATTTTACAAAATCCCTTTAATTCTCCTTTCCAGAAGAAATTACCGTATATAATCGCGATGAACAATACTTTCAGTGACAAGTTTCTTAATCTTTTTTTGTAAATAAAATATTAATTTTCATGGAAAATCAGCGAGAACTTATTCAAGGTCCTAATAAAATTAACGTATGCACTGCTGGCCTTGTCTATGCTGTTAACCAAACTATATATCCATTTACTGTAGTCAAAGATTACATCTGTATTTAAAGTACACATGATAATGATAAAAATGATGTTTTACTTAACTGTATCCAACAATAATAAAAGTAATATTCATATATTAGTATCGTTTTATAAACTAAAAACATAGCGAAGTTGTATTTTTTCCATTGTTCACGTTTATAAGATATTTCGCTCTTTCTCGTTCGGTTGTTTATAGATGTACGAGTTTACGCAACCAGTATAGCGTTACTAACGCTAAATTTATCATTCTTTCTTACTTTTCGAACTTACTTAAGTAGAAAATGTAATAAAGAGCTCGAGGATAAGAGGTTAATCTATTATAATTTGGTCTCTCAAAATACGAACTTACCTAATGGCGGAGTACACGAAAAAATCATTTTTATATGTGAAGATTTGGTGGTTACACGATACGCAATTTTACACGAGTATGGACGGTATATTATTCTTGCAAGTATTTCCACACTTTTAGCATTCATTGTGGTTTCTTTTACTTGGGAATCTGAGATTTCGTAACAGGAAATTTTTTCGATGAAGTATTTCTGTGTTTCAAAATATCAGATTGATTTTGCAAGTAATATATATTAACGAAACACTTACTTTCAGAAAAGTAAGTTTAAAGCTTTCTGTTTTTAAAGACTTACTAAAAGAAAAAGCTTGTAACATTATTTTATCGCTTAACTATTTTGCTTTTATGAATTATGAACCACAGTAAAGAAAAACAATATATGTCGGGATTTCTATTACTTAGAATCCGTTTCAATAAATTTTAAATGTTAAATTTTAAACGTTGCAATATTGATTAATTCATTTGGTCTTTGCGGGTTATCAACCTTCGCTAGTTATTTAAAGCCAGAAAATATTTTTTGGATTGTAAGATATTTTATCTGATGAATGTCTAACTAATAATGTCTATTACAACAGAAGCATATTAAAGCTTAAGCATCCAAGCAGGTAGCCATCTAGGTAATGACTAGGCACGGCCTTGCTTAACTTCGGTGATCTTCCTTTGAATCAAATTCGATAATGAAGTAGATTCGTCGCTTTTAATAGTTTTATTTATTAACATGGAAAAATTAAAGTAGTAAGTCTTCAAGTAGAGACTATTCCGCTGTAAAGTTAATTGCAAAACATATTAGCGAATTTCATACAACAAATTTTGGTGCGAATATATATATATATATATATATATATATATATAATTCAAGATATATATATATATATATAATTCAAGATATATATATATATATATATATATATAATTCAAGATATATATATATATATAATTCAAGATATATATATATATAATTCAAGATATATATATATATATATATATATATATATATATATATATAATTCAAGATATATATATATATATATATAATTCAAGATATATATATATATATATATATATATATATATATATATATATATATATAAATATGTATGTATGTACATTCCCAATGTTCAATGTTTACTCCAAAACGTCCTCTCTATTTCAATTAGGGGCGTATTTATTAGTACGGGAATACCCAGAATTAGTTACCCTTGACAGGTTAGTGAGTGGAACACGTTGCAATGTCATCGTAAAAATGAAGGCCATAAAATGTCACTCGCAATCACTTGAAATTAAAAAAAAATAATTGAGTATTTTTCATTTTTTTTTTTTTTTTTTTTGATGTTTTACGCAAAATGTATGCAAGCAGTTTTTGAATAGTTAAAAAATCAGGCACCATATTTGATCGGTTACATTATACGAAAGTATTTCTTTTCAGGAAGGGTTAAGATTCATGCAAATATTTCAGGGTACGCACTATACATTAAATCATATTAAACATCTGTCTTTATTACTGAGTTGAATTATTGTAACTATTTACAATATTTACCTTATTTAGACTGTTGCCATGGTCACCAGAATATGTCAAGATGAGGAACAGTGAATATGACAATAAAGATGAGGACAACTGTCATAACAACGTAAATATTTAAAATTAAATCCGTCTATACATCAGTCTATAGGTTTAAAGTCTATATTTCCAACGATCTTATATGAAGCTAGTATTGAATATCGGTTGAGGAAAGACCTTTGGTTTACTTTCGCTGCGTCTGTATGCATCCTGCGGATAAAATAAACAGGACGCACAGGTGTTCTGAATCTTGAGTAAACAGAGCACACAGGTTTCTGAGAGGAAAAAAACGCGTGCTTGCGTGATCGCATGTCGAAAGAGGCGTGACCACACGATGTTGTGTGGGCGCATGCCGGAAGATGTAGCCACGTGAAGTTGCGTGAGTGTCCTAAAGTTATGAAAACAATCCGAATATTGATCTGGACATACAGACTTGCTAGATCCCAAACGAGGGCATGCCATAGGTCAGGGTCTCGTCTGGGGGGGGGAACAGTTGTCCAAACACGTGTATTCGGGGTCTACGTGTTCAGAAAGCCCTACGTTAAAAACCGGCCTTGTGCCACATTCCGCCTTGTTATAGGGAGGGTCTCGGTAAATATCGAGAGTTCCTAGAGTTTCATCGAAGATTTGTCGCCGTCAATTATCGATTATCTCTCACTCTACCAATTTGCCGTAACTTGAACAATAAAGATATGAATATATTTTTATATATAAGTGTTCGTCGCCTTATTTGATCCCAGCAGTAACTAATATGCACGGTGGACCAGATCGGATTGAGAAATCGGAGAGCCGAGTTTGAATTCCAGTCAGAACCATTATATTCACATACGTGCTAATACCCTTGGGAAAGGTATGAACCCTCTTCTCCTCCTCCATCCTATAGGTAAATAGCGGTACAGACCGGCCTTGGATGGCAACTAGTCTACTGCAGGAATAAATTTCAACCTACTGTGGAAAAAATATGCTTTGTCAGGCATGTATCGAAAGATACATGATCGCCTATGCTGTATTGCTCATGGCACATAACTGACTGACTGTGATTGAACATAAAACTAAAGTGGAAATTCCATATCCTGTACATAGACTGGTAAGTAAATATCTATTATCAATTTCAAAATTATTTTATTAAGCATTGATTACATATTCATGCATATATAATAGAGTTTTCCTGATATTTTTAGAATATACATTAGCTTCGTTTTATTGGCAGGTACTTTCTTAAGAACTAACTGAATTATTTCTCTACGTTAGAGTATTCGGGATTTATATAATTGTAAAACTTACTTGCCTGTAAGATTAAAGGACATCTGAAAAGGTACTAAAAAGCATGTAAGAATATATCATTCAATCTGGAAAGGAATCAAATTCAAAAATATCGAAATTACCTGCGGCAAGGACAGAGTTCAATGCTTAATTATGTTTGAGCTTCCATCATTTTCCAGAATTTCGATTGATATTATTTCGTAGGTTTTTTTTTTAGTATTTTTTATTTTTAATTTTCTTCGTTTCTCTTTATTTTTTTTTTATTTTTTTACACACTTGTATTTTGTTTTCTTTCTTTTTATTTCGAATGTTACATGTTTTTTTTTCCATTCGCATCATTATTTTTCCATATGAGTATTTCCTTTTTTTTTCTACTAGTTTTTCGGATATGTTTCTTACGGTTATACTCAGCTGGATGTCATTTTGCGTCATCATATTCTTTCCCTCATTGGGCCCTTCGGCGTGCTGTGATGGTTAACAAGCTTGTTTCACTAGAACAATTACGAATGAATAGTGAGTTCGTGCCTCCGCGCATGTGCCATATCGAAACTACGTATAGAATATCACTGTATCATCCCGGCGTGGTTTAATTGTTAGCAAGTTTGTCTTGCTAGATCAAACACAGACAAATGAGTAGCATCCGCACTAGGTGCTACATAGTTTCGGCTTTTATGGAGAGGAATGTGTGAATGAAAGAACTTGCAGAAGATAGTTTGTAAAATTCAGAGGTGGAGATTTCAGCTTTGAAGATGAAGATCGAACCGGATGTCCAGTTGAGTTTGATGAAAAGCTTCTTGAAGCAGCCCTTGAAGAAAATCCTGCTTTATCAGTTGAGGAATTGGCAGTGGTTCTCAGTTCAAACCATAATACTGTTCATCGTCATCTTCAACAACTTGGAAAAGTTCCTAAACTTGGAAAATGGGTGCCTCATGAATTGTCTGAAAACAACGTCAAATCCCGAGGTGACATCTGCTCTTCTCTCCATTCTCGCCAACTTGTTTCATCTTTTTTGTATAGACTTGTGACTGGCGACAAAAAATGCATTTTTTATCGAAATGTTAAGCGTCGTAGACAGTGGCTTGGTGAAGGGGAAGGACGCCATCCACAGCCAAGAAGGGAACTTCATGGGCAAATGTTCTGTCAGCAATTAGAGTGTTTGAACCAAGCTTTGAGGAAAAAAGACCTGCTCTAGTGAATCGAAAAGGGTGATGTTTCAATGCGCGACCCCACACAGCAAGAATCACGTCACAAAAGATCTAAGAACTTGGTTGGGTGAAAATTTCTCATCCACCTTATTCCTCCGATCTTGCTCCTGCAGACTACCATTCGTTTCGTAGCTTACAGAATCCTTGGGAAGAAACAGATTCTGTACACAGGAAGTGGTTAAAACTAACATTTGTGAGTTCTTCGATTCAAAGCCAAAATTTTACGGTAATGGAATTAGTAAGATTGTTAATAGATGGAAGGAAGTCATAGATAATCAGGGAAAAGATATTGTTGATTGAATCTGTAATTAAATGTAACATTTGGTCACTTGTTTCCTTTATTAAAAATTTGGACAGAACTTATGGGATGACCTTATATATATATATATATATATATATATATATATATATATATATATATATATATATATAGATAAATTTGGTGCAAAAATAATGTCGTTTTCTCACATATGTTACTATGTGAGAAAACAACATTATTTTTTGCACCAACCTAATATATATATATATATCAATTATATATATATAAATTTAAAATATTCCCGAGGTTGTCTCTATTATATTCACTATCACATGTATGTTTCCATTAATAAAAAACATTACTTTGAAGTAATTATTGTGAATGACAAAATGAGTCACATGGGATCTTCCCATTTTTTCAAAATTCAGATAGCCACATGATACATATGTAAATTTCATATGATAATTTCATTACTTTTTTCATGTAATTTTATACAGCTGAAAGACAATACGAATAAAGAATCTGCAACTTTACATCGTTAACATTTGGGAAAAATGTGTAATATCAATCGGGACATCATTGAGAAGCCTGGTATTCCTGTCTGCTTCTATTCCTTGTTCCCTGCTATGTATATCAATTTGATTATGCTAATGTCGTAGAATGACGCATAGTCAGGTTCCCACTGAGAATAAATATATATATATATATATATATATATATATATATATATATATATATATGTGCCTGTTAAAAGATGAGTGTATATGAAACACCGCACAGAGCGGCATATATTGTAATCAGTTCTCGAAGTAAAATGTGTCCCATGTCTCTTATTGATTTTGTTTCATCGCATGAATGATGCATTGACATCGTTGATGTCTTCCTCTTAAGCGAGTCATAGTATTTTTTTTCTGAACGCTAGGGGGATATCTTCTAGGAGTGAACCGTCGCCTGGCTGTGGTTCTGCCTGAGAAAAAATGTTGAATTTCATGTAGTAATTTCTTATCAAAATTACTCACCTATCTCCCTATATTGATACCGAGTTTGTTAGCTAGCGAGATCTGTCATTTTATATATTTCGTTCGAATAATTTACATTGAACCTTCTCTACACATCATATATTGAAATAATATTACATCTCCAGGTATTTATGTATGTTTTTGAATCGTTATTTATATAAATCACAAAATAGCATATAAATAAAAAAAATGATAGATGTAAGATTTACTATTAGGGTTAAGCCAATTTTTAAGGAAGTTCGCTCCAAGAAAACTATTAAATCCGCTAAGACACAATGGGTTACTGAATGCGTAAGAAATAGATAACAGGAATATTACTAAAATGAAGACTAATCAGGAGGACAGTAGATAGTAATTGACATTGCATTTGAATTTAAAGCCGGAAGATTGTTCTATAAATGAGAAAGAAACTGTTAAAATAGACATTATGGTTTCATCTAGCCAATTCAACTGTAAATTGGTGTATCCCCATAGACAGTTCAGTATATCGCTTAACTTCCTAAAGTATAAGTACCATAACGAAGTGCTCGTCGCAAAAAATTATTATGATTTTTTTTTAATATAGAAATGCAAATTTACAGCGGTGGGAATGTGACTGAAGCCGAACCGCTAGATAAGGTCAAATTAAACTGCTGATACTTCTTTGGATTTTACCAAGGTTCTTTAGTTATATAGCGGAAACACTGGAACTCAGGTGCCAACAATATTCTAAGCTTGGGGGAATGGTGGACTTATAGATATGCAAGGTGGATTTTGGTGAGGAAAATTATCTAACACGACACAATAAACCTAATTTCTTAGGAGCTGACATAGAAATGCGTTCAATACAATCTTACCGAGATCGTTAGGCATAACGAGTCCTTCTCCTGCAGATTATCTTCAGCAATGCTGATGGAAGGCAGAATGGAGTCTCACAGATTATTAATAAAGAGTACTATGCAAAATAGTTACCGTATAAAATTATGCAAAATACGAGACATTTATGGCAATATAATATAAATGTGTGATAAGATTAAATTCAAGGTCAATATATTGACGATACACGACTTCAGCATATATATTAAAGATTGAATTTATCGTAAAAAAGGAATTTAAAAAAGAAAACAAAAGAAAACAAAAAATGAAAACAAAAAAAAGAAAACAAAAAAGAAAACAAAAAAAAGAAAACAAAAAAAGAAAACAAAAAAAAGAAAACAAAAAAATAGAAAACAAAAAAATAGAAAACAAAAAAATAGAAAACAAAAAAAAAAAACCCACAAAAGTGCACTCATATCTCTAGTGCTTGCTGACTCTGAGATTTTAAGGATTTTGAAAATACATTGAATTAAACATTTGTGTTCATAATTATCCTGAGACTTTTATATATTACAGTTATTTTTCGCACAAATATTTATTTTCCTGTTGTACAATACGTGGATATTAAATCCATTGTATAAATGTTTAATACATTCAACAAAATAGTCTATTTTAGGACGGAAAATGGCTTCCAAGCATTTTATGCGTGTCTTTCATATGATTCTTAAAAAAAATCCTTTCACATTCATTTTAATGAAATAAGAAATATTAGAGGACTGTTTAAAAACTGTAGGAACCCGATGAAATTGTAAAATATAATTGTGAGACGGAGTTAGTTATGAAACAAAATTTAATATCTAAATGATATCTAATAACATTTATGATATCAAAGTATTCAAACATCAGAAAAATATTATCCAGTTTTGGGAATTTCCAAATCGGCGCCTTTATTGGTGACTTCCCGCGGCTTATACATAATATTTTGAATTTTCCATTTTCCTTAAAAAAAATAATGAGGAATCAGCTTATACGCGAGTTTATGCAATATACTGATTTTGGAAATTATATGTTGGGGCTGAATTTATGTATTAATGGCGGCCAGTATTCTAACAACTTCAGATGACACAGTGTTGATAGCAGACAAACAAAAAATGAAAATACAAGGATTCTTACGTAAGGTAGTGAAGGAAAGAGAGATGAAAGGACTAAAATCAATTTCAAGAAGACCTAATGAGTAGTTGTTAGCACAAGGAACAGTCCAACATATAAATTACAAATTCAGACAAGTACAAGAATTTAAATATCTAGGAAGTGTTTTAACAGAGGTTGTGTGGCATCGAAATATGAAGACGCGCAGCATAACGAATGATGACTTTTAAAAGATAAACAGAAATTAAGAAACATGTACATTTCGTTACATACAATAAGTACTGAAACTACGTAATATCAGTCCTCTTATTATTATTTTTTAAGCATTGCGCCCTGAGCAAGGCATGAAGCCACTAGGATGCAGGGGGGTTGCAGAAGATTTGGAGCAAGAGCAGATAGGAGTGATAGAAAAAAGGATGAAGGGAAGAATAGTGTGTAGATCAAGGTAACTGGAGATGTCGATTGACATTACATTTGAATAGTTGGAGATCATAGATATCAGGGAAACAGTAATGAGGAAGGGTGTTCCACAGGCGAGAGGTGCGGATATGAAGCCATTGGAGTAGAAGAGACGGCTACATTTAAAATTTTCTACAGTGTAAGGGTGAGAGCGGAATGCCAGCCTCGTAGGGCGCTTGAATTCATGGATACTGGGAACCAGTGAAAGCAGCTCATCGGAGAAATTACCATGAAAGTATTTGTAGAAGAGGCAGAGAGAGGCGACGGGGCGTCTGTGAGATAGTGGCTGCAGGCGAGACGCCAGATCAGGGCCAATCACATTACATATCCGTCTCTGGATCTTGTCAAGAACTCCGAGGTAAACAGAAGGTGCCCCAGAATATATATTGCAGCAATACTCCATGCAAGGGCGAATGGTCGTTTTGTATATTTGAAGTATCGATTCAGGGAGAAAAATTTCCTGGCGCGGC
The DNA here is from genome assembly GCA_963932145.1 of Acanthosepion lycidas. Lineage (NCBI taxonomy): Eukaryota > Metazoa > Mollusca > Cephalopoda > Sepiida > Sepiidae > Acanthosepion > Acanthosepion lycidas. The sequence goes on along the minus strand of OZ010595.1, from coordinate 29,966,285 downwards.
ACAGAGAGCCAACTTTCCTCGCGGTGGACGATGCAATTGACTCAATGTATTTGTTCCATCTCAGGTCAGGCGAAAGTAAATTCAGTTCAATCTCCTCACAGATGTAGAGGAGTCTTTAGGTAAGTGAACTTTGAGTTTACAGCGGGATGCTGAAAATGCTGTGGGCTGAACATGTGAGCAACGAGAGAGTTTCAGGGATAATGGAAACCAAAAATCAGTTTATAGTCAAGTATGGCGATAATGCCACTAATACGCAAGTGGTAGTGAAAGAGAAGGAAATAGGTCTTTAGAAAGAAGCGGAAACCAATCCTGAACAGGAAATAAGGGATAAACATATACTCCTGTTCAGAAGATCGGGTAACTATATTAACCGGATAATACTTATTATCTGAAAGATTTAGCTGAAATATCTACGATGCATAATGAGATAAGAGTGCTTGGAAAGTATGATACTCATAGGAAAGATTGAAGTTAAAAGGGACAAAAGAAAACAACTCTTAACCTACTGAGAAAACTTGAGAAAATGGATGACAGAACAGGGTTTATGAGAAATAAGAAAAAAGACAACATTTTTAATGACTTCACACGTAGGAAATTGTTGAGAGCCATGATCATCAACGTCTTGAAGGTACACGGAAGATAGAAGAAAAATTGTATTAGGGCTGCGCTCCCCTCAGGCAAATTTATTTCACTCAATGCTAGGGTTAACAGCGTGCATTTTCAAATAGAAATGCAGATGGAATCTAAATATCTTTGGCATCTGTCGGCATATATCAGTAGAATTCCAACTTTATACGAAAGTTCCATATATCCCGTTATTTTGGGAGTAAGCATAACTCGTATGACCTAATTTTACATTTTGCCCCTATTATTAAATTCAATCTGAGTGGAACGTCCTCCGAGACAGTACCTGTCGCTCGGGGGAGAGCTACAGTTAATGTTTGGCAACTGAATCTTCCCAAAATGAAAATGCCTTAGAATCTTAGCAAGTTTAATTACTGGTCCTATGTACGCGACTTTTGCCATTTTCTGTTCGCAGAGGGCAACGAAAAAAAAAAACTAAATCTATATCTAATGTGTGTTTTTTTTTTTTTTAATGTTAAATACCGTCCTAGTTAGCGTCTTCCAGAATTCTAAAATCTGGGTAGACTAGGGTTTCTGCTTCTAACATAGTCCTCGCCTAAAGATGAATGCTGCGGGAAGTGGACTATGTTGGTGCTTTGGTCTCATGTAGGTGTACAAATCTTACTTTAAACTTCTCATTGTACAGGAATAAAAGTCAGGTCGTTGATGGATAAATACAAAATCGCATTTCTTAAAACTGTACCTTTTAATAGTCCTGAGTTGTAATATTACCTATTCAGTCTTTATCTTACTCGAGTTATTCGATTAAATCCCTTGAGACTAACGTGACCCCATAAAATGTTCTCTCACAAGTTTTTGTCCTTAATCAAATATAGACCTAGTATCCTACCATAACCTGATGTTTTATATTCCGCCCGAGTGTAAGTTTGAAAATTACTAATTTTCATTTCACATGCAGTTGTTTTATACTCAGTCGGCTGAGGAAATTGTCTCTGATCAATTTATGCATTTACCCCAATTTTACGCGATAGAGATTACTTATAAAATTGACACCCTCTTTTCAATTAGGCCTTTTGTGTTGACAGATCTATTAAAATTGTATATCAATTTTATGTTTGCAACAATGATCAGCTAACTCGTACTATCCACAAGGTACGTTCTCTCTAAATAATTTCAATCTAAGTTTTTCATTCTGTCCTTTATGCAAGCATAAGTGAATTTTTACCCACTAACGGACTTAAATGATTAGGAAAAGCAATTGTTTTCTTTTAATTCTTTCACCATAAGGAAGACAATAAATCTACTAAGACGCAAGAAAATAATGACTTTTGGAGAATATGAGATTAAAAAAGCTATTATGGTAAGAGAACAATAAATGAACAAAATTAAAGATTAACATAGCATTTTTTTTAAGATAAAAGATGAATGGGGCGAAGGATTTCAGAAGAAACTGGTAGAACTTATGTCTAGAATTATTTTCACCTATATAATGTGGCATATTTGCCAAAGTGTTTCTGCTCTTAGATTCGTAAAGTGCACAAGTCCATTTACAATGGAAATATTTATAGAAAAGCCACAAGTTGTTTTTGCAGGTTTTTCATTTTTATTTGGGTGCTGGAATGAGATAACTGATATTTATAAGAATCGCGTAGACAAACATTCATGTACAAATATTTTTGTAAAGTTTTGTTTTAAATTAAAAAAAAAATAAATATATGCGAAAAGTGTATGTTTACATATGTTTCTCCGTTTAGACAATACACATGTTGACATATACAATATTTTATTACAAAAATGGTTAAGTTAAAAGCTTGTATCATGTAAAACAAAAGTCTTATTTTGAATTGGCATTTTCAATTTACACATTCACTTTTAAAATCACGCAGACGTGTTTAGTAATGTTTTTTTTTAATTTTTCTTTCCGGAATCTATCTTGCTTATCTATAAGACTACCATTCGCCCATGCATATAATAGTAGTACCATATATGGTCTGTGCCCCAGCTGTTTACCTGGAAATCCTTGTCATGATCCACTGAAGAAATCAGCTATATTCTTGGTCCTGATCTCGCGGCTCAGTTTTAGTCAATTATCCACGGCTGTAAGGTAGGATATCTGTGCATCCCTCTGTGCAATCTTTATAAAAAAAAAACATTCATGGTAAGTTTTCCGATCAGCTCTACGCTATGTTAAATCGTCTGTATGAATTTAAGTGCAGAACTTGACTGGCGACGAGATCTCATCAATTTAGAGTTGAGCTAGATAGATGTAGCCGTAACTCCTATGCTTACACTTTATTTTCTCAAACTTCTCGCGTGTGGAACTCCCTTCCACTCCCATGATTTTCAGCTGACATTAATCTGCAAAATTTTAAATGAAATATCAATTACTATCTAATGTCCTCCTGATTAGTCTTGCCCATTTCTACTCAATAATACTGTTTATGTTCCTAATTCTTCCAAACCCTGTAAACCCTTCCTTGTCATTGCAGGTACGTCCTTGTTTGGGGTGATAGCGATTAAAAAAAAATGACAAAACTGGATACAATTGCTCTTTCAGAAGAGATATGCGTTATATTTCAAACCATCCAAGTAGATTTCTCTCATAACTGCTCATCTTTGTATTAGAACGCAAAGGCCACCTTATCAATACAGGACTTGATGCAGATTAATTGACATTATTAGATGGCAAATATCCACGCCTATCTCTTTATGAAGTGAGAAAAAATGATGCCTCGTAAGAATGGTATAACTGTCTGAAATAATGCAATACTGTGTGCATAAGATGCAGGTATATTCATCCAGAATTCTGTTCCATCTTCGTGTCGTTGTTGCCTTTATCTCTTGTCCATAAATTTAATTTCCTTTTGCTAATCGCTTCCTGTGTTGTGTTGATAACTAAATTTATTCGCCAGCTTACAGGTTCAAGACGAGAAGCTTTCAATTTTACCAGTTACAACAAAGATTACGACTATAGTCTTAATATAAATAGTGTAAATAATAGAAATAAATAAGTATGAAAATAACGTAGAACCAGAAAACAGTCAGCCGACGTTTGATTACTGTCAACTTTGTAGTTTAAATATAGAGTTTATGAAAGGCACAAATCCTTTTAAATACTTGCGAAAACTAAGTATTTTAGACGGGAATAACAATATTTCTCCTTCTAATATAAACCCATGGAGATTAAAGTAGGATAACATTTCTCTATATTTTACAAAAATTCAAAATAATTTCCAGAATTAATCAAAATTATTATCAGCTTCAGTCAATTTCCACTGACGTAATGTTGCCCTCTCTGTTATTTCTATAAATACGTATATGGTACATAGATTTTTTAACTTAAGTACAGCACCAAATTGGCGTCGAGTTCACATCAATTTACAGTTGCGTCGGCATAATGCAGCCGTAAGTTTTATGCTAACAGTTTATTTTCTCACGCTATTCGCTTGTGGAATTAATTTCCGGCTCCATGATTTCAAACCAACTTTAATCTCCAAAAGCTTAAATGCAATGTGTATAGCTAACTTCTACCCTACTGATAACTCTTTTCTCTTCCCGCTTATGTTCCTGTTTATAATCCGTCTCCACCTTTCAACCCCTTATGTCTGCGCGGATTGAAACCGATGAGAAAAATCTGGTGAAAATTAACTATTCCCTGGAATGAAATATATTTCCATGATGACACATATTTCAGCATATTAGAAAAATAACACTCCATATAGGAGATAAAAATGCATAAAGCTTCTCAATTAAACCAAGAGAAAAATAAAACAATACAAAATCAACGATTTCTTAAAATAGAATAAAAGATATGAAAGCTTTTTATACTATGAATAAATACCAGAGCAAATATTTATTTGCAGCGAAAAAATGGTGGTCCTTTAGCCGTTTCGAAGAATTCTGTGTTCAGTGATTTTTTTCAGACGTAGATGTGTATCAACGGAAAAGAGATCTGAACACAGAGAAATGTAATGAAAATGACATGATCCCATCTTTGCCCGTTGAAAGAAAAACAAGACAAACACGATGTATAGACAAAAAAGAAAATACATGTTTCCTTTGTGGCAAACGATAGCGATATAATATATTGAAAATACGAACTCTTACTGCGGCGAACAGTAAGAAGGCACGTGGAATTACAAACTTAACTCCCCAGTGGATATACCCCCCTTTGTCACTCGCCATAATTCCTTTGGATTCCTTTTTTTCTTTCTCCTCTCAGTTTGATTTCCCATTCCACGATCGGAGCGTTCTTTGAGAAAACAGTCTCCAGCATTATGTTTCGGTGTGACGTCGTACCTTTGAACTTTGTGATAGTCATATGCCGATGAACTTTGTATGGATCAATAAACCTTTTCTATTGTTGTTACAGAGTATCAACCAATCTCTACGGCATACATATCTGTTACTGATCAAGTTTAGCAGTATGTTGGGACAAGGCCAAATGTATGGGACTCTCAGTAAGTTAATAGTAACAGGTAAACAAACAAGTTTCATTTTTACACCAGTTTGATGTTCTGTACGATATACGTATTCGTATATACTAGTTAACCACGAATAACTATTTCTCTTCAGCAAGGAATAAACTGATTAGGAAAAATAGTTTAGGCGTAAGAACTCATTCATTGATTGATTCGTTTTTGACGAGGTATCAACCTTTTAAAGCGCATTTAAAACCAGGGAATAATTTAAGATTGTAATTTTTTTTTTTGGTGGGGGGTAATAATGATTTAGTGATAAAGGCTTTACCAATTAGCCTATAGATTATGGAGGAGGGGCGGATTCAGACATTTTTAAAGGGTATTTGCGCGTGAGTGACTATAACTGGAGTTGGAACTCGACTTTCTGATTAATTTTATTTGAACCAATGAGTATACTGACTGTGGATTAAATGTGTGTAATTAATACGAAACTATCGTGTACATCGGGAATATTTTGGTTAGAATTGGTAATTTCGCATTTGCTTGAGTGAATAATAATAATAATAATAATAATAATAATAATAATAATAATAATAGAGTTGGCCAATATCTACACTGGTTACGGAGATAGGACCAGTTACAATTCTATGGGACTACACAATACACACTGACAGAACAATCAAGGCCAACCGCCCAGATATTGTTATTAAAGACCACAAACAAAAACGGTGCCTCCTTATTGATATGGCAGTCCCTGCTGACTGCAATGTATCTTTGAAGATATTCAAAAAGCTGTCAAAATACAAGGACTTTGAAATAGAAATCTCTAAAATGTGGCATATGGGAACATCAACAATCCCTGTTGTAGTTGGAGCCCTAGGACTGGTTGGAAAAGATTGCAGTAGACTAATTGCAGGTATTTCTGGAAGTCCATGCCGCAAGGAGATACAAAATATTGTTCTGACATGTACAGCCCACACTTTACGAAGGGATTTATCTACGTATAATATATTTATTTATTTATTTATTTTATTTTATTTATTTTTTTGGTCAGTAGAAAGTGTCATGATGACATTTCTAACCTTAGTTTCCTGGGCGGGACCCGGAAAGAAATGTGTAAACGCCAGAAATCAAAGAAAAGAAAAACATTATCATTATTATTATTATTATTATTATTATTATTATTATTATTATTATTATAAACAACAGTGAGTCTTTTATTTTCGTATTTTTTCTGAAATTGCTTTCTTCTCTAAGTGTCAACTGATTGATTAACTTTGTTACGGCCTATCAATATTTTGCAGGTTATTTAAAGCCAGACAATATGTTTAGACCTTAAGAATAATTTTTGTACACATTGATAATTTAGTGATACAAGTAACTATGACAAGATGAAGAGGTGAATTTCTTACGTTTTCTAAATGTATTTGCGCATTAATGAATATAATGTACCCAACTGAGATTGGAACTCGGCCCTCCGATGAACAATCCCGAGCTGTTGTCCATGCACCATCCGCACATCCAAGTATACAACATCTGATATTCCCAAGCGGTTACCGATCTAGTTACTAACTAGATGTTGCTTAATTTCAGTGATCGTATAAGAACCGGTGTTTCAGTGTGACATGACAGTAACCCTGTACGAACTCAAGTATAAAGTAGTAATAACTTATTTACATGAACAGCGTCCGTTTCACACGTGTTTCTGGAATGAAGCCATGTGACCTCTACATTAGGAACCATTTTTTGTCACCGGGCTGAGAAAACCTTGCTATCTTTACTCATTTTCCTTTTAGTTTATATATCAAAAAATGTTGTGGCAACTAACTTAGAAACAGAAAGAATCAGTTCTATTATGTTATCTTCTTTTATGTACGGTATCCCTTCGCTACGTAGACAAACATGTCTCCACTTCCCCTATCCCGTGTAGTTCTCAATATATTTTGGCCTTTTGTTTCTTCTCCAAACCCACTCGCATCCACTTGATTAAGCCCGATAGTTATGTCACGCGTTGCTTTCCCTTGTATCTATTTTCCTATCAGCCATGTGAGTATCAGATTCTTCAAGTCATTCTTTCTCAGTTCTTGACCAAGGAATTTCAGATGCCTCTTCCTGATGTTAAGTATATGTTTCCTCTTTGTTGCATCGTCTCCAAAACCTAATCGTTTCTCCCATGTTCGCTCCATGATATACTTAGCATTCTTCTGTAGAATCATATCTCCGTTGACTCAAGTCACTTCATCTTTGAAGAAACCGTCCTCCATTCACTGGCGTAAAGAACAGATATATTAGGTTGGTGCAAAAAAAATAATGACGTAATAATGTCGTTTTTTGACGTATTTTTAACGTCAAAAAACGACATTATCACGTCATTATTTTTGCACCAACCTAATATGTAGCAATTCAGTAGTCTTTTCTTTGTTACCAACGGAATCCTCCTGTCTCGTAATACTCTGCCTAGCTTTGGAAGGCGTCTTTTTCATCCCAATAAGAATTCGGATCTCAGCCTCGCACTTAACATCCACTACCAGAACACTTCCCAAATATTAATACTTCTGCACCTGCTTGATTTTAGTGTCCACGACATGTAAATCGCATTTCAGACAACCTTTTACTGATGAGTATGCATTATGTCTTCTTTTAGTCCCTTCTTCTCGCTCTTCTTCGCTAATTTTTGTAGGAGGTTTTGTAATTCCCTTTCTGTTTCTGCTATCAGCACGAGGTCGTCTGTGTGTGGAATCGTGCATGGATTCCTCCTATTTTTACGTGCGAGCGAGCGGATTGTACCCCTTCCTTTCACGATCGGTTAGACATAGTAGTAAACCAGCCTTTTGTTGCCGACTTCGACGTTGCTAGCTGCTCCTGGTTCCAGCTTGGACAGGGTTTGAATTTTTCCCGCGCTTTCTCTGACGTCACCGACGAACAGCGTTTTCAAGTCAGTTGCTGCCTTATTTTCAAGCTAGAAGGTCAACTCATTTATTCCGTGCCGGAATATCTTAACTAACCAAAACTTCAACATGTCGTGTGATTATAACTTTTCTTCGAACAACCTGTTCGAACTTTCTTCCGTTTCTCTACTAGAAAACGTCGAGTTTGCGACACTGTCGCCATCACACTTTTACATTGGCCTTTTCCTCGTCCTGATGCGAACAACTTGTTCGAACTTTCATCCGTTTTCTGCTAGAAAATGTAGAGACTACGAAGCTGTCGTCAATACACTTTTCAAAGACCATCTCCTCGTCCTGATGCGAACAACTCGTTCGAAGTTTCCTCCGTTTTCTGACAGCGAACGTAGAGTTTTTCTTCACTGAAGATTGATGAACTTTTCATACACCTCTTTTGATTTCTAACCTTTACGAACCAGTTCCAAAAAAAGATAACATTACACACACATTACAAAACCTCGCAGTGAGTATTTTTCCTTGTTGTATATTCATGCACCTTTTGTATAAGAAGACTATGTTCCAGAACTTTCCTTTTGAAGAAACTTTTCCCGCCTTAGCCATTTTGATTTTCGTTTTGGCTCGGAACATTAACATTCTACTAGTCACTACATTATACAATCTTCCTACTGGCTAAGAACAGTCCTTACCTTTCTGATAGTCTCCGCATTTTGAGGCAAAAATTACTTCGTATTAAAATAAAGTTTTGTATTTGTTTTCCACCAGGGTTATTTGCACTGAAAAATAAAGATGAAGAAAAATATACGGAAAAAACAAACAAAAATCCTTATATGCAATTATGCTGTTTTAATGTTAATATAATGTCAACGTCGGACGTTTCGGTCTAATAAACCATCTTCAGGATATATTCATAAAATATAATTAACATTATCAATTCAACATGACAAAGACGATGGACAAAAGAACAAGACATATCCAAATAGATAACTGAAAGTTGTATATGATCAGCGTTCCGTTTAAAGATGGTCACGTTGTCGTCAAGTGGGCGACGCTGTGAAAACGTATTCCTAAAATTTGAGTATTTTGAATGAAAAATGAAAAATTAAAAGAATTATGTTTTGATCTAAAATTTATATGTACGCTTGTCGAGCATTAATCTCGCTAGAAAAGGCGAAATACTAAAGAAGCCAGGTCTAGTATTCACCGTGAAGTGAATGCAATTATATAACGAATGAAGAAACTGATATGTATTATGATCGGGGAATTTTATAATTTCATATTTATGAATAAATAAGCAAAAATCTTAAAGAAAATAAAAGAAATCATTACATGAGTAAGAATTCAGGGAAATACGAATGCGTTTTAAGAAAAGAAATTTAAAAAGAAAATAAATTTAAAAAGAAGCGAAATGTGCCTGAAACATGGGCAGAACTAAATCTTGAAGATGTCAGATCATGACAAGGCAATAGATAAAAAATCGATAAGATTGGCTATCGAGAAATGAAAGAATACTGAAAATATATTCTCAGAGCAACAAATAAATTTAAATAAGAGAAAGTAGTAATCAAACACAAATGTTTTTTTTTCTCCAATTTTCCCATTCAATTACATATTTTTCATTTAATTTTTAAATATTATATGCTGATGTTTTCGGTTAATTTAAAGAATTTTAACCATCTGCGATTTGAACAGATGTTCCTTTATTGCTATAATTTTTCTATAATTCTTAATCTTCAAAACCCACTTTTTGTTGTATTTATTACAATTATTTTGTCACTGAATAAACATTAGATCCTTCATTATGAAAGAAATCAACATACACCTTCTTCAACGACACATTTAGGATCGCCCATTGTTTACCACGCTCTATTCACACTCGCATACAGAATAATGGGAGTGTAAAATGCAATGTGAGGCAGACGTATGCAACAGATATTGCATGCAACCGCCTGTCCCAATAGTATTAATAATGTAATAGTGATATCCCGATGTTTTACATTATTCATCTGTTGGGTTCACTGTTGTTGTTCATTTGTTAGGTTCAGATATAGACAGACGATTCTGTGGTACGATTGTTGTCATTATTAAGCGGAGTTATGCAAAGGTGTTATGGCTAATATTTAATGATATGTGAAGGAATTTCAATTCAATCGTGGATAATATATTTTTACCCCTTTTATGAACAATGTCCTTAGGTATATTTCCGTAGACCGCCGTCAGGAAGAAGAGAAGTTACTACATGAGATAATGTGATCATACAAGGATTTTAGTGCCAGCTTAGAAAACTATCTATCTATGCCTCTCTTTCATTCACTCTCTCTCTCTCTCTCCAAATATATATATATATATATATATATATATATATATATATATATATAAAGTGAATATTGAAGTCAACATTCAGAGGCGACAGGCTGTTTCATGCTGGACGCAATATTGGACGATCCAATAATAATAATAATAATAATAATAATAATAATAATAATAATAATAATCAATATAATTATTCATTTAACAGGCCGTAAAGAAATAATATAGAAATCCTCTAGACGATCCCATAAACACAAACAGATATTTCTTTCACGTTTTAATCAATAAAGTTTTCTCGGTTTCTTTAAATCTCAGTAAATCCCATGCATCTTACTGTTTTATTTGGGATGAAAGGGTTAAAAGAATTTATAGTAAAACGCGCTCAAACACACGCGCAGGCGCACACGCATGCGTACACACATTCTTTTCTTCCTCTCTTATTTAATTTAAATTTTGCCTCGTATTCATATTTTCAGACAATTTAATAACATATATTATCGCCCAAAATATGTATAAGCACCACGCAATTTATAGAATATTATGCTCCTTCTAAATTAAACTAGGGAAGAATTTATTATTTCCAGTGGAACATGGCACGATCGAAATAGATATCACTTTTTAAGAAACCATTTTGAAACTTCGTAACCAAAAGCATGGATGTCTCCAAATGTGTATATCCCAAGGAAATTTCATTCTTTATATTAATATAAGAGTTATATTTTCAAAAACCGTTACTGATTATATTTCTGTTATAGATTTTAAACACAAATAGAATAAAAATGTCAAAACAATTCTTAAATTTTCATCATTTTCCCAGAACACACTATTATTTCAGTAATGGCCCCAGATGAAAAAGTACTGAAAGCGGTTGTTCTTTTAAACAGCAAAAAGAACAACGCGTACTAAAATCATTACCAGACGATAGTTGCCCAAAATCGATCACTGGAATTATTGAAGGCATACAAATCCGTCCAGGTCGTTCATGCCAGCTGACAAGAAAGTATATTCGTATATTTCAAGATATTTGTGATAAAAATGGGGATAATAGTAATGTAGATAACAATAATGCGCTCAAAGATGTATCTGCCACAAATATTTCTAATAATAATAATAATTTAAAAAAAAATGTTCTCGAACGATAACTGTCTTGCACGTTTTACGACTGCGTAAAATGCACTGCACTCCAAACCACGCTAATTGCATGATAGTGAAATTTCTGAAGTTTTTTTCGGTTTTCTGTGAGATGATTTTGAAAATATTTTTCCAGGCTGGTCTGTGGAATATGGCAACGCCGTTATTAGGTTTTCATTATTTCGTGTAACATACTTTATTTTTATTTCAGGTTCAACAGTTTTGGGGTGAACCACGTCTCTTCTCTCTGCGAACAACTGGACATGGACATGTCTTCAACCATCAAGAAAAGCTACCTCTCTTCATGTCGCTGCGGAGAAGTTAGGTTATCTTGTGGACACGGTTAGACGATCTTTGATTGAGCCTTCGCCATGGAAGAAACAAACTGATTGTGGGACCTCCAAAACTATAACTGCTATAGTTTTTGAGAAATATTAACTCCAAGTTACGTTGGAAATCCGAACACACAAGAGGAGCCATTTTCACCACCGCTAGACATCTTTATGTACCGAGAACTACCAGAAATATCATCCTTGGATTACATGGCTTCCGTGCGAGCTCAACAGAAACTGACACTTTTAAAGCTACGTCACAGGAACTTGAGGGTTCAATTGGCTCTGAAGTAAATGACCTTGGACATGAGTTTTATTGTTTTCACGAGCGAGGTTCGAGGTGTAATTTGAATCAGATTTCAGAAATGTTCGTTTTAATTATCGCTAGAGAATAAAAATAACAACTGTCAATTAAAATTTCTTACATTGCTCAAATAAAAATCTTTCTGTTAATAACTTATATATTTAACGTCATCCTGGCGAATCGCATAATATAAAGTATTTTCTACCAAATCTTAAACATGTTTTTAGGCTTGAAAAGCTAAAAGAGGAATGGCGACCTAAATTTCATAGACGTAACAATAATTATATAGCGGTAACAAAATACTTTAAATGTAAACCTGTTAACTTCACACCAACGCTGCAAAAAACATTTTCTCAGTATAACAACGATACTCAACGATCAGCTGATAATTTTTTTCTGAGAAGGAATACGTAAAAATGCACGAATGGATTAGGATGATAGCTTTTTTAACTCTATTCTAGTATTTGTAGAATGTACTTAAAGAAAAGTTGTCGATGGACACTTATCAAAGAAAATTACCTTCTCAATCGTCCGTGGATTGAATGTTTTAGTCATATCTCGTCTGATGTTCTGCCTCCACATCTTGAGAATCCTGACAAAATTCTGTAATTTAATCGATCTTGACAAGATATCACATTTTCATCGACATGTCGTTACATTCCTCTGCCTTTTCTACAAATATTTTCATGGCTCAGAGTGAGCATTTTTCGCCAGTGCTAAGCATGCATAAATTTAAGCGGGCTACCAGAATAGCAATTAGGTCCTACAATTTTAGTGTTAAAATAGCGAAATGACACCGCTAATATTCTAAAGTTTCCTTTTTCACCTCTTGACCTCCCTTCACATTTCTTGCTTCTCCGATAACTACAATCTTCAAAAAATGCAACGTCAACCGCCATCTTCTCTTCTCTTGAACACTATTCATGTTGACCTTACATCAATCCTCCCTATTTTATGTCTTCTCATTCACTTTATATTTCACTTTTATTTTAACTCCCTGTCCCCACTCCTTTGATTTAGTGGTATTATCACCTTGCTTGCGGTGAAAACAATTAAGAAGATAAAAGCAGTAATTTCAATGAAAAAGTGCGGACTTTATTTATTTTAAATAAATATGTTCCATAATAGTTTACTCATTTTTTTAATAAAAAAGATTCCTAGTTCTAAGACGTGTTTGTAAATAATTCAAGAAAATATACATAGTGTCCTAAATCTTGACACATAGGAAATCTTATTTACTCCACAGACTGAACATGTTTTTTCTGACGTAGGCTAAAGGAGAACGTGTACTCAATAAAAATCACAATTGCAATAAACTTCATTGAACGCATAAAGAATGAATGTGCTGAAAATGGCGTCAATGTGGTGTTATTGAATCGAGTTCATGTGAATCTTGCAAAGCGCATTAATCTTCACATCTCAAATGATGGATATCTATTGAGGTTGTTATTTGTTAATATTCTAATTTAATAAAATATTATTGAAGACTTCATTTCTTCAAAATATGAATTTCTCCATATGTCCGGACGTTAGCGGACACCCTGTATTAAAGTGAGTCAGGAATAATTATTCTAGTGTTTCTAAAATTAATTTTAAAAATTAATTAAATGTATTTCAGTTACACCTTCACAAATATTTTCACGCGTTTTGCCAACTATTAGGTTGGTTCAAAAATAATGACGTAATGTCAAAAAACGACCTTATTACGTCATTATTACGGCATTATTACGTCATTATTTTTGCACCAACCTAATATAAGCTAGATATTTGACACTTTTTACGTAATATTCTGCAGGTTTTCGACACTTGCTGGTGGATCTCATTGGATCTTTTTTTTTTTCACCTGAAAGCGTTTTGCATTGATTGAGAACATTAATAATTGTGCATAGCAAAGTGAATATGGCGAGTTGAATAGAACTAACAGATTATGCATTAAACATTCCCCTATGTAATATTAATGTGGTATGTGGCCTTGCGTTTACATGGAAGAGAAAAAAATATTTTCCTATCAAAGGGCAGGGATATTTTAACAGAAACGTTGTAGACATGATATGACTGCAGAACGAATAAACAGACACTTAGAGTTAAAGGGCATCTTGAGAAATCAAAATTATTACTACCGACACCCAGAAACAAACCATTCACTATTAAATTCAGATATCTAGTTTGTCCTCGTGATACTTGTCAAATCTGGATCATTTTAATTTCAACATAGCCGTATATTAATGTACTTGAAATTTATTCTTTAGTTAGTAGTTGCGAAGATCCATTCATCATTAAAATTGGTTCATCAGAAGAAAAGTTACTTATGACTCATCATAATATATTTTGGCTCTTTTAAAAATCTGGAAAATCCGTCGAATTTAATTTAGAAAAATATGTATTCTAACGAAAACTATTACCCGAATATATTCCTTGAAGTTTGATTATGCAAGGGAACAGGATGTACGATTGCTAACATTAATTAAGCGAAGATTTAACCTGTGTACTGGGGACATCAAAACAAGAAGTACAAAAATATTATGTTTAGATAGAACGAACAGCGTAAAAGGCGAATGGAGTGCAATTGAATGATTGAGTTGATTGATTAACGGTATATGAAAACACCTTCTGGATCTTCTAATTCCGAAATTTTCTTTAAGGTTTGAAGTAATAAAATGATGACGTTATTCTACTTTCACAATTGATTACATGGTAAGTGATACTCAGATTTCTGGCGTATATATGTTTGTATGGACATGATGACTAGAAGCGGGAATATGTGCTTTATGTTGTAGTTTTCTTGAAGTTTTTTTAATACAGTTCTATTTATTTAATTTTAGGATATTATATGGAATAATGTCATGAAATAATTCTTGCGTGTTGGTTGTTTCGTTGGATGATTTGGTTTAGCCGCACATCAAACCAAATGAGACATATAATACCGAAATCCAAACAATTAGAACAAGATTTACGAATCCAACTAAATATATTTTGAACGCCATCGTATAGCCTTTAATTAGAGATAAAATGAATTGTTACTTTAATTTAAATATATATTCTTGGTCATTTTACTGTAAAATATATTTTTATACTTTCATAGATTTTGGTTTTGATTCGGCGTTCACTGTTCACTCATAGAACCCATAACTGGGTCCCTAAAAGTTGCTACTGCCCCACCTCAGGGTTAACCTGGGACCAAAAGCATTTAAGAGTTGATTCCATGATTCTAAAAACCTCTCGATAAGAGGATTAGTTCCCGGATATAGTTTGTCGTCATATCCAGGACTGCATAGGAATAGAGAACGCTGTCTTCTCGAATTTAAGCAAAGTGTTAGTATATGGGAAAAAAACTATGCGAAACAATGAAAATAATGCGTAACAATAGAATAACTTATCACCTATATACTGGCGAAGGCAGGCTAATCTCCCAACAAATGAGGAGATATGAGGCAGCAAAAACTATTGATAATCGTTTATATGATATCAGTCCTTCTATATGGCAAAAATTACCGGACAATCTCTTCAAAAATGAAGAAGTGACTTGGAGTAATATTTTCATGGTTCTCGTGAAAATTTTAAGAATATTAAAAATAACAAAATAGGCGCATGTATTAGATATTAAGGAAAATATTAATAGCAGCTGAAGTTATTATGTCGGAAGAATCTACGACCAACCGATGGCAAGGGAAACAACTAGGTGTCTATTTTATATGTTTCCGTGAAATTATATGCCAGTGAATACTAGACGATTTGCTTACAGATGATGAATTGACTTGTAGCTTCAAAATGTGATTCTATAGAAGAATGCTGAGAATATCAATAACCCAATATTTTTAGCAACGAAGATATTTTAGAAAAATTACAACAAAAAGGAGACTTATACTAAAAACTAGAATGATTCAATTGGAAAATATATTTCAACTAAGGAAGAAAGAGGGTTTGGAAAATTTGATACTGACATGGCAGTTTGAAACAAGAAATACAATGTAAAATGAAACATAAGCTCACGGAGCAGCCTGAGGAAATTGCCGGCAGAAAGAAAAGTTTATGAGATATAACAAATAGACAAAAATTCATAAGAGCTAAAAAGGGCAGATTTGATCGTCAACTTCATTAGGAAACCCATCACATATAAGAAGGGTTTTCGGTTGTCTCCAAAGAAAATCAAATGTTAATTTTATTACCTTAATTCTGTCTTTTTCCTCGCGTGAATTGATCAACTTTTATAAAATACACACTTTCAGATTAATCAGACTTAAAATATTTTTCTTAAATAAAACAATCACTTTACAGGTTTAAGAACAAAAATATTCAAATTGTGAAAGAAGCAAGAAACTTTTTTACATGATTTGTGTTTAACTTTCGTAGACCTCACGATCCGACCACAGGCGGTAGAAATAATCGTGAGATGTCAGAGTGAATGACATTAGACCAGAGGCGAAACATGGTTCTTTAGCAATTCACGATCAGTGACCAGTATTAAAAAAGACTTCTCTTTTTAGTGAACATAAATATCATTACATTTAATTCAGTTTTTCTGCCCGTGATGACTCAATGCAGACTTTAATGGAGTTCAAATGTATATGTATGTATATATATATATATATATATATATATATATATATATATATATATATATATATTGTGTGTATGTTATGATTGCAATAATACGGTATTTTTATTTACATATAAATACTTCAAAAACTATGTTTGTATGCAATATCATAAAATAGGTTCATATATAAATATCTACGTAACACAAACTCTCTCTCTTACTATATATATATATATATATATATATATATATATATATATATATATATATATATATATATATATATATATATATATGGGGGTGCGTATTATAGGCGTAAAATCTTTGGGAATTTTTATCCACAATAAATTACAAAGATTCATATATAAATATGTATATATCACAAACTCTGTCTCTATATCATTATACATAATCAAGTGGAATTTAAGACTAATATATATATATATATATATATATATATATATATATATATATATATATATATATATATATATATATATATATATGTGCGTGTGTGTGTATTAATTTTAATAACTTTTATTTTAATGGTAGACGCATTTAGTATATATTTATTTTATCGTCTGAATTGATGAGTTATACACAAATTTGCATTTCACAGTGACATCATATCTTTATCCGATTTTACATCAAAGAAACCATCTCTTCAGTCGAAAGGAGCCTTTCTTAAATTGACCAAATTAGAAATATACGGAATGTCCCATTTTCGCTGCCCCGTCTACGAATACGGTTTTGCTCTATCGATCTCTATTAGTCCTTCTCAATCTCTATTGGTTGTTATTGATTTCACTAAGAAAAAAAAGACTAATAATTAAATAGTTGTACGCCATGAAAAAAAAGTTAATAAGAAATTATGTCAGATAAAGATCCATTCAAATCTCTTTCTTTTTACATCTCCCTCCCTATATATATATATATATATATATATATATATATATATATATATATATATATATATAATGTGTTTTCTGTGTTTGCAATTTATTCAAGTAAATGATCTGCTTTTTTTTTAAAAAAAAAATAAGCATTCTTAATTAAATTTACCAGAGGGAACTTTCGACAAATTTCTTAGTAAATGTGGTCGACGACAGGAAGCGAACCTGTGTTCTGTCCGGAACCATCAATTGATCTGACGTGATATACTACTTAGCTACAGAGAAGCGTTTGTTTAACAAAGTTGAAATTATTGTTTTTCGATTAGCTAATAAAGATAAATCGACTCCCGTCAGGGTACTAACATGAATTCCCCCTTTAGTGTATATATATATATATGTGTGTGTATATATATATATATATGTGTATATATATATATATATATATATGTGTATATATATATATGTGTGTGTATATATATATATATATATGTGTGTATATATATATATGTGTATATATATATATATATATATGTGTGTGTATATATATATATGTGTATATTTATATATATGTATATATATATGTATATATATATATGTATAAATATATATATGTATATATATATGTATATATATATGTATATATATATATATATATATATATATATATATATATATATATATATATATAGATACATACATATATATATATATATATATATATATATATATGCATTTATATTAATAACTGCAACACCAGGAAAGAAACTCGAAGTTTTAATCATCTTTCAATTAAATTGAATTAGATATCGCATTTTTTCGCTGACATTTACAAAAACAAATTTAGCAAGTAAAATTTGTTAAAAGTTCATATTTTGCCATTTCGTAAAAGGAGCACTAAAATGAACGAAATTTTTTCACAACCTGTAAATATTTTAACCGTGTGTGATTTATATTTTGAGAATAATAGTTTACGGTGATTTGAGTCATATCATGTAATATCAAACGTTGCTGAACCTGAAATTTAAGTTAAGTTTTTTTTTATATATTCGACTATACTAGACATGGACTTCTTCTTCATTTAAAAAACATATTATCAATAATGGTCGAAAGACATGGATAGTAAAAGTTCTTCAATGAATTGAAATGTTGTTTATATTCAGTTGAATTTGCTCGGACATTCATGAGTCTATCACGCCAAACATCACGGTCCTGCATCAAGTCTAAATTTACTCTATAGTTGCTTAGTTCTAAAACTTTTATATATTTCATTTTATTTCCTTGTTTCTTGAGTTGGTAGATAATCTAACTTGGACGAATTTATACAAAAAACCTAGAATTTTATGATGGTGAATAGTTTCTTAACTGACGCATCTATGTTTATATAGATCTTTTGTATATGGCTTTTAATAACTATTATATATGTTTAAAGTCACATCGAGAAAGTTTATCACTTTACTGTGGGTACTAGTGACAAATCTTTGAAAAACATTATTAGCTCTTTTCTCAATCGATCTGTACTTCTTGAATTTGTTTTCCTGAGAAGAATTACCCTGTAATCCCGAAAGAGTCCGGTGTCGTTAATTTTTAAATAAATCTTTGTAGTTACAATAACAAAATTCCAAAGAATTTACATCGCTCTTTTGTATCATATGCTCAGATAGGAATATTAAATCTCGGGTTACTTCTTTAGGTCCACAGTTAGCCATTATGGAAAAATACAGGTTTTTGTACCTACTTTATGACTTATAATACGCGATCGATAATAGGTTAGTAATTGTTTTACTACTAGCAGATTCTCGGTGACGTATGTGTAAATATCACAAATATCAAAGTAGATTTTTGTTAATTCATTCATCTTTCTTATATTAGCAGACCTTTCTGTGGTTTCTGCTTTTTTATGCTACTGGTTAAGTTCTAGAGGATTTTTCTGTTTGAACATTCTTTCAATGAGGTTTAGCAGATTTTACCGATATTATTTTCGGTTGAATTAATTAATCGTTACTGAAGGTTGTTTAGGAAATTTGCTTTGGGATCTTTAATTGTGTTTGTGGAATTTGTAAAACCTGTCAGCAGTTTTTAGTTGTGTGCCTAATTTCTTGGCATAACTATTGATGTTATTTATAATTAATTTATTAATTTTTATAAAACTTAATAACTACTTTCTTTAGTTTTACGGTAAATATCTGCATCTATTTTGAATTGTTACACGTTTTATTCTGCTTTCATAATTATTTTATCTCATATTTTATCATAGAAACGTCCTTTTGCATATTTTGGTATAAATCGTTGGTAGTTTCAGCGAATTTAATTTTCTGTGTTACCGAGAATAAATATTTCTCAAAGTCCAATAATAGTGTTCGTCACATAGTGGTTTTGTTTTGCGATTTAAATACATAAATCTTGGCATTTTGAGTTTTTATTCTTCACTTATGATTAAAGAATTGTTTCCAGCTTATTCTGATTTTGAGGTTCCCGATGCTGTGTAAAAGAGTTAGCGTATGATTTCTTTTGTCAGGGAGCATGATGTTTTTAGTCGGGTAGTCCAAGTTAATTGGTCTCATATTCAGATAAAGTTAGGATACAAAGTATAAATACTTTATTACACTTAACATTTTCTACGTAATATGCTTCCTCTATCTTTATATTTATGGTATTCTCCTGTTTCAGAAGGCTAATTTCGTATGGTTCTCCTACAAAGAGTAATGTCTGTTCGGTGTATCAAAAACCACCTATCATTTACTATATTTTAACTAGAGTGTTGACCGGTATAGAAACACACACAAAAAAATGAGGAACGTGGTTGTCCGTTTAAAACGGGTATCCTCTGAAAAGAACGCTTGAAATAATAATAATGATGATGATGATGATAATAATATTGATATTAATAATAATAATATATTAAAAATAATATTATCATATATATATATATATTTATATACATATATATATATATCTGTATATATATATATATATGTATACATATATATATATATGCATACATATATATATATATATATATATTTATATACATATATATGTATATGTATAAATATATATATATATATTTATATACATATATATATATGTATACATATATATATGTATACATATATATATATATATGTATACATATATATATGTATACATATATATATATATGTATACATATATATATGTATACATATATATATATATATGTATACATATATATATATATGTATACATATATATATGTATACATATATATATATGTATACATATATATATATATATATATACATATATATATATGTATACATATATATATATATATATGTATATATATATATATATATATATATATATATATATATATATATATATATATATATATATATGCGTATATATATTTATATGGGAGTTAAAAAAAAGTGACTACAAAAAATGTTATGTGAAATAACGAAAGGAACACCAACCTACAACAATCGGTTTAAAAATTGTAATCTATGCCTGGCGGAAAAATAGTAAAAATTACCTTGCCAGACCCCAAAAATTAAAAAAAATAAGCGATCAGTACTCATATCAAAATGCAGACATGAAATCATTTTTACTACGTTATTCAAAAATCGAAAACGAACTTGTATAAATGAAAGTAAATGAAATAAACAAAAAGCAAGATAAACTAATCGAACCAAATAGAGAAGAAAATAAACTAATCGAATAATAAACAAAGAAATAAATCCCGTCCATCAAAATAACCGTTACAATAGACTACCCAAAATGAATCACTGATCTGTATAGATAAAAAGGCGTGCCAAAAGGCAAGACTCATTGCCGGCGTTTGTCTTTAGCATGAAACAGAATGTAGCATCTTGGTGTTGACTTCTATGTGCACGTTTATATTTTGATAATATCTCTCCCTGATATTACGCCCTTTGAGATTATTATAGCATACCTTAAAAATATATTCTATCATTCATTCATATATATATATATATATATATATATATATATATATATATATATATATATATATATATATATATGTATATATATATATATATATAGTGTAACCCGGATATATGAGAAACCTGGATATAAGAGAGATTTTCTCTGGTCCCAAATTAGAACCTGTGTTAACGTATATAAATTAGACCAAACCCGAATATAAGAGAAACCCGGATATAAGATACTCATTCTCCGGTCCCGACAACTCTATAATATACGGGTTACACTATATATATATATATATATATATATATATATATATATATATATATATATATATATATATATATATATAACTTTCATTGATATATCTTTCGTTAAATATGACAGACATGGAATATATGTCATATTTTCCATATATAAGAACAATGTACTTCTATCAGCATAACAGATCTTAGATGATTATTTGTATATGTATCTGTATATAAGTCATCGAAGCATCTGATGGACACATTTTGTGTTAATAAAATTTTCGCCTTAGCAATATGCTAAATATAAATATTTTCACTTTTTTTTCTTTTGCTACGTAATTACTTCACGCAGGTTGACATACACACATATATATTAATCATTACATGGGATTTTAAAATAATTATAGTTTTATTAATCTAATTGTCTCTTCTTTCTTTCCTCTCACTTCTTTCTTTTCTCTACATGAAACTTCGATTTTATATTAAGTACGTATATAAGTCCATCTTTTTTCCAGTTTGCTGACATTTTATTTGTTACTATGGCCATGGATTTAGTTTTGTTCTTTCTGTATTTAGACACTATTCTTAAAGAAGCAATCTCACATACTCCGCTTTCATTTTGTTTTTTAACCTTCGTCACTTCTCCATTATTTCCTGTGTTGTTCGTAATCTTTCCACTTGTAAATTCCTGGCAACCTTTTGAAATAGGTCTACCTTCCCTTTAGTGTGATACAGATCGAAACGAAAGCAAAAATACGAAGAAAAAATTGACAGCGTGCATAGCGCCATGAATATTCAACAACTCGAGAAGTAAAAAATAACGAATTCAAAGATAAAATGAAAAAAATGTGCTATAAAAAGTAACAGAAATTAAGTGGAAAAAAAGAGAAAGAAAGCCGAACAAATTGAAAAACAAGTTGGTAAATAAAATGGCTGACATCGTTCGAATGAGACATAAGAAGTCCCACAATTGAATGCGCCACGTAAGATGGTGAGTGGCAATGAAATTTACCAGAAAGACTTTTGGCAGAGTAGCATCAACTTTTAAAAAATTCTGATAGAAAGGAATGACATTAACAAATTTAAAGGTAAATCTAAAGTGGCCAAGTTTGTCGCATCCGACTTCAGTCAACTGCGGATACTTTTCCCGAAAATTATCTTCCAATGTGTATTGAATACTCTGCTTCATATGTTTCTTTTTACCAAAGTAACATTGTACTTGTATAAATATATATATATATATATATATATATATATATATATATATATATATATATATATATATATATATTGAGCATTTTCTCTTCATACATGCAAACACAAACTGACACACAGACACAAACGTTTATGATTGTGACATTTTCAGAAGATCATCTCTTAAATTATTAGCATTTTTTCAACACTGCATACGTCGCTAGGTTGGCATTGCCAAGGGTCTTATGAAGAAATATCTGCACGTATAGGGGGTAACACAACATGTTTAAGCTACACATATTGCATCTTTTCCACGCCTTTAAGCTGATGCTCAATAAAAAAACGGAAACTTGGTGATTGAACGAATAAAGGCGTCGCATGTTTTATTTCCACTGGGATTTACCTCGCTGGTACGACGGGCTGCAGCTATCAGCATCTAAACACACACACATTTTATATATATATATATATATATATATATATATATATATATATATATATATATATATATATATATATATTTATATTTGAATTGTGGCATTTTGTGCACCCCATAAGTTTTGGCTGAAATTTCAACGACTTGAACGTTCTCAAATTAAAATGCATTGATAAACAAATGACATCATTTCTCTTGTGTATAAAATTGCAGCCAAATAATTTTTTACCTTCGCCTTTATAAATTCCCTCAGGAGATGAAATCATAATAGTTTTTAATTTATATATTTATATTTATAATTTATATATATATATATATATATATATATATATATATATATATGTATAATTCCTCTTCAACCTAATGGAATATTGTGAATGTTTTGACGTCACATCCGAACGAAAGATGACGAAGCGTAGTAGAAGTCTTATTCATTCTGATGTGCAAATTGGGAATTTTGGCTTTAGAAGTGCATTAGTGCGTGCGTCTGTGTGTGTATGTGTGTGTGGGGGTGTATTTTGCCACTACAAAACTCGCAGACACATACACACGAGAATCAATTAGCTATTTGTATAGCACACAATTTCGATTACATAAACCATATAATATTCACAGATGGATATCTCAGATATGCGATTATTTAACGCAGGCTTAAATGAATTTTTCATTTTCAATGTGATGTGTCCCTTCAAGGCTTAAGAGATCATGGTCATCCTGCACTTTATTGCTTTTGATATGTTTTGTTCTTTTGTTAATTCTCACAAAAACTGTTCCGCCATCCATTTGCTTAGCCTTATCAAGTATGTTACGCGCTGCTTTCCTCTGTCCATCTTTCCCTCTCTCTGTTCTGTGACTATAAGGATTTTCAAGACCTCCTTCCTCGTTATATGTTCCTGAAATTTTTACTAACTTTACCAGATATTAAGTTTAAGATTCTTCCTCGTTTCCATTCTCTTCAAAACCTCGTTGATGCTCATGTTCAGTTCCTGGAAACCTCGTCATCGTCTACAATCAAATTTGATTGGCTTCAATGTTTTCTTAAGCTTTGTCCAGGATTCGTTGGCATACATGAATACATTCTGCAGGCATCTGTGGATGTACTTGGGTTCTCCTCAATGAAGAACAAAGATTCTTTGATGATCGCAACGTGAAAATCCAAGAACTGCTATGGAGGATGAGATCAACTCATCAAACCACTTAGCTCAGCCAGCTTGTCCTGTAAGGAAAGCTGCGTTCCGTTTTTTATGCCGTGAACTTCAGCACAGGCTCCATGAGATTAAGCGTAAGTTCTGGACCAAACAGTGGAGATATCGGAGTATTCTATGAGGCATTTAAGGCAGTATACGTTATTTTATAAGGTCCAGAGTCCTATGCGAAGTGCAGATGGTCAGATGTTCCTTACAAACAAGGCGTCCATCCTAAACTTATGACCGGAGTATTTTCAGCTCCACTTCATTGCTAATCGCTCGGTCCAGGAAGCAACAATTATCTGTATTCCTCAACAACTAGTATAAATTGAATTGGATGTGTGTCCCACCATTGAAGAGTGTTTCAAAGCCACAAAGCAACTGAAGTGTGGAAGGGTAGCAATAGTAAGTGGAATCTCACGTGAAATTTAGAAGCATAGATGTCCAGTGTTGCATAGGATACTCCACGTGCTCTTTTATTGTTGTTGGGAGGAGGAGAAAATACCACAAGTTCACCGCATTTGAGTGGTCATTGCCTTGTACAAGAAAAAAAAAGGGAAAAAATCTGACTGTTCCTATCACCGAGGGATAATCTGCTCACCGTTGCAGGATAAATTATTTCAAGGGTTCAGCTGAAGTGTTTGGTACATGTTATTACGGAAATGCACCTTTCATTGTTCCAGTGCGGCTTTAGAACCAACAGAAGCACAACGGACATTGTGTTTGTTCTCTGACATCTGCAGGAGAAGTGTCGGGACCAAAACAAGTGGCTGTATGTGTTGTTCTTGACATGACGAAAGCATTCGACACAGTGAGCAGAAAAGCGATGTGTCAGATCATGGGGCGACTTGGTTACCCTCCAATGTTCCTGAATATGGTCATCCAACAGCATGAGGATCGGTGTGACCAAGTTAGACACAACGGTGTTCTTTCAGAGCTCTTCTCAACGGTGGCAAGAACTCTCTTCACTATCTTATTCAGCATGATACTCAACCAAGCCAGGAAAGATCTTCACAAGGAGACGGAGTCTTGATGGCGGCCCGTTTAACCTACGACGATTAAAAGCCAAGACAAAGACCTGGGGCAACTTAACCGAGGTATCTACTTACAATGCTTCACTTGTTGCTCACGCAGAAGGAGCTTTGAAGCACACCACTTCCTGCTTCATAGGTAATTTAAAGAAGACAGAGGTACTATACCCGCCGGCATATCAGGATGAGTATTGCCATCTCCATATCATCCTTGGCGTGACTGAGATTAAAGCAGTGCATCGGCTTACCTTCCTTGAATGTACAATCACATCAAATGCTTGGATCGACTAGGAGGTGGACAGAATTTGGCAAAGGCGAGCATTAAATTTGGTAGACTGTACAAACGTGTGTGACATATCAAACACCTGAACAAGAGAACTAAGATCAGAGTGTATAGACCTAACGTCCTCGCCACTCTCCAATATGACTCAAAGTCTTGTGTCACTAACCGACACCAAATGCGACTCCTCAACAGTAACATTAATATACATTTGAGTGACTTTGTATCAATACTTCAAAAAGATGAAGATCACTAGACTTGAGGCCATGCTTCTTTTGTTCCAGTTACGCTGTTTTTGACATGTTTCTAGGATGAAGAATCATCGCCTGCCTAAAAGATTTTCGTACGGCAATCTCTCCAATTGCTATCGCGGCACCCATAAAGCAATTCAAAGATTACCGGAATTTTTTTTTTATTCCGTGCCATGTCAATCATTGCCAATTTTCGATCCTAGCTGAGACCCGTGGCGACGAGCATCTCACTATCTATGCTCTCTGCTTCTTTGAAAATACCTGCAGGGCCGTTCAGTGACAAGAGATAGAGGAGGAAGACCTGCAATGCTATGACACTGCGCCCAGACTGAAATTTCAGCTGCAACTACACCGATCGTGTATGCCGGTCTCGCATTGGAATCAGTAGCAAACGTGACTAAAAGTGACGTGTACAGAATTCCTCTTGATCATCGCTGTGCGAAGCCAATCCATGTCTTTCAACAATAGCACAATGTCATCTTCAGGGTTTTAATTTGGTCAAGTCAAAATTGTTGTGTTCATTTGAAAATTAAATATTTTAATTGTGAAGGAAAAAACACTAAACCTGTGTACTGTACTAGTTTTAAATTTTATGAAGTAAGCATAAACGTGCAGTAACGTCAAGGGAGGTAAGTTGTAGAGATTTCTGAGTACTTTAAAAAATTGTTTAATGCTATAAGTTATAAACTAGATATTTTAAACTATCTAGATTAAACATTTTAAAATATTTTTACAGTATTCATAATTTTTTTCAGGGTTGGTTTCAATTTTTCAATATAGAAAGCTACAAGAACTTTTAGTTAATGTTTATAATTTTTATGGAAATATATAGATGTATTTTCGACAATAAATTTTCTAAATGTCGAATGTGGACAGGCATGCTGTTGTAAATGTGGAGAGATGTTTGATACGTCACTCAAATGTAAACTCAACGTTCTCGATAAAATATTTGTGCTATGACCAATATCTATATCTATCTCTATATCTCTCTCGATATATATATATATATATATATATATATATATATATATATATATATATATATATATATATATATATATATATGTGTGTGTGTGTGTGTGTGTGTGTGTATTATGTTTCCTGTTGGAGATACCATCTCCCAAGTGACATTAAAATTTATATGCAATGTTGGTTATGTGAAACATGTTAATAGGTAGGGAGGTGTCATTAAGAATGTTTAAATTAAATATGTTGAAATTAGTAGAGTGTATAATTAATTTTATTTTTACAAGTATCTGTATATATATATATATATATATATATATATATATATATATATATATATATATATATATATATATATGTATGTATGTATTAAGCGTTTCACCCCAAGCAAGGCGGGAAGCCACTAGGACACAAGAGGTTACAGAAGATTTGAAGCAAGATTAGATAGGAGTGATAGAGGAAAGGATGAGGGGAAGGATAGTGGATAGATCAAGGCAACTGGAGATGTCGATTGACATTACATTTGAATAGTTGGAGATTATAGCTCTCTCAGGGAAACTGGAATAGGGAAGGGAGTTCCACAGGCGAGAGGTGCGAGATATATATATATATATATATATATATATATATATATATATATATATATATATATATATATATACGGAGTTGAATTAAAACATATACGTGAGTAAGTGTTGTTTACTTGACAGATATATTCACACATATACATGATAGATCTTTGAAATACACAGATTATATCCGAAATGGTTGCCATTTTGTTTAGCCTTATATCAACGTCTATGGTTTATTTAATATCAATAACTGAATATTTTGAACACAATTTTATTGATTCCACTAAGTATATTTTAACGTAATTAGATGCCTTAACATACCAATAAAATATATTGGGGGCAATTCTACTATAAAATGTATTGCTGGTTAATTTTCTATAAGTTTTCGTTGTTAGTAATTTTATTAGGTTGGTGCAAAAATAATGACGTAATAATGTCGTTTTTTGACGTTACGTCAAAAAACGACATTATTACGTCATTATTTTTGCACCAACCTAATACTATAAACATGTATTTTTTATACTTTCAGAGTTTTGTTTTTGGTAGGTGGTTCAGAATTTGCCAAAAGTTGTGACGCTAATAAGCTCTACCCCATCCCAGAAAGGAAAGACCTATTAACGTAAAAGTTGTAATTTCCGGATGTAAATATCATCATACCCCAGACCGTCACATAACGGTGGGAACAACCGAATTCTGCCATTTCACATTTGATAATATTCAAAAATGGTAAAGCTAACTTTTGTGGGAAAACGTATTCTTCGGAATGTAATCTTTTTTCCAACAGAAACAACGTCGCAAGCATATCAATTACAATTTTCAGGTCATTATTTACCAAATTCTCTATCATTTAGATACTCGACTTGTGACCCTTACATCTAGGATATGCAATGTGAATTCCACCGAATCAAAAGAGCGTCATTACCCACACGTTATACATATAACAAGAATGGTCCACTCTGCAAGTTTTTCTAGTAATTAATACGATGAAGATGACAACGACTAAGATGAGAACAAAAGAGTTTGCGTTTATATACTGCAAGTAATGATCACACATCATCCCAAAAATTCAAACACACACACACACACACACACACATATATATATATATATATATATATATATATATATATATATATATATATATATATATATATATATATATATATATATTAAAGTAAAACAGACCACTTTAATATTCCATTATAATAATTAATTTCACCAGAGTCCTTTTAAAGGATTCCGGAGAATCAGTTAGCACTTCCAAACTTTCATTTTTGGAAATGCTATCTGATGATCCGTAGATCTTTAAAAGGACTCTGATGTAATAAATTATTGTAATGGAACTTTAAAGTGGTCTGTTTTTCTTTAAAATATTAGCTCTGAATTTTCATTGAGCTCTCAAGTTTTTATCCTCCTTGGGATTACCCATACGGATTACCAAGTTTTTCATAACTTAACTATATATATATATATATATATATATATATATATATATATATATATATATATATATATATATAATATGCTTGTGTATCCACTTGCATTTGAGCTAGTGAAGCCTGAAGACTTTACAAAATTCATTCTTTTTCTTGAAGACCATGATGTGGCGCAGCAGAGTCAAAAACAAAATCTGGAACAGATAATAAAATACATATCATTTGATGTCTACCAACATCAAGAACAACTAAAAGAGATGAAACATGCAACTGAAAGAGAGAATAATGATATAATCAAGATGCTGATACTCCGTACCACATTTTATAGAAAGTTAGGAATAATAAAAGATCGATGAAAGCAACTGGAACTGAAAAAAATTCAATTGTTTACCCGATAAAATCATTCAAGTGAAATGTTTTATAAACTTCAACTGAAAGGAGTACAGGTTGCGCTGTCAATGCATGAAAAATATTTCCTCATAAGGAAAAAAGGCTATTAATAATATTTCCATTCACACAATGATAAAGGGAATTGAAACCCTCGCAATAGATATCCAACAATACATAGCAGATACAGGAAAGTAAAGTACAAGACCCCCTGTAGAAGGTAGTAAAGAAAAACGAGATGAAAGGAGTAAATATATATTGGAAGACAGGTTACCATTCAAAGGGTCACTCAAATATACGTATCACATATCTGATATGCTAAAACGAAGGAAATTAAAACAGTTTAAATATATAGGGTATAAACAGAGGAAGGAAAATACGATAAGACGCATTAGGTTAATAAATGTTGCATTTTAAAACTAAGTATAATGAAAGAGGAAAATTTCATGAGAAATGAAAAAAGCCTATTTATATGTTGTGTCCTCCAGTCCTCCTCTATCAGAGATGAAGAAGGTACTCGCAGGAATGCAAATGATGATATACTGAAGGATACTGAGGCTGCCACGAACTGATCATGTGTAAAACGACGAAGTTTTGGAGAAAATTGATTCAAAAGGGACACTTAAGCATAGTATCAGAAAGAAACAGTTGAAATCTCTGAGGGCTTAGAAAACCTGACGTGCACATGTTTTTTTTTTTTCCCGAAGGCTAAATCGGCAGATGATAACTTACATAACGACATTGTGAACACGTATTACGAGAGATAGCAAAAAGTCAAATTTTATTAAAAGTTACAAAGGAAAGGAAACAGTGGAGCATCATGATCGCCTACGATCTGAAAGCCAACGGCACAGAGAATAATGCCCAATACATGTGATTGTATATAGTCAGGGCAAAGAAATACTTACACGGATCTACCTACTTATACATACACAAGCACAGTCCATTAGTGTATATTTCATGCAAATATATTCATTTGAATGTATCCAGCAGTTTGTAGTCGCCCAAAATTGTACACATTCGTCGTTTTTAAACAAACGTGCACTGGAATATAAAGTACGTTGATTCAATTTCACTCCATTTTTATCAAACCTTCATATCTGAATCTTTCCTTATTCTCTCCGTTCCAGATGTATTTCTTTTTCTTTCATTCTAGCCATTTGTTGCGCATTTCTACATTTTTGTCCTGACTTCGCCGGTAAGCAGTAATTGACATCGCTCATCTGTAGTCAGGCCTTGGAAGCCAAACACTTGTCTTCGCATACAGACGTAATCAGAACTCACACTTTGGAAACACGCATTAACTCAAGTGTCTACCGTCCATGCTTTTTTCTTTCTCGTATCTGCAAGGGAATAAAGAATTTCCAGCATGCGTGGTTGGCCTCATCTCCATGAGACTGTATATTTTTCTTTTAATTTATTCACTTACTTACGCTATGCTAAAAGTGTTTTATTCTTTACAGAAAAGTAACTATACCCAACTTTTCTACTTTACATCGATAGCCATGATCATGGCCATAATATATGAAAAATTCCGACTATTATCATGTATGGCCTCTCAGAGAAAAAATATTTTTCAAGATAAAATATTATCTCTGTTTGGCGTATAAATAGGTATATATATACATATAGCGATTTTCCTAGAGTAGCTTAGATGCGGGACAAGGCCGAAATTAGAGGGTACCCAGTGAGGATCGAACTAACTACTCAGTCGTAATTGTTTTAGCGAGCCAAGCTTGCTAACCATTACACCGCCTCGAGGTCTCCAGATAGATATATTTATATACAAGCACCGAATAACACACACTAACGCGCACGCAAACACGTAAATATTCACACATGCTGACACACACACACACACATATGTAATAAACATCAGGTATATAACCAAAGTGAATCTTATTAACATAATATAAAATATTACATATCAAAACTGATTCCCACATAGAGCTCAACGGTTTTACAATAAACAGAGAAATATATCGGACCGGACCAGAAAGAAAATGTTTATATACCCTACTGCATGATCAGAATTGTCAAGGATGTAGAGCGGTGTCGCGCGACGAGGGTCAGTGATAGAGGTAAAACAGTGATCGAGAAGAGTAGCGTTTCCGTCAGGGTTACCTGGAAACGCGTAGAAAAGTCACCCCGTTGTATGAAAGCCTGAGTGATTGATAAGTTCAGGATGTGGATGCCAGCGATGTCAGTGACAGAGGCTTCATGCCATCTGATATAGTTGGTGTTAAAGAAACTGAATATGAACATGTTAGCAGACAGGTGTAGGGAGATGACCTTGAGTATATATTAGGTTGGTGCAAAAATAATTTCGTCTTCTCACATAGTAACATATGTTAGAAAACGAAATTATTTTTGTTCCAACCTAATATTATGGCGAACGTATCAGTTCGAATCCTCGTCGCCAAATGTGTTATAGAGTGGTTTCTCATTGGAGGCTTGTATTTGTACTAAGTCGGTCCTAAAATAGGTTCGACATACAAAACGTTAGGAACTTGATATAATAGGTAATGACGCAGAGAAATCTATTTGTGGTCGCTGATAGTTTAGTATCCGACAAACGGTCGTCCGGCATCGACTGGCTGACCCACTATGCGACTCCTACTACTCCTATTTATTATAGGTGGGAGAATGTATTTAAACATAGAATAGGTGTGTTTCACTATAACACTATATTATTAGAAATACTGTTTAGCACGCAAAATTCTTGAGAAGACGTGTAACATTAGACAATAAAATATAGATATAGCTGACTGAATTAATTAGATACAGAGAAAGAAAGAGACGGAGAGAGAGACGGAGATACCTGTATGACTAGGCAGGAGATTCGAGAAAAGTTATATTTTATTATATTATTATAACGTAAAATTGTCATAAAATTTCGCTAATTGTGATATAATTATTAATGAACACGTATATTAATATAAGCCTATCATATAAAAATATAAAAATAAGAGAGGAATATATTAATCAATTATATATACGCACAAACACATTGGTACATACATGCCTTCATTCACACACACACACACACATATATATATATATATATATATATATATATATATATATATATATATATAATATATATATAATGATGATGATGATGATCCGCCACATCTTCACAGATGATGGCCTCCTAATCACATGAGATCCCCACCTCGGATGTCTCTCATGCATGACCCCGAAGTTGACTTGGCAGTCCGGCTGCGGATTGCATGACTTGTTACACAAGTGACAGACAAACAATGTGCTTGCCACAGCCTTGATGGATTCACACAGCTGAGCCTGATTCCTGTGTACCATCATATGACTTTTCAATACGAAGCTGGTTGTGCATACATTGTCAGACAGCGTGCAGGCTGTGACACTCAGTCTCTGGAGAATGTCAAGGCCGGTTTTTTCTTTATGTCACTTCACATGATTCACCCCCCGCCCAGCCATTGAAAGCAGTATGCACTGACAGAAATCACATTTCCAGCCTTTGATACTCTCGATGAATCTCTGGTTAGTCCCTATTTCCGGCTTCAGACCATTGTGTTCCAGAAGATATTCTTCGAAGAGTTCATATCCGCCTCTTATTAGGTTCGTGCAAAAATAATGACATAATAATGTCGTTTTTTGACGTATTTTTTAACGTCAAAAAACGACATTATTACGTCATTATTTTTGCACCAACCTAATATTTTACATCTCTATCCAGTTCTATCTAGAGATTCTCTTCCCAATTTTTGAAGTTAAATGCCAGCATTTTTAGGTTATAAAATCAATTAAAATCAAATAAAATAAATAATTAAAGATATCTCATAGTAAGAGAAGAGGAAAATAATGACAATAACGGTATTATAACTATACTACTGAAGGTCACCGCGGTATTAATAGTAATTTAATGACAGAGAAAAGATATTTTAG
Organism: Acanthosepion lycidas; assembly: GCA_963932145.1. Classification (NCBI taxonomy): domain Eukaryota; kingdom Metazoa; phylum Mollusca; class Cephalopoda; order Sepiida; family Sepiidae; genus Acanthosepion; species Acanthosepion lycidas. The sequence continues at coordinate 29,933,024 of OZ010595.1, read as the reverse complement.
TAACGGGTAAATGATGAAATATTTTAGAAGGGTATAAGAAAGGAAGGAGTAGAGACAGAATCTACCGTGCAATTGTCAGATGATTACAGTTCACGCAATTCACAAATGATAAGAGTTCACGCAAGTTCAGTCAGGACAAAGGAGAAGCAGAATTGAGTGTGCTATTGTCAAACGATAACAGTTCACATAAGTTCAGCAAGAGTATGGATAAGTTATATAATCCAGTGACTCATAGTAATATAAAATAATATTAGGTTGGTGCAAATATAATGTCGTTTTCTTACATAGTAACATGTGTGAGAAAACGACATTATTTTTGCACCAACCTAATAAAAACTGCTCCTCCAAAAGAGCTCAATATATTTATTACAGAGCAAAAATTAATACACAATGAAATACAAAATCACCTCTTATGTGGAATGAGCTTATTTCGACAGACGAAAATATAATACGTCTGTCATGCCAACCCCGGAATAGAATGAGTTCGTGTCGGAAATAGAAATTTAGCTGAGAAAGTAACGAATATATATATATATATATATATATATATATATATATATATATATATATATATATATATATATTAGCAAGGATTAAGAGTAATTTAAAAGGCATATCAATGTAAATATTAGGTTGGTGCAAAAATAATGACGTAATAATGTCGTTTTTTGACGTTACGTCAAAAAACGACATTATTACGTCATTATTTTTGCACCAAACTAATATAATAGCTAAAAACAACCAGTTTTGTGCCAGTCTTATCGAGTTTAATCCTGGAAAATAAAAGAATAGACGCGTAAATTAAAGATGATTAATGAAGGAGGAGAAAAAATTTCAAGAAAACTAGAGACCAATAATATTCAGACCCAGCAATGAATCCCTGTCTTTACAGAGGTAAGGCTTGCGGGATCTGATATATAAGGACTGTCCTTCTCATGTTAACTCAGTTATTTACAAATATGAATGTATTTGTGGACTCGACTACACAGGGAGGATTCTTAGCGCTTGGATTATAAGATAAAGCAGCATTTACCTCCCAGGATTTTGAATCCGGCTGCTAGCAATAGACAACTTGCTAATACACCCGGGTTATCTATTGCACAATATATTATCAGTAGCAGGATTCGTATTATTGATTTAGTGTGGACAGTTTTTCTATTCTATCAAGGTCCCACTCCTCATAACATCTCAACGTTCTGGAGTTCGTATAAACAGTCCCTCTGTAAATATATACTTATACACGTATATATATATACATACACACATATTCACATACACACACACATACGCACACACACATATATATGTATGTATGTATATATATATATATATATAGAGAGAGAGAGAGAGAGTTATGAATTTGTAATGTATAAGGAAATAATTTTATTACAAGTAATTTTTTTAAACATGTTTCAGTAAATTTAATTTGCAGTTTTCTTACTCCTTTGTACCCTGAGATTTTATACTTGGGTAATCTATGTAAGCCACTTCCGGCTTGCTTGGCCCGTCGAAGGTTCAGCAGAGAACCGTCAGCCGTAAAATTCGGGAAACGATACGTATTGGCATCAGTTGGATACAGGAGCTGCTGCAAGGCAATCAAATTTGACAACCTACCAACTCCAGAGGATACAATCCTGGTTTGAATTCAGTGTTACCCTTCTCTTCGACTGCCTGTCAATCATTACTAGGCATCCATGCAATTTTAACAATAGCTGTGGGGTGAAGAGATGACTTTATGTGTTTCCCAAGGGTTTTAGTAAGAAGAGAACACAAACTATTTCAGTCATATTTAAACACAGCTGGCTGACTCGGATTTCGGTGATATAAACCGATAACGACTTTGATTAATATTGGACTCCTTATTCACGAAAACCACGATATATGATAACATACCTTTGGTGATATCTATTCATATTCGTACATACAGGCAGAATAACATAATAAATTCACACAGGGAAATAGAATAAAGCTAAATATACAGTTATGATATTCAATAAAAAATAACTAAAAACACACAAATAAAAAAGAGGAGGCTTTGCTGATGTTTTAAGCTATTGTAAAGTTATAAATATGCAGTGGAAAAATACAGACATTATGAATAAGAAACCTGCAAGGATATCCCTTCAAAAAAGACTTAATATTATATATATATATATATATATATATATATATATATATATATATATATATATATATATATATATATATATATATATATAATGGGACCAACTAAATCCGTTGGTTTCAACCTTATGGTATGTTCAGGCGTTTTTTATCAAATGACCTCTTAATGCTTTATTTTTTGAAAAGAAAATACTTTTCAATGCTATATTATCCTTTTCAGAAATAAATAAACAAACACACGAATTTGGGTGTAAAGAAAAGGGAGGAGGAAAATGTGAAGAAGGAAGTACATGAAGAAGGCAAGTGTGTTATAAATTATCGGTTCGTGTTTAATAGTAACGTATATTTATTTTTTTTTATCCAGCCTCATATGTGCTTACAAGGAATATTTTAATCGGGGATCAAGTTACATAACACTTCAGATTTCTGGTTTAAAGTATTTTTGGGGGATTCGGAAATGTTATAATTGTTTATGTTTCCTGTTAACAGAGCCTGCAAATATTTGTGTGGTTGGTTTAAGGCTTTGCAATTTTTAAAGAGAAAGAAACAGAGCGAGTGTGATCGATAAATTCCCGTCTAAAATACGCAAAAATGAAAATGACACTGACCTATCCTTTTAAAGTTAAATATATATATATATATATATATATATATATATATATATATATATATATATATATATATATATATGTATGTATTTATGTATGTATGTATGTGTGTGTATATGTGTGTTAGTGTGTGTATATAAGATTTGCATCTAATGCTCACACACACACACACATATATATATATATATATATATATATATATAGAGAGAGAGAGAGAGAAAGATATATACATATATATATGTATATATGTGTGCATGTGTGTGTGTATATAAGATTTGCATCTAATGCTCACACACACACACACACACACACATATATATATATATATATATATATATATATATATATATATATATCTACATACATACAGAGAGAGAGAGAGAGAGAGAGAGAGAGGGGGGATAGTGCAGTGGATAAATTGTCGTTTAACTTACGCAAATAAGAAAATGACACTGTCATTTCATTTTAACATATATATTTAACAAAATTACATGGGAAAATCATTCAATAATAAAGAGCAGATTTGTTCAATCAAATCGCCATTGTTTTCTACCACGGTCCCCAGACGAGTTCTGAATCATCCATAACTCTTC
>OZ010595.1:29877199-29924699 GCA_963932145.1 Acanthosepion lycidas | reverse complement strand
CAATTTGGTAGCTCCGGTTAGGGAATTCTCAAAAAAAAAAAAAAAGAAAGAAAGAAATAAAGAAAGAAAGAAAAAAGAAAACACCGTGAAAGTATAAATCTACCAGCCATTCATTTTATGTCAGTTACTAACAATAGCTATGTAGTAAAAAATTTTACCCACTTCACCCATATACATTAAAAATGCTACCAAACAACAAGTATAAAATAACGTTTATGACATTAAACCATATAATACCGGACACTTGTATTTAAATATATAACTTCGACAAAACCGCAACATAAAGCACGCATCACTGCTACTAGTATTTATGTGGACACAAATCTATATATGCACAAAAGCTGAGTATCATCTACCATATATTCAATTCGGAAAGCAGTATAATATATCATATTTTTACTAACTTCCTAGCTACCAAGAAAACTATATTTCGGCATTGAATAACACATGATGAATTAAGATGTTGTTAAACAGACAAATAAGTCAACTGACCAAAAGAAACAGAAATATTATTTTTAGAAACAAAGATGCTACTGTACTCTTATGTAATATCATTCCCCCTATACGGCAGTGAATTTTGTACAATCTCATTACAAATGAAGGAGAGTAATAGAAATGTGTTTCTACGGAAATATGCTGAGATTTTATGAACCGAACATAAGTTGTAGAGACAATGACAACAAATAGGGCCCTTTTAATTAGCATTAGAAAGTTACAGTTTAAAATTCTGGTGCATATAATGGGGAACTAAGCATTGAAAATCGTTATACTCACAGCGCAGTTTGAAGTAAGATATATGAAAGCAACGCATAACTTACCTATTAAGCTCGAGTGAATAGAAAGGCTAGAATATTTTGGGAGAAACGGCATAAATACAAAAGTTATTAAGAGCTGCAAAGGACAAGAAATTGTGGCGAGACATGGTCGATTTGAATGGATACGGCACATTGAAGAAAACAGACCCTACAGTGTTCCTAATTTTCTTCAATGAAATTCAGGTCTCGCCTCTTTATCTCTGCTAATTATTTACTATTGACTTAATGCTAAGATTCATAAGTTCAATGAGATCAAATTTTCACCTGATCTTAAAGGTATCTATTGTAACCTAAGGAAGGTTATTGAATAGTATAATCAAACAAATGTTGGTAATGAACGATAATACTTAGGACAAGAACAACACATATAAGATTCTGCATAGGGGCGTAGAAGAATTAATCAACTGCTAGAATTGAGTGAAGCGAATTGCACAATGGATCTCTTGCTGCTGATCAACATACAGTATTTACTACTGTATCTTTGTGAATGAGGACGTACCCATTATCGTCTGATCTGCTGTTAACTGGGGCAAGATAAGTCTAGCTAATTTTAAAGCCGCATATTCTAAACTGCTGTACTTCGTTCGTATGAGTGAAGCGTTGTGATATCCATCAATATGGTCGATGCTAATCTTCATGGACTAACATTGCGTCTTTTACTTTTAGCGTTTCTCGCTGACATGAGGTGGAATGGTTATGTTGAATAATTACTAAATCTGATGCAAGTAAATTCGGTTCCCTATATCGTGGTGGACAATCTCTCTAGACAGAACATATCTTACTTGCTTATATGTCTACTCTATGTCACTGATTTGAATATTGCGGCTACATCTACTTTCAGGCTTAGGTTTTGTGTAAAAAAAAATTCAGTGTAAATCAGCAATGTCGTCATTTGTAATCTGGCGTCTCGGATTTAAAGACAGTCTCAGCGACGTAACCTGGCTTCCTTTGTTTCTTGTATATATATGTAAAAAAATGGCAAACCCTCGTCTCTGTCTAATTATTTAATGTTGAAATAGCTAAATGTAACAATAAGTTCTATCCTAACGTTATCTTCGCTTGTACCAGTAATTTGTAGAAGTCTCTACCTAATTCTTGCATTACTGACAATCATATCTTCAAATATTTATATGCACCATCAATCGCCCTCATCGATCTCGTTAAATCCAGCACTTTCAATATTTTATTTTTTTTTATTTTCTTTCAATCTCTAAACCCGCTATTGGCTCAATGTCTTTATCGCCTTGCTTGGAGTGAGATTAATAAAAAAAAAACAAAAACACGTACATGTGATAAATTCAATCAAGATGGTTTTTGTCATCTTTTCACGATATGTATTAGGTTGGTGCAAAAAATGTCGTTTTCTCACATAGTAACATATGTGAGAAAACGACATTATTTTTTGCACCAACCTAATACTATATCATTTTAGATTTGACGGACGGTTTTAAATAAACTGTTTTTAAAATCCGGATGTAAGAATACGCAATTTCACGAGCCAGATAATTTTGAAGCTATTTTCATTGGAAATATATATTTTAAAAGCGTGCTTGAAATTTAAAGGCACTGGTGTTTCATTTATTCGACATAAATAAGTGAGAATGTGAACTGAAAATACGGTAAAGTGCAATGAATCAGTGACCGGAAAATAATTAACCAGTAATTGCTTAGCGATTTTCGCACCCCCTTCCAGCTGTAATAATATATCTTGTCCTGAAGACAGTTTAATGATTATCTTAGGCGGATGATTACGAGGTAGAATATCGCGCCTGACGTTATTCATGGATTTGGTTTTTTCACAGTCTTATTTTACGTGTTTTGTAGTCTTCTTCATATAACGTGTCCCTTTATGGAATGAACGTTTATGACTTGCTATGGCTTCACATATTTTAAAGTTTTATCCAATATTTGCTCATTTAATATTACTCCGAGTCACTGTTCTGTCGTATACGCCCTTGTGCATATTAATTGAAAAAACCGCTTTAGTTTTTTTTTCTTTCTTTCACACGTAGAATTTTCTTCTTTCTTTTTCCTTTTGGCCAACTTAGATCTGCGAAAATTTAAATGCAATGTCTATTGTTATCGACTGTCGTCTTGATTCCTCTTCTTTTTATTATTCTAGCTCCTTAATATTAGGTTGGTGCAAAAATAATGACGTAATAACGTCGTTTTTGGACGCTAAAAATACGTCAAAAAACGACATTAATACGTCATTATTTTTGCACCAACCTAATAGCACTTTTCTGGTCTTGGTGGCTTAATTGACTTAGGATGAAATGATAAATAAACAGTCTTTGGACAAACATCGCTTGTCTTGAGAAAATCGCTTGTACTGGTAATCAGTGCGACAAAAAGAAAGAAACACAGCTAGGGTGAATGGAATACATCTGAAAAGTAAATAAGATGATGATGATCATTCTCTTCTTGAAATTTTCTGTTAGTTCATTCAAGTCAGTTTTAAATCCACTGAAGTGAAAGCGTGTAAATGATTTATATTTTCTTCCTCAGATTAGGACATTTGCAGTGGTGTCCAATAATATGAATCTGCATTCGAGGTGTATGATAACATTAGGTTGGCCTTGAAAAATATTGTGTCATCTGTGATTGCATCAGATTTTTATTGCACCCAGACATTATTGTCTCGACTGTCGACTACTTGCCCAACGGCCATTGTATGCGATGGACTTTACTCCAAGGAAGCGCAATAAAATTGTAACGCTGCGCAAACACAGTGTGCAAATCAATAGTACTCTAGACTGATCCGGAAACTCTCCTGATTTAAGTCCACTTGAGAATCTGTGGTCAATCTGCAAGCGACGTCATGAAATGGACATACGAAGGAATAAAATGTGCACAGGGTCATGTTTGATTGGAAAAATACGATAAAAAAGGAATTAATAACAGAATTATTCATTTTGATCCAAATCATTTGCACATGGGTTTATATTCAAAAACTTGATTATTCGATATTTCTTTCTGTCTTTCTTGCAGTTAATACGTCCTGTGGGTGTCAAATTCTCCAAGCAGTGTTATCTCATTATGTGTACCACATATGTTAATTTACACTTTTGATAATAAGTATACGTGTCCTTTTCTCATTTCCTTCCAATTCACTCGTTACTCCAGTCACAACCAACCGGATGTTCAAATCTTTGTCTCGATCCACATATCTGTTGCCTGAAGTTTCCTATTCACTTGTGAAACAACTGCCTGAAATCCAATGCCATATAAATGCAGTGATCATACGTATCTCTCCTGGGAGACAGCGCCAGCCATGCAGTTTAACAGCAAAAAAAAGTTCTTTCAGGCGATTTAAAGAGAACTGCTTCGTTTTGGGGCGTGTTTAAAATTATGTAACATTTCTTGCCTCAGTTAACTACTGATTGCAAGTCTTTCTTGAGATCAGCTGCCGATTCGACCTTATCGAAATAATCAGGCTTACTATTAAAACGTTTGTAAATAGTTGCATCTGCAACATTGATAACGAGTTGAGAATGGACTTCATTATGAATATTGTTGATGAAAGTAAGGAACAAATCATTTCCAGGGATTTCGCTCTAGCGGAAAACTGCAGGAATTCAAAATATATAAAAGAAAGTGGACATTCGGAACAACTTTCATTTCACGCTTTGATACAAAAGATAGAATCGGTGAAAACCACGCCCAGAAATACATGCCAAATTATGCAAAATGACGTCAAAGAAACGAACCGAGCATCACCATTCTTATCTAAAGCTTGATAGACACTTCCAAAAATAACTGTTAGAATGTCACCAAATGATCTAGAAAAGTTAGATTGCGTGTTTGAAAAGAAACCTCAAAAACTTCAAAGTGAGATGTTTATCCAATTCGAAGTTGATTCAAGCCTCTAGCATTTTGCCAAAAATGTCAATAGCCCGATAGTAAAATAAAACGTTTCGACTGATTTCTAAAAAGAAAGCTGGAACTACAAAGATTTCCAAGAAGCAGAAAAAACAGGTTTCAATCCAGGAACACATCTCTTAAAGGCTGTAGCAGTTATACCATCGTTTCCACATTCTTTGTCGTGATTAGTATAGAGATAATAGGAGAAACTTCATAGAGATATATGCATGTCACAGAACGGCACACACACACGCGGGCGCGCACGCGCTAACACCCACCCACATACATATATATATATATATATATATATATATATATATATATATATATATATATATATAAAAGTTATTTCCGGATTGAGTATATCTGTAAAGGAACAGAGTGAATAAAAAGAGACAAGAGGAAAAAGTCCCGACGCATTACGTTCGCTGAGGGACCTTAACAAGACTAGGTTTGATACAGATGCTCAGCGGACGAAACTCACCAATTAAGAATAGTTTTTCCTCTACCTTCTCTCTCTCTCTCTCTCTCTCTCTCTCTATATATATATATATATATATATATATATATATATATATATATATATATATATATATATATATATATATATATTTAAAAGAAAAACAAACCATTTTAGGTACCATTATAATAACTTATTTCAGTTGAGTCCTTTTAAAGGAAGCCGGATCATCAGATAGCACTTCCAAATTTTTGGAAGTGCTATCTGATGCTCCGGTGGTCTGTTTTTCTTTTAAATATTAGCTCTGGATTTACATTGAGCTCTCAGGATTTCATCCTCCTTGGGATTGCCCATACGGATTACCAAGTTCTTCATAACTTATATATATATATATATATATATATATATATATATATATATATATATATAACTAGCACTATTATTTTATTTATTACTATTTTTTTTTAATTTGTAAATTTTGTTGTTGTTATATATATATATATATATATATATCCTTGCGCACAGGTACTGAAACAGAATGCGTATAATTGTGTAACGAAAGGAAAAGATTGTGAGTGACATGACATGAGAAAATATTTACATCCACTGTAAAATAAAGTTTAGCTTACAACTGTATCCAAGACAAGTGAGTACAGTTCAGCCGGCCAATGCGCCATGTCTCTATCCTTGTCAAGTGAACAGACCCAATCAAAGATATAAAATGGCAATACGTAATGATATCAAATCTCCATAGTGTCTAGAAAGTGTGTCTCCTTCGGTAAAATTGGAAAAAGTTAACTACACGTGACTCGATCCGATACAATTGGACACCTCCGCATTTGCGACGTTAATGCCAGAGACAGTTTCATCCGAGTAGAGTGAAACGTAGAATTCTGTTCATGTCAACTTGCTGTCCAAAATATCGTGACATGAAAGTAGGCGCCTTTAACTTTGTACGATTTCCTCAAAGAATGATTCCACTGCAAGTAAAACTGCCTTATTTAAAGTCACACACAAACACAAAAATTTAAAAAAAATCACATACATATATAAATGTTTCTCCTCTTCCAAACATTATTTTGCTGATATCCACATTTGGTTAGAAGACTTTTTTTTAAACATTGCACATTATATCAATCGGAATCTGGAAATTAGAAAAAAAACGTAATGTAAAAAGGTGCATTACGGAGGGGTACAGACTGCACCCCACTTTGTAGGAGAGTCCGAGGTTTAATCTGGGCAGCTTCGAACTCCGACGGAAAGAAAATTGTCCTTATAATGACTCTGGTAGGAGCAGGGAGATGGACAATTTTCATATTTTAAAGAAACAGGGTCTACTCAAATATGTGTATATACGAAATAATTCTAAAATTTAAAAATAATGATGGTTAAAAATTAATTCATATATATATATATATATATATATATATATATATATATAAGGATGATGTGAAATGTTCATATGCTATCTTGTAATAAGTGATGCTAGCGTTGAGAAATCCTTATTAATTTCGACTATTTTATACCGGCTAAATCTTCTCAGAAGACATAAAACGTAACTAGTTGCGATTTAAGTAAAAATATAAAAACTTTGGAATTTTGGTGTTTTCAAGTATCTCCAGAAAATGGGTTTAACACAAAAAGACATAGATTCTGACATGGTTACTACATTAGTGTATGACGCACCAATTTTTTTCACCACATAATGACAGGCGATTGTCTACAAATGAAAGAACCAATGCCATTTGCATAGGCCGAGATAGAGTTGAGAATATTCTGCATAAAAAAACTCTCCTCTTGCTTAAAACAAAACAACACACTTCAAAATTTGCCTTTGATTTACAATGATAAATTTGATTTGTGAGTTAATATAAGCCTTCTATGAAGAAAGTGTATATATATATATATATATATATATATATATATATATATATATATATATATATAAAGAGAGAGAGATAATTAGAGAGAGAGAGAGAGAGTGAAACCGGAGAGGTATACCGAATGAGAGAGCGATAAATAGTTATATAGTTATCTCGTTACCTAAAAAAGCAAATATGGTATAAACCTATGAACAACCAAGATAGGGACTACGTCAGCTGGATATAATCAGTTGCAGAGTAATTTTAACTCCATACATCTTCTGGACCGAATCCGCCGTGTCATTGTTTGGACAGGTACGATCAAATGAAAATTATGTTTCCGTCTATATATTATCTGTTTAGTAGAGTGTTTAGATCTTTTTTTGTGTTAGATTTCGTAATTTTCTTTGTTTATTCTGTATGAATATGTGTAAAAACACATTTTTACACGTTTAAATGAGAAGTCAGCTCAATCCAAATCGGATTAATCCATTGTACAGTGATCCCTATGGATAAAATATTAATGGTTTACGAATATTTCGTGTCTCAAACGGCATTTGGAATCTGAGTTCGTTCGATCTCTCTCTCCCTCTCTCTCTTTGTATATATATATATATATATATATATATATATATATATATATATATATATATATACCCTTCTTTACATTCGGAATTAAGATACATTTAGTTAATGACCATTTTCAACGACGAATTTTAATTTTAAAATTCGCAGGATATTACAAACTGTATACGGTATCAGTTTGTAGTTGGATATTGGCTAGATGATGAAAAAGAACGGGAGGACGTTAAACGTTAGAAGTGACATGTTGGGTAATATGGTGAAAGAAGAAACCGTTACAGGAATTATATTATGGAGGCAGGGGCGCCTGGGTAGGGGGAGAGAATGGGAAACCGGTGAGCTGGCCTACATCCTAATAGTCACAACGGTCAATGTTAATATTCAACGGGAAACAACTGAAATTAACGAAAACGAGAAAAAAAGCAATCAATAGGTAAATTTAGAAAGGTGAAAGAGAGATAATTCAGAATGATCGGTGTATTAAATTCATCAATATATGAGAGCTCAAATTGTGGGGGATTACCCATCCGTTCGTCTACCTTAAGAATATCTTTACTCACAGAGTCATCTATACTTGCATACGCTTAGATACCTACATCAAACTCACATATATGACTAAGTAGGTATGTGCACACATATACCACATACCTACGTATATATGTGTATGGATGCAGGTATCTAATATCACACTCACTCACACGCACAGCATATATATAGGAGGCACGGTGGAGTAATGTATAGCGGCTTGGATTAAGAAATCGCAGAGCCGACTCCGAATTCCAGTCGATTCCATTAAATTTCACTTACGTGCTAATGGGAAGGGTGCGAATCCTCTTCTTCTCCTTCCAGCTATGGGTAAATAGCAGGACAGACTGGATTCTATAGCACTGGATGGCAACTGGTTTAAGAGAAGGTGAACTCTGAATTCAAAACCTGCGGAGGGTCGTTTGGGGACCTTGTGGCACTTAGTGCACCAGGTATTCGGCCCTTCAAATAGTGTGGATGGTCCTGCACGAAACCTTCACCACTATAATCAAACCACATGTGGTGTTGTCGGGCTGTCGGTTTTCTAGAAACTGATCTGTTTGACCCTCATACATCGAATTCGACGGGAGAGTCGACTATATATATATATATATATATATATATATATATATATATATATTTAAGTTATAAGGAACTTGGTAAACCGAATTGGTAAATCCAAAGAGGATGAAATCCTGAGAGCTCAATGTGAGGACAGAGCTAATATGTAATGAAAAACAAACCACTTTAAGGTACCATTACGATAATTTATTTCACCTAAATCCTTTTTTAAGGATTCAGGATCATCAGGTAAAACTTCCAACAACGAATTGAGAGGAAAAATGGGATTAGAAATTATATATATATATATATATATATATATATATATATATATATATATATATATATATATAAGTGGACACTGAAGACAAATCTCAGCAGAGATAATCAAGTTTCATATTTAATCCACGTTGATCCAACGCATTTCATCCTCTGCAGGACTTGAAGTTTATCATATATTGTCCTCCTTAGCTTTCCTTACTTTTCAGTTAACGAATATTTTTTTTGCGCTAATAGCCTTTAAATATCTGGGGAAAAAATAAAATAAATTGTATATAAATACCTGTCACAAAATAAAATCATTTCTTTGTATTGATAAATTCTCTTAGATGACGTAACGCGTCGCTAACATTTGTCGTTTTTCATACTGACATTTTACTGGTATTCTCTATGTGGAATAAATAGATAAATAGATAGATAGATAGATAGATAGATAGATAGATAGATATTAACATTTCGGTTTGTACTTTTAAAAATGCATGAAGACTTTATTGCATCGAAAGTTTTTGAAACTTAGTCTGAAACTCTATAGAATTTTGGTTTCATCAAAAGTACCTTGCACTTACACTCCCGTATACACACAAGAACACACATACATAATAACTGTACGTACGCCTGGTGCTTTATAGCCTTAATGCACTCATATCGGCACTTGCCTTGCGTTGTTTTGTAAAGCCATGATTTGTGATCGTCTATCTCTCTGTAGAAAGGAAAAGTGTCATTTGAAAATCCGCACGTTTATCGTGAAACTTCATTGCTGGAATCAGCTCCCCTTATTCATTTAGCGAATAGAGAAAAAAGCCATCAACTCAAAGCTAAATCATTTTTCAGCGAATCAGATGTGTCGCGGCCATTGAAATGGAATGGGCTATATCGCTTTATCTAGAAAATTCTCGTCACGCGCCATCAAGAAAAGAGTGAAGCTCTCGATTCTATATCCCAGAGACTTTAAACTTGTTTTCTTCACGTTATATATATATATATATATATATATATATATATATATATATATATATATATATATATACATACATATATATATATATATATATACATATATATATATATATATACATATATATACATATATATATACATATATATATATATATATATATATATATATATATATATATATATATATATATATATATATATATTATATATATATATATATATATATATATATATATATATATATATATATATATATATATATATATATATATAATGTGTGCGTGTGTTATTCTCATTTTTTATTTCTTGATTTATTTGGATAGTGGTGTTATTTATATTTGATTCCTTATAAGTTTGGTTCTGCTTTTGATTTTACTGACATTTTCTTTTCGAGTAAAAATTTTAACATCACTTTTCATTTGGGTTCATCCGTTAACGAATAATATATTTTATATTTATATTTTACTATATTATTTAATTTGGCATAATTTCTGTCTTTTTTTTGTGGGGGTGTTTTGTAGATTTTAACTTTATACGACATCACCTGTTCTTGATTATATATTTTCATAGTTTTTAATAACAGTCTATTAGGATTTTTTCTTAATTTTATTTTATGTGAAACAATTAATATATTTTATAGTTTTTTACTAAATGTTTTCCTTGTCAAAACATTATCCTCAAGAAATTTTCTTTTTTTTACAAACAAGTAGTTTCTTCCTAAATGTCTTCTTGTACATAATATTTACTTCCTTTTTTAATATTTTCTACCAACTTTACTTTAGTTGCACGCTTTTTACATTTTGTTGAGTTCGTTTTTTTTTGTTTGTTTTTTTCTCAATTTAAACTAAACTATAATGTGCGTAGGCCAGTAAGAGATGGTTCCCAACAGCTGAGTCCTTTTCAGCAATGTTTTTTTTTTGTTAGATTATTTCTGATTATTGTTTTTTTTTTTTTTAAACAGTTGGTAGGAATTTCAACTTTGAAAAAATATTATGATGTTCTTTACCAAAATACATTACGGAAAGTATTTTCTGATAGATTAAAGTTTTATGCGAGAAAAAAAAAAGAATGGCAAAAACCTGTTCATTTTCGACTTGGAAAAGAAACATGAACAAATCTGTTTCCCTTAAATATGGGTTAAATTACAGCGTAGGTACGTCTCTATGCAAAAGAATTATAGAAGAAAAAATAAATTCGAAACCGGGAAGCCGGCAGAAAGAAACCAAATGCTTGTATTAATCAATAATTAATTCAACTTCACTAGTATTAAAGGAAAAGTATCTTCGGTGAGACGGAATTTCCATCGCAAAGAAGGCAACTTTGTGTAGTAGAATATCGGTTCAAATAGAGTAGATGCCTTCTTGGTTATTATTATGTTGTCCCAAAAGTTCGTAAACACTTGCGAAAAATTGAATTTTTATGCAACACAATCCAGCACAATCGAGACAAGAGATGGGTTCAGGAAGGGCAAGAGACACCGTCGGTTACAAAACAAGATCGTTTCGGCAAGAAAGTCATGTTGTGCGTTTGGTGGAACTTTGAAGGAATCGTGCATTTTGAGTTGGTTCCGAATGGTCGTGCCATCAGTGCCGAACTTTACTGTCAGCAACTGGAGCGGGTCTACGAAAAGTTGAAGCAAAAGTACCCGGCACTGATCAACCGAAAGCACGCTTTGATGCAGCAGGACAATGCCAAGCCACACACCACCAGAAAGACCAATGACAAGTTTGAAGAGCTGGACGGCGTTCTGCCACATCCAGCCTACAGTCCTGACTGTGCTCCATCAGATTACGGCCTTTTCCGCTCAATGCAACACTTTCTGAAGTGCCGCCGATTCGACTCCTTTTGATGAAGTCAAGGAAGCGTGTCAAGAATTCTTTGATTCGAAGCTGACTGAATGGTACTTTTACTAGATCTGAAAGCTTGCAGATCGATGGGAGAAAGTCTTGAAAAATGATTATTTTGAGGAATAATTTTTGTTGTTTTTGTTATTACTTGGCGAGTAAAATTTCAATTTTTTGCAAGTTTTTACGAACTTTTGGGACAACCTAATATTTTCACTTATTTTTCTCGAAACTATATGCCAATGGAAACTGTGATCAGTATATACATAATAAACGGTAGTACATTTGCATATCTTTATAATGCAATTGATGTAATGAATATGCATAAACCTGGGTTCCCCCTCACAGTAATATGATTGGCTGGTGTCAGCCATAAATACAGAATGATTTGGAGGTACGAAACGACGCCTATTGTCTTAACCTATTGATTACCGCTACGACGAAGACCAGTGCATTGCGGTTGCCTGCTAGTTTACAGCAGCCCTAAACCACTTTGCTACTTCGAACAAATGTATCTCTTTCCAAAACATATCCCCATTATATTGTATAAGAGGAGCTGCATCTTTCTATAATTTTTTCGATGAATGTGGACAATAGTCTTTATAATTTTTCATTTTTAATGTATAGTGGATATATAAGTTAAACAAGAATGCATTTCGAAGCTATTGACAAACTAAATTTAAAAAAAAAACAACAAAAAAAAACAAATAACAAATAGGGATTTTATTGTTTCCCATATGATAATCCATGAAATGTTTGGATGAGTTAATAATTTCATTTTACAAGTTATATCACAATCACAGACATCCTCTTTCCTAACTCCCTGCAAAAAGCTATTGTACAACCGGTTGAACTTCCATTTTTCATACTTATTCCTTGTACCTCCATAAAGGAAACATCAGACGTTACAGCTCTTCTTTTAATTGAGAAATTCATTCCAAAATCCTCGTCTTTTAAGTCAAGAAATAGCAATTAACTTCCCGATATTTCTTTCATAAAAGCTTTATTCTATTCCTTTTCATAATTTACAGTATTCATTATTAGTGTTCTCCTCCCAAACTTCTATTCCAATATTTCTCCATCTTAAATTTCGCCATTTGTCTTATGTTATTTTAGAAATAATTTGGACCCTTGCTTTTAAATATGTAAGTATGTTAAATCCATCAGACAACTTTTAGATTGATCTACGATATAGATGTGATTCTTGCTCAAACTAGAAATCTTTATACCATTTATAAAACAAAGAGAAACATGATTTCCAACAAATAATGAATGGTAAACATGCGAGCATAAATTAGGTAATAAGATGGATAGTATGATAAAGATAAAACAGATTATGGAATAATGTAAAATTGCCAACCCCCAAAAGAAACTCCCATTTCGCATTCTTGATTCACATTAGTGTTGAAAGTTCGATTCTTGCCTTCTTCCCTCGAATTGTGTCGTTGGATCCAAATTAAGCAAAACGTTATTTAAATAAGTTAAGACACTCTGTTTTCTTTTTATTTCATACTTTCACGTTCTTCCTTTCTTCCTGCGTCTTTTTGCCTGGCCTGAATATATCACTGTAATTTTAAATTCCTTAATCCAATTTTTAAGATATCGTATCATGTTATATCGTATTCATATAGAATACAATTATCTGGTAATCTTAATGATATTTGCAACTCTGTTGACAAAATTAAAAAGAAAAAAAAAACAATTTTTATCTTCATTACATTGGCATGCAAGAAATTAATATTTAAAACACAGATATTCCAGAATATACCAATATATAGCTGACAATGCATATTTGATAGATTTTGGGGAAAGATCATTTGGATGTATTGTTTAGCAATCTTCCTGAGACCTGTATCCTGAGTCAGATATTTTTATGTTTAATATGCATCAATCTCCCTATATTTGACACATTTCTATTTAATGTAAGAATATTATTTCTTTCTCGCTATTTGTGGACGTTCATATTTCTATTCCTTTTATCAATGAATATTTTGGCTTTATTCACTGGCTTTTCAATCTTTATTTTATTAATAATCATCTCAATATTGCGTTTGTTATATTGGAGTTGTTTTTTTTTTTGTTAAATCATTTATGTTTAACTGCCACACTCTTGCAATTTCTATTTTCTGATGTTGCTCGACCGTCAAATTATTTTGCTGAAATTTGTCAAACGGTGTTCCCACTGTCTATTAGATAATTATCATTATTATTATTATTTTATTTCCATCGCTTTCTGTTGTATTTTCATTTCCTTGCCGGGCCCAACCAGCGATATAACGTCAAAAATGCCATCATGAGATTTTTTTTTAAATACCAGATCCCCACAACACCCAAAAAACTAAAATTACAAATATTTTACATAGATAAATCCTTCCCATGGTGTGGGGCTGGACTTCTGAGTACATTTTTTTATTTCTTTAAGCTTGGACTACCAGGAATACATTCATTGAGTTGAGACTACAACTGGAATTTTTGATTTTTCTCACATGCCACATTTGTGAAATGTCGATTTCAAGGTCCTTGTATAGTAATAGATATTTAATGATCTTTATATACATATTGCATTTTTCAGGGACTGTCATATTAATAAGGAAGAACTTTTTGTGTTTGCGATTTTTACCCACGATGTCAGGGCGATTAGATTACATGGTTATGTCTGTGTGTATTCTGAAATGTCATATAATTGTTACAGGTCCTATCTCCGGAACCTGTCTGATTGGTGTTTATACCAGTTTCTTGCAGTTTCTTGCAGTTTCCATTCCGTAGAAGTTGCAAATTTTCCAGCGCAGATTTTCGGTTGCAGATATTGGCCCACTCTGTCATGACGGCTTTTTATTCAGTGGGTGTCAATAGATTTCAACCTGATACACATTGGTTAATTGCTTCTGGATATTTATCACAGAATATGTATTAGGTTGGTGGAAAAATAATGTCGTTTTTCTTTTGAACGTCAAAAGAAAAAACGACAATATTTTTGCACCAACCTAATATCTTGGTGTAACCCAATTTTTCAGTATGTGTGTTTGATATTTTCTAGCTATCAAGAATTAGTCATGTGCAGCACGAATAAAACCTTTAGTTTCAGCTTTTAAACCTGCACGTCATAGCTAATGACGGGACGGGTTTTGTCTACACCAAATTGTTTGGTATGGGTAGAATAGTGACCATGAAGCGGTTTATTTTATCACCGTTTCTGTATCTAGTCAGTTGCATTTGCCTTTGCTTTCTTTTTTTTAAGTATTTCGAAACTTCAGTCGACGTATTATGTTTTACTTGCTTTTCTTCACCCATTTTAAACTCCATTTTGAACTTGGTGGCTTCGTTTATTACTAAACAAATTCGCTTACTATTTTCATGTCCTTTGACACTTATCATCGTCCAGTTCTCTGTAATTTCCAGGCATCTTTGAAGGCCAATTTTTGTAGTTTTGTAAAACAGTTATTTTAATCCTCTGCCTGCTTCGATCTAGGTACATACAGCTTTGCGATGATGCATGCGGTGGCAGGTAAGCATCTTTTCCGTTTTGGCGTCCATTCGCTTAATGCCAGCTACGATCCAGTTAAGGATATTAAAGCTCTATTGCACCACAGCGACAGCCAAGGTGTTTGACGCGCACAATTATTATTATTATTATTATTATTATTATTATTATTATTATTATTATTATTATATAGATTGTTTAAATTATTCGGACTATTGTCCTCATCTTTGTCACCATATTTATTACAACGTTTCGGTCGTTGTACGTTTCGGCCTTCTTCAGGTGGTTGGAATGTCGAACTTAATCCTTTATTTCGCTCACTGGGGTAGACTGTTCTAGTTCCACGTGCCATGTTTAATGGATGTCAGTTATCAGTTATCTCCTGTTAATTTCCCTCTGAAAGTTCTCCACTGCCTTAACCGGGTATTGAACTCCCACTCTTTGCGCCCTGTCACTGGATCTAACCAACGCCTTTTTCTATTTGATTTTTTCCTCCCCGATGATATGGTAATGATAACCTGTAAGTGTCACAAGAATATGAAGAAACAGGAATATTTCGTTAGAAACAATCAAAATATTTCCGAACTGTTATATAATATTGGTCTTCCTATATGACAGTTTATTTTGGACAATCTCTTTACAGATGAAGATATCTGAGACACGTGAAATGTAATTCAACAGAAAGGGTCTAAGAATCCTATGGACAGAACATGTAAGTAACGTATGGAAACTGGAAACAAATATACGCTTCTACACAGAATCAGGATGAGTTTACTGAAAATTATCGATCACATAATGGGGAAAGATAGTTTGGATAATATGACACGTACTGAACGTATTGGAGGTAAGAGAGATAGTAAAAATACACCAAGTAAAAAAAATAAGTGTCATGTATCTTTGATTGTTAGTACAAGGATTAAGGGAAAAAATCAATGAGAAAATTTACTAAGAGTCACAAGGGATAGTAAGTTTTAGAGAGCCGTGATCATCCCGTTTTAAAGGGATATGAAAAATATAAGAATACAGAATTCATGGTCGTCTGCAAAAGAGATAGCGATAGCAATCTACTGGGATATCAAAATTAAACTTGTGCAGAAACCTAACCGATTTTCTAGTATAGAATCAAACTCTATATGTATTATGAAAATTTAAATATATATAAGAATAGGCAAATAAGCTTTTACGATACCAAGGAAGTATTAGGAGATAGGAGAAAGTTGCTTGACAGAAAAAAAACCCAAAAAACAGAGCGGCGTAATGTCTAATTTCATAATTAAGAATCCGAAGGTTCTTCTGTATAGGGGACTCACCACCACCAAGAGGGAACGAGGTTGACCTCATCATTGCTTCAAGGACGTCTGCAGAAGGATCCTGATGCCGTTTAACATAGATATCCTGTAGTGGGAAGATGTCTCCAACAATCGCACATGCTGGAGACGCGATTTACACCTAGGGCTGGAGCGAGGGGAGCGTGCTCGGTGGAAAGAAATCAAAGCGGAATCAGAGAAGAATGTCGTCACATGCATTCCTTGCAATCGAGACTGCCACTACCGTGTGGGAATGTACAGCTATAACATATACTGTACTGGCATTAGCAGCTGAGGTGTAACAATTTGGGCACAGTTTTCGAGACCCTCGGATAGCACATATGCCTATGTATATAGCAATGAATATATTTTTCCTCTGTTTTCTGTTACTATACGGATAGCCATTTCTACTCTATTACTATTCTCTACTCTATTCACTGTTTAATTATGTCTTCGGATCACTATATTGATTACTGTTCGAGCGATTTATATCGGGAAAGTACAATCAGTGCGATGGATATTGGAAGGCGTCTGATACCAGTATTGTTCAACGGCGTACTATAGTTGTATCTACGATTACAAAGTCTCTACCACAACGAGCATTACGAAAATGACAATGAGTATTAGTTGACATCACAATAGTGTCAAAGAAGAGTTCTTTGAAATCACAAAACTATTAGAGCATATTAACCGAAATGCGAGAGAACAATGATGAAGAAATTATACCTGTATTTACAGATATAAAATGCAGAACTACTTGTATGGGAAGCACTCCAAAAGGAAAATGATTTGGAAAGCCAGAAAAAATGGCGTATATTGAAGCATAGAAAGACAGATGATGGGATGATAACTGAAAACTATGTGATAAATAGAAATATTGTGGGGTACTATCATAAATTATAGGTAACATAAGAAAGAAACGTGGGAGAAAAAGGAAATAAACTAATACTATAGGATAGAAATAAATAACAAAGAGAAATAATATAATATATTAAGATAAGGTAATATCATGGATAGAATTCTAACGATAAAAAAAGAGAGAAAAATTAAAAACATTTCTTGGATTAACAAAAGCGTTGAACGTGTTACATGAGCAATAAATTTATCTGCACTTTATCTGGAGCAGAATTAATGCACTGTAATTAAAATTCAGAGTATTATCTCGTCTGTATACCCTGCAATTTCTAAGCTAATAGAGTCAGGTGTGCGATATGCTTTGTTTTAATTAATGGGAAATTAATTTCGAAAAAAATATGTGTTACGAGATATCGAAAACAAAGAAAGTAAATAATGTAATTATTGGTAAGTAATAATGGCTTCCTTGATAATATAGAACTTCCCGAAGAAAAAAAATGAAATTCCCAACAAAAATCCATCGGAAAACGTCAAATTGTATCTGGAATATCAAATCCCAATTCAAGAAAAAATAAGAAGCCTTGCTTATGGAAATGTTATTAAGGTGATTAACCGTGGGGATTTAGAAAAATGATTTCCAAATTTAAATTAATTTTTGTGAAGTATTTTTTCTGATTATCTGCTGGCAACAAAGAAGAATAGTTTGTTTAATTCTGTTTTATACATTGTGAATTAGAGACGGAGTAGCTGATGATAAATGTTTTGCTAGGTTTATTTTGAAGGCAAGTGATATTCAAGAACTATGGAATCTTTTAAACGATAATCTTTTAAACGATAAGTATTATATATATATATATATATATATATATATATATATATATATATATATAGGAAAATTATGTTTTTAGGATATGATATGTAAGTGAATATTGAACTCAAAATCCAAAGGGACAGGTTGTTTCAGTCTAAAAGTATTCGTCAGGCCATGAACCAGATTAGCGCATCTGGATGTTGACGTCAATTTTCACCCATATATATATATATATATATATATATATATATATATATATATATATATATATATATATATATGAGTGGCCTGACGTTTGTCTAACATGAAACAGCCTGTCACGTCTGAGTGTTGAATTCAATGCTGACTTTATATTTATATATATATATATATATATATATATATATATATATATATATATATATATATATATATGTGTGTGTGTGTGTGTGTGTGTTTGCGTGTTTGAGTGTATGTGTGTGTGTGTTCATTTAAATTTTTACATATATATATATATATATATATATATATATATATATATATATATATATATATATGTATAATATATCCAAAATAATAATTAATATTCTTTATTTTAGAAAATATCATTACTATCGGATTTTTTTTTTAACTTATAATTGAATACCGGGTTTTTATATATTTATTTTTAGAAATATATAATTAATGCAGATTTTATTTTAAATTGTATAATTAATACTGGATTTAATGGTAGGTATTAATAGTCTATAGTATATATTTATGGAAATCATTTAAGACTTATTTTCTAATGATGTCTGAGGGGCTATTACGTGTAGTATACAATGTTATCATTAAAGATAAATGCCTAGAAAATTTAAGACGTAAACTTATACAATTTACCAAACCACTTCTTGTATGGGGTAAGTTAGATAACATCCAACATAAACTGATTGTGAAAATATGCTTTTCCAATAATATATATTTTGGAATTTTCATTCACGAAGCATTCTGAAATATATTTCCTTCTTTATAAGTATTCTCTCATCTTCAGTTGAATTATTTCTCTAGGGTAACTTTCGGAAAATCATTCAATATTATGCGCCTAGTAAAACCTATCGGAAATAAGAAAAATGACTGATTTTTTTTCTCATTGGTTGATTGGTGTTCATGGTCACTCTACTTTATTTCACATATTGAGAATGACAAGGAAATTTATTAATGTTTCTCTCAGTATTTCCTTTTCATCCTTTGTTGGTGTTCCGTCACTAAATTATTTGTAGTGCATTTCTACTGACACATGCTTGAGATCTCTATTTTAAGATGTTCCTCAAATAATTTTGATGATATATTATCAAACTCTATGTGTGACGTCACCCCGGCCTCTCTGTGCCCCCATGCTATCCTGTGACGACCAATGTGACTTGGTACTGGTCGCGGCGCCAAATATGACGTGGTCCTGTTGTCACGGCCCCAAATGTGACGTTCTAACCCTTGGCTGATTCGGATGGGAATCTGGTTAGATTCGGTATCAGCTTTGTCGTTCCCAGCTCGCCTCCAACGTCTGGTTACCGAAGTAACTGCTTTGATTTCTAGTCTAACCTATCCATGTTGTGATTTGATCTTAGGTAGACGAAATCAATCAGTCCCTGGGTCGTAATGCAAGCCGAATGTGTTAAAAAAAGAATAACAAATATTTTTTATATCTGGTTGTGGAATACAGGACTGCGTCTTTCTCCTTTTTCTATGACGGTTTTTTTTTTTTTTTTTTTTTTTTTGTGTATCTTCAGGTGATATTCGTAAAACTTGTTTTGGTGGTGTGAGTCTAAGTCGTTCTTCAAAAATAAATTGTTTTTGGTTAGAAGTTTAAGTCGGAATGCGTGGATCTTCAGTCAGCTTTCTGCGAGGCTGGTCGCAGAGCTCACAGCTCAACTCTGTGTGCGTCTGCGTCTGCGTCTCTCTCTCCAACTTCAACTCTCCAACTGTCCAACTGTCTGCTGTCAGCTCCGTTTATATGGACGCCGACCATAACCGCCGTGGGCTTGTCGTGGTTTTTGTCCTCGATAATTCCAAATAGACAATAAGGATTTTCTTTGTTTTCAGACAGGAAAATTTATCACTTTCCATTTTTGGAAGTCCATTACTCTTTGCTTTAGATGGGTTCTTAAGGAATCGTCAACCCCCAATACTTCCTTTCTCATATTGGTATCTCACACCAATCCCCTCAGAGGGCGACAACGGGTTTCCCTTCTTTCTCATAGTGGTATCTCACACCAATCCCCTCAGAGGCGTCAACAGGCCTCCCCTCCTTTTCATATGTTTACCTTCACTCACCGCTCACGCCACCACTCGGCCAATGACGCTCGGCAGCGCGGGTGTTTACAATTATCGCTCAAAGGAAAAAAAAATATCTTTCTTTTTTTTTCTTCTTTTTTTTTTCACCAGACCTCTACGACTCGTAATGTAGTCCTTAATCTCTATCTTAACCGAATGTCATCTGGAACTTATCAACGAGATTTTCGCCAAGCGTCAAATGGGTGGTTAACTGGAAGTCTTCGCACCCTGTCGCCAATTATCTATCCCGGTAACAAACTTTTATCATGTCCAGGTCTGAACATAAAACAGGTGTCTCTTTCCAAAACCAAATGACATCTCTCCGAAAGATAGTTAATGATTTATTCTTCCCCTTTTTCTCTTTCCCTTCCTTTTTCTTTGGGGATGGTCTAAGCTGATGCCATTCTCGGTCAGTGCCTGACCTGATTACGATTATCTTCCAGCATTCTATTTTGTAGGCCACTTGACCAATTTGAAATTTTCATTATTGCCATGGGCAGATTGCTAACTTTTATTCGCCGCGTCACAGCATAAATTAATTCCTACAGATCTGAGATCTTACGAATTTCCTATCTTTCGCGAAAAAAAAACAACTTTTTTTTTCGCAAATGAAAATAAAATCTTGACCACCTTTCTGTGTTAAAAAAAATAACATCGGTCCGTGATAGCTTCTTATCGCCTTAATTATTTCAGCTTCTTCTCGCCTTACTTATTTTTCGCATTTAATTTTCACACAACCGCTATATACTGACACATATGGCATTAATAGATAACACGTCTTATTATTATTACTATCCAAGGTAGCCGGCGTTGACCTGATGTACATAGCTGTAATTGTATAAGTGCACCGTCCTGTCTAGAAATGTCTGCCTGCATCCTCGCTTGCATGCATCATCCGTTGGTATACTAAGCTACTACAACTCACGTCATCATTTTTACGGTATGTTCTTCGCAAGTGTTTGATTGTTCTTAATAAATTATTCCATTGATAAAACCGTCTTGTATGGTCGTTAACTTGTTTCAATATTTTAGATATTCAGTAAATTTTCGATGGCCGTAATCACTTTCAAAGCGTCAGGCATTGTTCACAGAGAATCAAACCAAAACAGGGGTGAAGCGTCAGAGCTTGATTCAACCTCAAGTTTAAATGCATGAAGCCTAATATTCTTCGCAAGTTTTCTGTGAAGCTGGAGTTAATACGAAGTTCTTATAAAATGTTTTATCCGTTTTAACTCTTCAATAATACTTCTCAAACAATCTTTGCATCAAAGGTTGCTCTAATGCCAATTTAGGATGGAATCATATGAAGAATCAATTGGTTAATTGTCAAAAGCCTAGTTGTAGTACTTAGTTTGTCGTAGATTTTGTCTATTTAAATGAAATAATCTAGACCATGCATTCACACAAGAGGATGTGATATGTAATTTACATGGCAGATTTGGAAAGCATCGAATGAAAAAACAGGGTTTAACTGTCGAAACTGTTTTTTTCTTTATACGCAGGAAAGCGAACAGGACTAAAAATACTCTATTTTATTACTTGCAAGATGGTAAGTGTTTTGAGGCATGTTTGAAGAAAATTGAATACAAAAGAGAAATGTTTTTCTTTTATGTATATAGAATTTTACCACTGCAATATGCAGCCACTGATGTATACATTGTTTTTCCTTATCAGATTGTTTAGTATGGGCAGAGTATCGACCGTGAAGCGGTCATTATCTGGTTGGTTGCATTTGCTTTTGCTTCTTTTTTAAAATACTTTGCTTGTATTTCTACACCCATTTGAAACACCATTTTGGAATTGCAGGGTTCCTTTATTTCGAAGAAGTCGATTACTAATTTCTTATTCTTTGACACATATTATCACCCAGTCTTCTCTAGTTTCGAGATATCTTTGAAGGCTAAATATTCATGTTGTGTTATACAGTTTTAGTTGAACTAATTCTCTCCTCTTTCGGATCTGGGCACATACAGACGCTCAACATCAATTTGGGATAATGCACGCGTTAGCAAGTGAGAAGCTTTCAGGTTTTGGCGTCCATTCGTTTAATGTCAGCTATGTTCCAGTTAAGGATGCTAACACTGTATTACACCAAAGGGACAGACAATATATTTATGGCTGATATTCTGTATATTTTTAAGTTCAGTTCAGCATTCAGTACCAGACACACACGCCTGTAATATTCCATCCATACCATTTCCTTCATTTGGGTATGGTGTATACCATTTCCTTCACTAATTCCTAGGTACTTATAGGTTCATATTGTCCTAGTTCCATTATTATTGTTATTATCATCAATACTAGTAGTAGTAGTGATAGTATTATTGTCATTATTATTATTATTATTGTTATTATTGTTGTTGATATTATTATTATTATTACCTGATATAAATTAAAATTAACTAAGTCTACCTTATACCAGCCAGCATTTTTCATTTCCGTCTTTGATTATCATTAATATTATTAATAGTAGTAGTATTAATATTAGTAGTAGGTTAGTAGTAGTAGTAGTAGAAGCAACAGTGTTTATCTTTTGTAAAATATATACTTCAATAACATTATCTTATCTCCGTCACACTGATAGAGTTTAATATGATTAAATAAACAATATAGATTCGTCAGCAGAATAAGAAAACTGAATTCAAAAAGAAGCTTAATATACGCTTTCGTTTAGAACTATGTTAACTCGACTTGTTTTTTTTTTTTAAATTTCTACAAAAATAATTCCATTTTAAATAATCTTATTTGTCTATGTGTATCTAAGAACTGATTTTCGAAGGCACACATTTATTTATTTCAGGATCGAGGAATATATTTCGCATAAAGCTTTCAATATTTAGGTTATATTACCAATTAGTATGTACTAAGGAATATTATTAATATTTTAGTTGTTTGACCGTTTCTGATATTAAATCAGACTATATGAATTTTATGCACTACCACATCCAAGAATACATCTTCATTGCAATATATACTAAAGTTTTCGATGTAGAAAGAAAATTCTTGCACCCGAGTAAACCACTCGTCAGGTCCAATAATTCAAGATAATGCCCTTCTTTTTCCCATGTATGTTCAGGAGTTTGTCAATCGCATTTCTCGAGAATTCAATATTTTTTTTGCTATCTCTCCTAAAATCCGCTCCGTCATCCATTCACTAAACGATGTCAGGTAGATGAGGCGCTAATTTTACCTGTCCAAATTGTTCTCAATCTCTCAAAATTTCTAAACTATTTTTTTCTTAATAGACGCCTTCGAAAATGTAATTGTCTCTACCTGATGTTTAATATAAGTGTTCTTTTTGTTTCAACTGTCGCTAGAACTTAGTTGTTACTCAGATGTTAGCTTCATTCTAATCTCACGATCTTTCTGTAGTAGTATATTTCTGTTGCTTGAAGACTCTCTTTCATCTAATCTGTCTTTATGAATAATTTTAACAACATCAGTAGGTTCAAAACCTTGTGAAAGAAGACTAGTATTAACGCTACCCAGTTTCAATCAAATCATTGGGCTCAAGCGTATTTATGGTTTTCACCTGTTTACGGTATGTGTTGCATGCTTGGCTCACATTGTCAGCCGACAAAAATACCCCTTCAGTAATGGTGATCATTATAGCCATCCGGCTACGCCCACACAAGATATATATATATATATATATATATATATATATATATATATATATATATATATATATATATATATATATATATATATATTAACCAATCAACAGTGTGGAATTCTTTGAATTTGTATACAATTAAGATTTGTTGATAGCTACGAAATTTAGGAAGATCACTTGAGAATAAGATCAAAAATATTTTTTCTCCTAAGGATGGGTATTTAAAAATTGGGAAAATATTTTGTAACTGATAAAATAATGAAATTAATAAAACTAATTTCTTTCTGGAGTCGATGTTCCTTTATAAAAGTGGTTAATTTTAGTTCAATTTGAAAGAAAAATAATACTCAACAAGTAAAGATTATTTAAGCTTGTAGAGCCGTGTAGCTGATCACTTATTTCTACCCACGCCTATTCCCCCCCACATATATATATATATATATATATATATATATATATATATATATTATATATATATATATATATATATATATATATATATATATATATATATATATATATATATATATATATATATGTGGGGGTGCAGATCAAGCATATTAGTAGGAAAAGAGATGTATTTAAAGAAAAAAAAAATTACTGAAATCTACCAATATGGCGTGTTAATATTTTAGTGCTTTTTTTTCCATTTTGATCAACTTATTGAAGTCTCTGTCCAAACTTCCTAATGTATTCGAACAAAATCATTATGAACTTCGGACAGTTTCTTCATAAATATTATATGAACTTGCTGCATCTTAAACTGAAACAGGAAAAATGTAATGAAAAATTAAGCACATTGGCTTTGTCTGTCGCTGTCAATAATATGATTGTCCGTTTGTTTACAAACACAAGAACATATAGAAACGCATACACACACTCATATATATATATATATATATATATATATATATATATATATATATATATATATATATATATATATATATTAACGAATCAATATATATATATATATATATATATATTAACCAATCAACTATATATATATAGATGTGTGTGTGTGTGTGTGTGTTTGCGTGCGCGCGTGTGTGTGTGAATGTATCTATGTATGTTAGAAAGTTCTGAAGACCATGAGACCCGACTTCGTATCTCACCACGGTTGATTTATGAAGAAGTCTTATCGGTCTAGAGCTGGTACATTCCCCGCGTGCGGCACCTTTGAAAGTGCCTTAAAACCTTACCACTTGTTAACTCAAGATTTATGACTAAGATTCTGTAGAAGAAACACTTGGGGTACCGTCGATAGCTGTTCTAGCATGAAGTTAAAATGTATCGTGTCCAAGGATTTGAGTCTCCTTGCCTTGTTCAGCTTGTTGATCACGCTTCATAGACTCTCTCTCACTGAAACTGTAATTAAGGTCTGCTCAGTATAGTTGCAGTATAAACCACAGTTTGGCTCTGTGGGTTTGGAACAGACACAAATGTGCCTGAGCGAGCTGATTGAATAGAGTGGCCAGCTATTTATTTATTGATAAATATACTGAATCAAAACTATTATCTATTTCTATTGAAGTAGTACACAAAAAGGAAATTCAAAAGACAGATTCTGCAGATAAAGTGTTTTCCTGTCTCAGATACTACTATTAATTTCCATTACTTATATCTCTATCTATAAAAGGAAGGATGGGTGTGTGTGTGTGAAACGAATGCACGGCCGCAATTTTCGATGGATTTGCACCAAAATTTACATGAACATGCTCCAAGTTAGCGGAAGGCCAAGACCGACATTGCATTTCCCAACTCCCATCGATAGTGGAAATACTCGATTTGTTCATGCTTCTACGTCAGTTTTCATGTAGATTGCGGCCATTTTCTACTGGCCAGTGAGAACCTATAGCTGGCTGCCACGAATAGGCAGGAAGATTCTATTGGCCAGCGTGTGAGCCAACAGCTGACTGACACGAATACTAACTAGCAGGCTTGCATGTAAAAAAATAATCGATAGCTGCATTCGTCACAAGTGGGAAAAATTTAAATCTGCATGACACTTTACTCCAATTGGCTAATTCGCTTGCTTAAACTCAACGTTGATTCTGATTCCGCAGAACTGTGCTGAGTGTGAAAATGTATTTGTTGTTAACATTCTTTTTTCATTCGTTTTTTCCAGTAACGAGTGCCTTTTTAAAGCTGATCATTTTGTGTTCATTTTGTTTAATTCTTTTTTCGTGACAGATTTATTGTTTAGTGTAGAGCTTAGAAAAAAATCGCAGTGTAAGATAGGCAAGAAGTAAGGCATGTAGCAACATCAGCACGGCGAAGGGCACTCCTTTAAAGACAAGGAAGGGCAAAAATATTTTAAGTCAAGTGATAGCAATTGCTGTATGAGTGGTACTATTTTTGAATCAAGCACGGGCAACGCCGAGTCATGCTGCTAGTCCTGAATATTCTTACCTTACCCTTGTTTTTTTTATTATTCTTTTTATTGGCTGTTTATCATCCGGCATTTATTATCTGGTTATCCCATTGGATAAACTTTCGTGGATTTCCCTAACCGTGGACAGCAGAAAAAGAAGAATATCCATGATACACGAGAAGGCGATCATGCATCTACATAAATAATGAAGCAGATGTTTTCCCTTAGTAGGTTGCCATTTCTTTTTGCCATCTGATATAACCCAATATTTACCAATAGCTGAGGTGGGAACAAGACGATTCATACCTTTCCCAATGGTAATAGCACCTAAGTGAATGTAACCGAGACGCTACTCCACCATGCCTCTTCGAAGAATATATTTCCTTGTATTGAACAAAGGTTTCGGTTCAAGATTCCCTGAAGGTTACCTCAATATTGTATTATCTATTATGTAGTGTTGCTTTATATTTTAATATTGTCCTCATTGTTTACAAACGCCAGTATTTTGCTGGACAACTTCGTTTGTTATGTATAAATAATCAGTTATCTATCTATCTTCTATCTATCTATCTATCTATCGAAAATTGTTTACCTCCTATCCATTAAAGGTTGTTAAGCATATATCTAACTATCTATATGACTGTTCAATATTTATCTATCTGCCTGTCTATCTATCCATCTGAAGACACGATGGCGCGTTTCATTATATATATTCAGGATCTCGATTTAGTAACTACCAAACTCTTTCAGATATCTCAATGTATGGATCATTAACTGATTATTCATTTTCTATGTTTTAACAACTCCTTGAAGGTTATTTAAAGCCATAAATATTTTAGGATTGTAAGAATATTGTTTTTAGATAGTAGAGTAATGGTTTAATGATACAAGTCTTAGTAATTATGACATAGCTGTGGTGAGTAGAGTTGGATGCATGCATTTCCGAAAGTTATTTGCGTGTAAATGAATATAACGAACACAACGGCCATTGAAACCCGCCTCCCCAATTAAGAATTCCGAACCGTTATCCATTACACCATAAGCACATTCAAGGATATAGTATCTGTTATTTCAAAATTGTCACCCATTTAACTACTGTCCAGGTTCAATGTTGCTTAATTTCGGTGATGTGACCGTAAGCCTTTATGCATATTATAACTTATTTAGCATAGAAAAGAAGGAAATTGAATAGAGAATATGCTGTTTAAGTAGTAATTTTACTCAACATTGCAAATTGATAAAAAAAAATAACCACAAAATGCATGTCCTATTATTAAATCCCCCTATCAGATCGATATTTTCAGATGGATGTCATGTGTGGAACAAAAACGTTAAGAAATATCTAGACTGTCACAACTGTTTTATCTGATCTCTAGTTAAATACTGGACTTGAGTGAATGTAACGTGCAGGTTTATACGAAGACAGTCATTTTTGAAAACTTGCGGACTGGCGCTACAGAAGGGCTTATAAATATCTGTACAAAATAACACCACGACTTCCAACAGAAAGAGCAAATATAATTGATAATGCATCTAACTCTAAGTGAAAATAATGACATTATGAAAGATGTTAGCATTACATTATATCTAAAATAAAACTTTAGGAGGGACCCACATCAATACTGAAAAGTCCGAGAACAGTTTTTCATTTTATATATATATATATATATATATATATATATATATATATATATATATATTTACAGTAAGGTTCACCATTTACAAAGCCTGGAGATGTCGAGGGTTTTGTTATTAGGCAATTTATGTGGGTAGGAGTTGAAGATAACGGTTAACACTCTCTAAGATTGTAGAGATCGGGGGTAAATCATCTTGGGAAACGTTTCCACAGAGCAGCGGTTTGCGGAAAGAAGCTTTTCGAGTGGAACTTATTTTTCACTGATTGAATACGGAGGGAATGTTGGTGATTCGCAACAATGTCAGTGGTATGTCGGGTCCTTGGCGTGAAGGCTTGAATTGGCAGGACTAGAGAATGAAGTTTGTCCGAGCATAATCCGTGGAAATAGCGATAGAGCAACGAGTGTATGTGAAGGAGTCTTTAGAAGGTTTAGAGTAATTCATCGCCCACAAGTTCTTGAAGAGACTTTTGAACACTATCAAATATTACATCTGTACTCCATTTTGTGTCTATCTATTGAATCACAGTCAAAGCTAATTGTCTAGCTATATCGATCTTTTCAAATCTATCAATAAACTTATCTACGTTTCAAAGTTTTTTCTAATCTCAGTCCTTTGCTATCTATCTATCTATCCATCTATCTATCTATCTATATGTATATATATATATGTATATATATATATATATATATATATATATATATATATATATATATATATATATATATATATATAATAAAATATAATAAAAGGCTAAAACACTAATATTCCATGGTCATAATTTATTCCATTGGAATCGTAAATACGATCCAATTCATCAGACCTACAAATTCAAGAAGAAAACAGAAAAAAACCTACTCCGGAAATAAAAATAGAATTTAGAGAGAGTGTAATTATGAGAATGTGGGCCGAATGTTAGTTCATAAGAGATGGGTTTAACAGAGAGGGTTATTTAAAAACTAGGTGTGAGTGGAAGGGGGAAAAATGATTGTTGTCGTATGTCTAATACAATAAAGATACATTTCGTGGTGACATACACACACCATGGCCGATCAAATCTATATGTGTATATGCACCTGTGGATTTTGCATATATATGTATATTTACCACTAATATTATCTACATATATATATATATATATATATATATATATATATATATATATATATATATATATATATATATATATATATATATGTATGTATATATATTTGTTTTGAATGATGTCAGTTTGTGACCCTGGGTTTCACGCTTTTGCGATCGTCAGATAAACTGAATAATTTATTTAAAATTTTGGATTTATGTAGATTGCGTTATTGGTGTTATTATGGAAGCGGGGTAATTGTCGTCCTGATGTCACTCATGCTAACACAAACATAGATGCATGTCCGTACACCCGTTGAGGTATGCAGACAGACATACACACTGGCTCGTCCGCCGGGGCTCATGCAAACATAAATGAACAGTATGGGTCTTGACATATGTATGTATATGTGTGCTGTTGTCTATATACATACGCATTTGTATGTTGAAATATAAAAATCGGTAGGGTAGCGAAAATTTTCCTTGAATGTCTCGTGAATGTATACATGTCAGCACTCAGAGCATTTTTCTATTCTTTCGCTAAATAATATTTCCTCGAACGCACGTATATACGTG
Organism: Acanthosepion lycidas; assembly: GCA_963932145.1. Lineage (NCBI taxonomy): Eukaryota > Metazoa > Mollusca > Cephalopoda > Sepiida > Sepiidae > Acanthosepion > Acanthosepion lycidas. Next base: position 29,894,923 of record OZ010595.1, on the reverse strand, counting down.
TGGTGGGGTCTGTGTAAAATTAAGATAGGTAAAAATTGCTATTATTTTTAATTTTTTAAGGTTGATTTGTTATTATTTTGAAGCTGGTTATTTGCTTGTTTTTGATGACTGAGCTGGTAGAAATTGCAGTTTTAATCCTTATTGATTATTATATGGTGGTATTAAATATGCTGGTATATATATATATATATATATATATATATATATATATATATATATATATATATATATATATATATATATATATCAGTATATATATATATATATATATATATATATATATATCAGTATATGATTGGTGTATATGGAATGAATTCCAATAACCAACAATTACTATTCTTAAAAGAGTGCTCAATACAAAGTAGAGCAGATATAATTATTTATTTTTAAAGATAAAGAATACCGAGTGTGTTGAAACAAAATGGCTATTTTTGTAGTGATTTTATAACATATTTATGTTATAAATTCTTTTTCTTTAAAAATAAATAATTATATATATATATATATATATATATATATATATATATATATATATATATATATATATATATATATAATCCTTTTCTAACTATCTAGATAGTCCTCTACTGTCTGTATATTCACATATAGATGATGTTTCATGAAATATGAGATGTAAATAAATTATTAAGTTGGTGCAAAAATAATGACGTCATAATTTCGTTTTTTGGCGTATTTTTACACGTCAAAAAACGACATTAATTACGTCATTATTTTTGCATCAACCTAATAGTATTTCCGATTTTCTGTTTCGATTATATTGAATGAAGTTTCTTATACTTACACTTTAAATTTTAATAACAGTAGCATCTGCTGATTCAAACATGAAGACAGAACCATATATTTGGCCTGATCTGGTTCTTGTAAAGCTACATGAAAGCGGGAATAGACAGCTAATAACTATAGCGACAATTTTATATGCATCCGTAGAAATGGATCGTATGTAAGATTCCTTTTTCTGATCAGTAATTTTAATACTAGCAGCATCTGCTGATCCAGATAAAGAATCAGTACTACATCTTTGGCCTGCTCTGGCTCTTGGAAAGTTAGATGATAGGAATAGTCTAGTATTTACTATAACGATACAGGTACTCAACAATTTTTCTCAATCCTTTGCGATGGATCGTAGAATTTTAATATCTGTAGCAAATGCTGATTCAAATATGAAAACATTACTACATCTTTATCTTGATCTGGTTCTTGTAAAGGGAGATTGTAGCAGGAATAGTCAGTAACTCACTATAGCAATACAGGGAGGCGACAGTTATTCTGCATCTTTAGCAATAGTTCGTATATATGAGCTCTACTTGAGATCAGGTATAAACTTGAGAAACTTACATTCCGTAAAAGTGTTTTAAGAGGATTCTTTTTAAAAAAATTTCAACAGTGGCTCAGAATACCTGGTCATTGATAAGCGTAGCTTACCTTATAGGGAAATAGCTGATATAAATATTGCCACTGACGTAAAAGTACCACTTAATTTTATATTTATATTTTCTTTCATACACCATTTACATTTTAATTTTCATGTTATTTTATTAGAAATGCTTTGGGCAGTTTCCATTTATTCTCACTGTCTTTCTTTTATTTTCGTTATTTTTTCCTGTTTTCATATATTCAAATATTTTCATGCTGGTCATAATATTGCTTTTGACTTTACAATTTTGAAGACATTCAATTTGTTCTTTGACTCTTTTGGATAATGGCTGCATTAGTCGATTTTGAAGAATCTGAAAGAAACACAGATAAATATCATTATAATATCTACGTTATTCACTTCCCTACCACTGTGATATGGTTTTCTCTGTTTCTTTTCTATAAATATTTTCATAGCATTTGTTCTCATCAGCTTCCATCTTTGGTCTCATGACCAGATGCATTTAAACATACTACTAGATTAAAAACTAGGTCTCAAGGTTTTTTTCTGTTGCAATTATTAAAAGTTAGTGTAAGTTCGATTTAAGTACTTCCTGTTATCAGCTTTCTCCCAAGTGTACATCTCTTCCGGTTTCTTGCTTCCATCTCGCCTATGATCATCAAACATTTAAGTACATCAATCACCTTGCGGTTCAGTGGCATTACCGTTTTCCTTGAAGTGAAAGTCGAGCATCAAACCGTCTTTTAATCAACTTTCTTTAAATATGACAGATAAAGAAAATATAATTAATTTCTCATGTAGCTTTTCAATTTTTCTTAAATTGTAAAGTTTGATAAGAGTAATGTTGCTTACAAACTTTTATAATATTGTCCATTTAATCAAGCGGATTAGGACAATTCATTAGTCATTTTCAAAGCGGTTTGTTTTAGGCGTTGTTAATTTCACTTCGTGTTTGAAAGTATAAGACGTATTTCTGAGTTGAATTTTTTCCGACCCTTGCGTGTTGAATGCCACTGAAATTCGATTGTGCATCTTTCTCTTAAAAAAAATGATGACGCACCATTACCACTGTTATATAAGGCGGGTTTTATAATAGTAAATACACGTTTAATATGCAAGGCCTCTGTTATAGAGGCATGTTTCCGTTAATGTGATTTATATAGAATTTTACTCTTATCGACCAGAATATTTCTTCAGTATTTTTGTAAATTGTGGGGAGCTAGATGCTTTGTGATAGAACTTTGATCACATAATTGATACATGAGGCGTCTACACAATGAGGTGGGAGTATACCCGATATAATTAATCGATTTATAAGAAATAGAGTCTCGTAATGAGAAATGAAATTTACATACCGTATTAGTCATTGCTAGATTATATTTGATGGGTTTGCTTTGATAAGTGACAACGAGTTTTGTGGTTTTAATTTTCTTTAATATATTATAAATTTTACATATTTTTCGGGAATTGCGGCAGAAATATTGTGTCTAACAATTCTTCGTATACGGAGATTATCTTCAATATAATTTGTCTGTAGTAAAGCATATTGATGGTTTGTTGTGTGGTAATTTTATTACTGGTATCGTGTATTGTTAATAAAATATATTTATTTGTTTATCGATGGTGTAGTTGCGGTAAAACTATTGTTGATTGATATTTGTTTTACGTGTATGAGTTCACCCAGAAATATTATTTAGGAAGAGTAATTTAGAGTTTCTCTATTTAGGAAGTTTTTTATCATTGCTGTTTTATATCTTTCCGACCATTTGCTACCATAATTTAGAACACATATATAAATTTAGCTTAAAGCTTTCTGGGATAGGAGCTGTGCTTTTCTCAGTGTATCGTGAATAGGTACTTACAATGAGAATTTGCATTTTCCTTTACACCTTCAATTAGAATTATATATAATTGCACTAACTATGATCCTAGATAAATTTGACTAAAATATAATCCTAGATCTAAAATTAATTAATGCTCGACAAGCGTACATATAAATTTTAGATAAATAGAATTCTTTTCATTTTTCATTCAAAATACTCAAACTTTAGGAATACCTTTTCACAGCATCGCTCACGTGACGACAACGTGACCATGTTTAAACGGAACGCTGATCTTATAAAACTTTCAGTTATCTGTTTGGATAAGTCTTGTTATTATATCCATCATCTTTGTCATGTTGAATTGATAATGTTAATTATATTTTATGAATATGTCCTGAAGATGGTTTATTAGACCGAAATGTCCGACGTTGACATTATATTAACATTAAAACAGCATAATTGCATATAACGATTTTTGTTTGTTTTTTCCGTATATTTTTCTTCATACTGTCGGATCTATATCCATATATTTCCTTACATATATATATATATATATATATATATATATATATATATATATATATATATATATATATATAAAGTGAACATAGAAGTCAACTCTTAGAGGGACAGTCTGTTTCATGCTATATGCAATCGTCAGGCCACCTATTGACTTCTATGTTCACTTTTATATTTACACACGCTCTATCTCTGATATTGAGCACTTTATCCCATAAATATAGCACGCCTTAAGACTATATTTCTTGATATATAAATATATATATATATATATATATATATATATATATATATATATATATATATATATATATATATATATATACACACACACACATATATATCTGTGGTATAATCACCTACTGAAACGTTTGGTTTTCAATCCTGGCTTGAGGCATTCAGATGTCTAGTCGCTCTCTGTGATACAGCAAAACAGTAGTCTGCGAATGACATAATATGTGTATAATTGCGTATTTATGCAGCAACAAACTTTTATACGAGATTCATTAAAATCGACTCACAAGTTACAAGTTACTGCGTTTATGTTTTCTATATATTTGCTTTTAATAGTTGTGTTTATAACTATGAGAACACAAGAGAATATTAATTTAAAAAAATAATAGCAGAACGTTACCAACTGCATTTTAATTAAACTTGTTTATATATATATATATGTAAGCAAATATATGGATATAGAATTCGACAGTATGATGAAAATATACGGGAAAAAACAAACAAAAATCCTTACAAGCAATAATGCTGTTTTAATGTTAATATGTCGACGTCGGACGTTTCGGTCAATAAACCATCTTCAGGACATATTCAATATAAAATATAAAATATAAATAACATTATCAAATTTAACATGACAAAAACGATGGACACAAGAACAAGACAAATCCAAACAGATAAATTTTAGATCAAATAGAATTTCTTTCATTTTTCTTTCATAATATTCAAATTTAGGAATACGTTTTCACAACGTCGCAAACGTGGTGACAACGTGACCATGTTTAAAACTAAACGCTGATCGCATAAACTTTTAGTTATCTGTTTGGATTTGTCTTGTTCTTGTGTCCATCATTTTTGTCATGTTAAATTTGATAATGTTATTTATATTTTATATTTTATATTGAATATGTCCTGAAGATGGTTTATTGACCGAAACGTCCGACGTCGACATATTAACATTAAAACAGCATTATTGCTTGTAAGGATTTTTGTTTGTTTTTTCCCGTACACACACACACACACATATATATATATATATATATATATATATATATATATATATATATATATATATATATATATGAGTGTGTGTGTATATGTGTGTGTGTATTTACGACAATTACGTTACCGAATAGAATCAAAAAAGAAAGAAATGAAAGAAGAGAACACCAAATGCAAAAGTAGAAAATAAGTTGAAGAGAGGACGAAAAAAATAAGAGAAAAAGAAAACTGAGAAAGAAAGAAAGAAAGAAAGGACAACTGACAAAATAAAGATCGAAAGAAAGATTTAACGAAAAAAAAGAATGAACAAAAGACAGAAAGAATGAAAGTAAGAACGAAAGAAAAAGATGGAATAAAGAAAGACCAAATATAAATGTAAATGAAGAAGAAAGAATGATAAAAATAATTCAATTCAATCATGTAATATCATTAAAACTCAAAACCCACTAATCTTTGTGCACAAAGTTTGCTCCAGGTTTGAATTTCGATATTCGCATTTATTAAACAATCAGCGAAGTTATTTCAAGTACGCTGAAATTTTAGAAATTTCAGACAACAAAATTTGTTGTCTGCTACGAAATTTGAAGAGAAATGATCAACAATATTTTCCTCCGAAAAATAAATATTTAAAAATTTGAAAAATATTTATTAACCAATAAATTTCTGAGTTTAAATAAATCTTATTTTTTATCTTCCTGGAACCTATTTCTGTTAAAGATATGATCGCGTAAATTCGCAACGACTTTTAGTTTTTTCGGTAAACCATTGACCAGGATTGTACACAGCTGATGTCTTTCGTGTTCATAATTATCCAACCGTTAACCTATCTTATCGAGTAACTTATTACAAAATCGTTGCAATTTTAAAGTAAGTTAAGCACACTAAAAACATATGATAACAACTAGAAAATAATCGTAAATAAATGACAGTCTCCTTCTATCGATAGATTCTGATTCTTCTGTCATACTGACGCAATTTATTCTATGGTACTGTAAATAACAACAAAAAAAATATATATTTATAAGGCTTTCTTTCGCAAGAATGTTTGCAATTCGTTTCTTTCAACTTGAAAGAAAACAAAATCTCAATAATATAATTTTTAGAGCCATGTTGGATGATTATTTATTGCTTCGTTTTGACACGGTTAATTCTCTAGATACGGACAGAAGAATGAATTAATTAATGTTATTTATTGAGTGTATCTAACTTGCGGCACAAGGCCGAAATTGTGGACCACCCAGTGAGGATTGAACTCGCTACTCACTCGTAAGTACCAAGAAATACTTTCTTGATTTCATAATTAATTTAAACAGAATTTCGATTATAAGATACAATAGCCTTAAAGATATGAATAAGTATTTCAAAAGAAAAAAAACAAAACAAAACAAAATGCTTTATTTTGCTCACATCATATATGGGAAGAAATTTATTTCCTTTTCTCACACGGTTCATGATATATATTATTAGTTTAAAAATATTCCATTTTCGTTTTCTATCAAAGATATATGAATGTAACGACATTTCTAATTTCACATTAGTTCTGACCAAAATATATTTTCTTTTTCACGAATTATGAATACATGGACTCCTATTTAATTTGAAATTGGCTCCATTTTATCTATGGGGATTTTATAAGCGTAAATATGTTGTGGCACAATGCCGTAAGTGTGAAACTCCCAGTGAGAATCGAAGCTTAGATGTAGCACAAGGCGGAGTGCGTGAACTCCCCGTTTAGTATCGAACTCACTATTCACTCGTAATTGATCTTGCGGTACAAGCTTGCTAACCATTACACCCCGTTCAAATGACCAAGTGATTTTCTAAGCGTAGTTCAGATATGGCACAGAGCTGAAGGTGTTGAGCCCCTCGTGAATATTGAACTAACTACTCAGTCTTAATTGATCTACCGAGAGAAGCTTCGCGTCGAGGTGTCCCGAAATGATTTTCTAAGCTTAGCTTCCATGTGGCACAAGGCTGAAAGCGCGGAGCCCTTAGTGAGGGTCGAACTCACTACTCAATCGTAATTGATCAAGCGAGACAAGCTTGTTAATCAATATACCTCGTCGAATTACGACAAAATGATTTTCTAAATGATGGATGAAAATAATTTTCTAAATTATGGATGTATCACAAGGCAGAAATCGTGGAGCACACAATGATGGTGGAACTTAATACTCAGCCGTATACAGAAGTACGTGATTATACGTGAACAATGATATCATTAAAATGAAATGATAGTGAGCAATGCTAAAGGGAATTAGATTAATTAAAATATCTTTTAGATAACATATGTTCAGATCGGAAAAAAAGTAAATAAATTAAAGAGGACATTTAGAACAGAACGCTGTGTTTAAATCCCATTATCTATTGAAACGAAAAATGTTTCCTTATATCGCTCGGTTCATCAAATATATATATATATATATATATATATATATATATATATATATATATATATATATATATATATAATTATTTAAAAATATATATAATTATTTAAAAATATGATTCCATCGCTACATAAGTGTTCTCATGTTACAAAACAAGAGCCGAAAACTTCAATATAATTATTTCAATTAAATTGAATTAAAGTACCAAGCTCTGTTCCATCTTCAAGCGAATTTTTTTTTGTAATCTCAAAAAAAATTCGCTTGAACATGGAACAGAGTGATGGAATCATATTTTTAAATAAATAATTATATTTATTCTCTACTTTTGTATCGAACACTATTTTTAAAAATAATAACAAAAATACTAAAGATTATTTACCTAATGAGTTCTTTCCTATTTTCTATATATTTTACACACACACACACACACACACACACACACACACACACACACACACACACACACACCTATACATACATACATATATATATATATATATATATATATATATATATATATATATATGTATATATATATATATATATATATATGTATATATATATATATATATATATATATATATATATACATATATATATATATATATATATATATATATATATATGTATGTATGTATTTATTTGTTTAAATATCTTCCAATTTCCTTTTCTAGCAAATATATATGAATGCATCTACAGGTGGTTTTTCACATTAGTTCTGGCCCATATCTATTAAAAATAGCATTTGACATTTCGTTTAATATCTGTCTATATTTCTGAGATGAGGTATTGTAATTATTTACACTATTTACATTGTTCAGACTATTGCCCTTATCTTCGTTGCCATATTCACGACGTGTCGTCCGTTGTACGCTCCTGCCTTCTTCAGCCGATTGGATTTTCGAATAGAGAACTTTATTTCATCCAACAGGATACATTGTTCTGAATCCACGTGCCGTGCCTCTTCCGGACATCTTTGTATCAGTTATAGCCCTTTAACTCATCTCTCCGAGTTATTGTTCACCTCTGTTTTATCCAGCTCACAACTCTTTGGGTAAAGTCCGAACACTCTAAATAGGCTAAATAATGACCTTTATTTTAAAGGAATTATGAATATTTTACGTTGCGAATTTTCTCCATTTTAGCTATGTATGTGAAATGATATTAATTTCCAATTTTTTATAAATGGACAATAATAATCCTAGACTAAATTATTGTTTTGTCGATTAGGAATTAATGAATATTTTTACTCTGGGCGTTTTCATTTCCAATAATATTTGCTACACTTTAATAATATTTTTTTTTATTTTATTTTGTAATTATACTGTTTTATGCGAAGCTTCATAAAAGTATCCATTAACAGAAGAGAAAGTAAACAAAAAAATAATATTTGAAAATACTTCCGTTAATTAAACAAAAATTATTCTGAGATTTAAGAATAGTTTGAGGAGAATTTTGTCTGTAAAATTGTAATTAATGATTGAGTACAAATGGCAGATAAATTAAAATGAGTTTTGTAAAAAGGACGAAGGAAAATGGAAGGGAAATTAAGGGGAAGAAAGATTAAGAAAATAAATGGGGAAAAAAAAAAACAAATGTATGAAGGAAAAGAAAGAATTGATTAGTTGAAATGACTAAAAATTCAATCGACATTGGAAAATGAAAAGTAATAAACAAAGTGACAATAAAGATGAAACATTGTGGACTATTATTAATTATGGTTTTATTTGTTTAATCGTAATTGCATGTGGTTTTCGTCGCAACTACTCAAAATGCCTATTTGATCGTTGTGCGACGATTGATAAACACTACGGTTTGGCAATAAAATTATATAAGCTGAAAACGGGACTATGATTGACTGCGCGACGACTAAAATAGAAACCAAACACAAAATGTAACGTCAAATATGGCGTCACAAATCAGTCAATGTAAATGAAGTATATTATATGAGGTTAGATTTTATCTTCATCATTTATTCTCGTATTCTCTAATAGAAACCAGATGCTATGCATGAACATTCCGTGGCAGAAGGTTTCTAGTCTTCATTCAGTTATAGCTTTGCTGCAGAGAACAGACGCTCGTTCTCAGTGTACAACTTCTTCCAGTCAAATGTTTGCAGCTTAAAAATGACTCATCGGTCAGATCATTATTCAGGAATAAAACCATGAGTATATGTAGCATTTATCATATATTATGCTTGGGTTTTAACATAGTGCTATAGACGACCATGTCAGAAATTAGGCGTAGGTTTTAGGGGTGCTGCCTAACAGACGTCTCCCCTTTCAATTTGTTCTACACGGACACTCTCCGCCTCTTAGCCCTTTTCGCAGGCAGTAGTTATTGTCTTATAGACAACATGGTTCTTTGTCTTTTAGTCTTTGTCTAAAATATTAATGTATCTTCATCCAGAGATTTTATTTGTACGAGCTCCTTGTAAAGTCTACTACACTTACCTGATTCTCATGGGAAAATAAATGTCTGACTCCACATTTGTAACAGATCAGTTGCATTTTATTAAAAAAGTTATCAGCTGATATATATTAGTTTTGGTCCGTACTGCATTTAATGGTATGACTATATGTGTGCTCCAAATATACGGTCTGTTGGAATAAAAAGAGCGGCTGTAATTAATTTATAATTCTTAAGAATTTTTCTTTTATAATATACAGTAAAGCTTTCTTCTAGAATGCTCGCAGTTTCCATGAAATTGTGAGAGCTTTATTCAGTAAAACCATTGATATTTATAAAAGTTAGTCAGGCTCGAGTATTCCACAACCATGATTAATTGTGCTGAATTTTCTATTTAAATCTCAATGTGAGTTGTTTTGAAAAGTAACCAAAAATAAGGTATTTATTTGTTTGTTTAGGGCATATCAACTCCGTATGGGTCATTAATGGCAGAATATAATTTTCTTGGGAGCAATAGTAATTTATTTTGCAAAAATTATTGCTGTTATTTTTTTTAAATGTATTGATGGTATTTCCTTTTCAAAATATATTGCTTGTATTTTTTTTTATTTTTACGATAATTTATTGTTGGTAATTTCAACTTCTTATTTTTTTTTTTTTACAAAAAATATGATTTTTGTAATTATTCTTACCTATGTAAAAACTGTATTTTTATACTTTCATAATGTCTTAAACCCAGTTTATGGGTTAACTATTTGCCAATACTTGAGTCTGTAACAGGTGCTGCAACTCTGGGTCACAGTGGACGTAAAACATCAATTAAGAGATGTTTTACGCTCATCAAATCTTCCCAATCAGAGGCCTTGCTGCGGCAGGTAGTTTATACTCATACCCAGAATGCTATTAGGTTGGTGCAAAAATAATGTCGTAATAATGTCGTTTTTGACGCATTTTTAACGTCAAAAAACGACATTATTACGTCATTATTTTTGCACAAACCTAATAGTATAATTTGAAACAAATAACTCATTAAAGAAACTGGAATTTATTTTTTAGTTAACATTGCTATCAAATATATATTTAAGGTCTCCTTAATATTAAGCGAGATATCAGCTGGTCAGGAGTTTCTCATATATAATTTTGTAACACCTATTCTGACCCCACTTGATCTATGTATGCTACAAGACCGGCCTGTCCTGATCCAGTATTACAGGGTCAATCAAAATTCTCCGGATCTCAATATCGATTCGATTCCACTTTCCAGCTGTGTTTTGATTTTATTTTTTATCCTGGAGAGCAGTTAAAAAATCGTAGATCCCAGAAGATTCACCTGGTCTACATGCAAGTTCGTTGGGGCGAGAATCGAACCAAGGAAAAAAAATCAAATATCAACAAGTTGATTCTAGTCCAAAGAAAAAATGACGTTTATAAGGAAGAAATTGATACAAAAAGAATAATGTTTCTCTTACAAGAAATTAGTATATATGAAATAAAGTCAAGAAACAATATGGCAACTCTGAAAGGAGAGAAGTAGTTTTCGAGTTCGACATTTTTGTTCTTAATAGTTGCCGTAATTATTTCAATATCAGAATATAAGGGGTGCACTGAAGTTTTGCGCCAATATTGCAGTTAACTTGAGTTCACCTATTCTCTTATTACGATAGCAAGCGGACTCGGATTCGGACTCTCTCTCTCTCTATCTATCTCTCTCTCTCTCTCTCTATCCCTCTCTCTCTCTATCTCTCTCTCTCTCTCTCTCTCTCTCTCTCTCTCGTTGACTTCGACTGACTGTTTTCGCACAAACACGCTCTTAAATAAACGTGGCGGTAGCGACAAAAGCCCAGGGTGTTTGTAAATTAGAATCAACCTGATTACTGACCCCCACCTCTCCTTCATGATTAAATGAACATTCTCATCTTCTCATTTAGTTTTCCATACTTCATATAAACACTAATGTTTTGACTTTTCACGTTAATAATTTTGACGGAACACAGATTCTCTGGGCACAAACTTCACCCAGATTCTTTTCCCCATCTATAAACAACCTTCTATATTCCTATTAGGTTGGTGCAAAAATAATGTCGTTTTCTCACATATGTTACTATGTGAGAAAACGAAATTATTTTTGCACCAACCTAATATGATTATTAATATTTCAAGGTGACCATTGCTGTCTTCCATACTTTGATATTCTTACCAAAATCCAACGAAGAAACTGCAATGCTATCAATCTTCACTTAGATTCAAATCAAATTTCCATCGTCATAACTTAGCTTCCCGGTCACTTTTCCAGAAAAAAATTTCTTGGTGATTCTTCCTGTGATCTTTCCTTATTGGTAGCGCGAATTCATTTAATAGTACCAGAATGGCAGAGACATGGCATCATTTTAAGGATGAAATTGCTGGTAGTGCGTGCAATTTCTGTTGGAATGGCTTCTTCTCTGGCAATACTCGCTTCTGGATATGATTTCCAACTTACTTTCCTCTCAACTACGATATTCAAAAATGTAAAGGCACCATCAATTGTCATCTTCCGTCTATTGTCTGGCTTTTTAATATCCTTTCTCTGCAGCAATGCATTATCAGTTTTTTTTTTTTTTTTTGTGTGTGTGTGTGTATGCGTGTGTGCGTGTGCGTGTGTATGTGTGTTTTTAACCCCATGCCCTTTCATAGTTAATCACCTTGCTTTGGGTGAAATGACTAAAAAAAAAAAATCTATCTCTGCGTTTCTTTCTCTTTCATACTCTCATCTTAAGTAGATTACCACGAGTTTTACAGAATTAACCTTTTATCCAGAAATAGTCTAACACCATTATTAATTCATAAATATATTTCCATGACTTTCCTTTGTTTCATAAACGAATATTGAGCCAAATCACTCCAATATAAGATTCTAACGATGTCGACTAACTCTCGATATTTGCCGTTGTCTAATTTTGTTGCAGTTATATATTCTAAGACAAGACATAATGACGTAATAATGTCGTTTTTTGACGTTAAAATATACGTCAAAAAACGACATCGTTACGTCATTTTTTTGCACCAACCTAATACAAAGAGCAACACTGTAACGAAATAGGTAGAATGGCGGGCGTATTATTTTGATTATGTTTGATATATTTCTGGTTTATGAGGAATAACTGTGTAAATATTCAATGTCCATTGATTCCGGCTAATGATGACGGTTGTCAGAATAGTAATTGTTTCGGCCGCTGAAATAACTTAAATGACTGAATCAAGGCATATGCTGCTTCCGGTACCTTGCAATATCCGGTTCAACCTATGACCTTTAAGCTCGTTAAAATTTCCACTGCTTCATGGCAATGCCATTGTCAAATATCTCTCCAAAATAAACTTGCACATGATTACATGTTAACAGAAATTAGAAATAATTTTGTTTACTGCAATTCTCTCAGTATAAGGCACGAGAGCCACTGCATATAGAGCATTAATGTCAACGAAATCCGATGTGAAATTAGAATTAGATAAAAAGTGGTAAGAAGTGAAGTTTAAGAGTGATCAAAAGGAGGATAGTTAACGAGTCTTTATCTGAACTGCTTAAAAGTTAATTTCTCAGGGAAACAAGACTAATACAAAATGTAATTTCTTGAGAAAGATCTTAGAGGAAATATATTTTTTATCTTTGGTACAATGAGAATCATTTGATTGAGTAGATGTGGCATGATATGTCATTCCCTAGCTGTAATAGTCTGAACTGATGGAAATAATGAATTGTATTCATCTGAATATTTGTCATAACAATTAGCGATAGATTTTCAACGTCATGATTGTGGAAAAGCTTTCCTCTCCAATATTTGATAAATGCTTTTGATCTCTATGAAATCTGGAAAATTATGTCTGTATAAAACCAATCTCGCTAAAGCAGTAGTTATCAATTTTTTTTTTTATTAATTTGACTCTTGGAAAGTTAAAGCATGATAAACTGAAGCAGATACTTACTGGAATGATAGAATGAGCCGACAATTTTATCCCAAATCATTTGTAATATATCTAATATAAGTATTTATGAAGATTTTCTCGGATGCAGTTAAATTTCACAAAGTCAATGACAAAGACTGAAGAAGAGAAGCAACTCAACGCAAGTATTGAATTTCATGAGTGTAATTTACATAAAAGTTTGAATACAAAAAAGTAAATAGAATGCTTGCAAATATAATTTATATTAGCGAACCCAACTTTTAGACGAAAAAGAACAAGTGAGAATTGCAGCTTCCTGGCTTCAGTATTCTATTAACCTCTAAATAGGCTGATCCAATAAATGTGTGGTCACAAGGTGAACCGAATAAGAGATCCTTATTGGATAGCAGTTAGCCAATCACAATCCTGGATCAGTAAGGGTATCAATTTCAAGGCTGATCATTGAATCGCAAGTTGTTAGATCCCTTTACTGTCCCTTTCAATTTTTTTATGAGTACCAAATGATGTTGATACTGAACCTGTTGCCAAAACAATCAAAATATGGATCTTCATTTAGATTATGACAGTTGATGCCGGGGAAATATTTTGGAGTAGTTATCAATTTTTTCTACAGGTTTTCCAATTTAATGGATCCATTCTTATACGTAGTTAACACCCAAGGCTATATAATCTAGTCTACACTGCTATATCACGCAGTTCTAGGGAAGAGAACAGATGAATTCATGGACGAATGTGACCAATAAACCCGGTCAAGATTTGAAGGCCTTTCTCCGCTTTCACTTTAGAATCAATCCTGACGCTCTCGGTGTATCCATCCTTTACAATAATTATAGATTTGTTAAGCCACGGTAAATAAAAGTTCAGAAAATATAGTATCTTTACGAGCAAAAAAAAAAATAGAAAGGACGTAACGCGGGGATGTGTGATTGCAACAGGTATTTCCAAAATTTACAGGTAAGCTATCCTGAGACGACTGAAGTATTTCCCGTAAATATTATTGGTGAACACAACCTTTACAAAGCATATAGGCAGGTGACACATGGTGAAGAGAATGTGCAAGAATACCTCGTGAATGTAGTAAAGGAAAGTGATATTAGATTGGTGCAAAAATAATGACGTAATAATGTCGTTTTTTGACGTATTTTTAACGTCAAAAAACGACAATATTATGTCATTATTTTTTGCACCAACATAATAAAAAGAATAATCTTCAATTGTAAGAAGACAGAATACATGGTTGTCATCCAGTGAAACACGTCGAGATGCCGTCTTGGGTATGACGATAAAAATGCATTCGCGTCCTGGGCAAACCAATAGACTACATTCGACGGTAATTCCTTTGTTCAGGAGGTTTTGAGGAGCATGGAAACACTTCTTATTGTCTGGTATTCACAGGTACACCCTGACCAGCGGAGGTAACACCTGTTAGGGCTCCAGCTATAGGTAAATAGTTAACATCAATCTGAAATCAAAACATTATGAATGTGTAAAAAAATAGGTTTTAGTACCAGCAATATATTTTTGTAAAAAAAATATTAGTAGTAATAGATTTTTGAGGAAAAAGAATTTACCAGTAAAACATCATTACCAGAAATTCATTTTTGAAGGAAAAATATTAACAGCAATAAAAAATCTTGTCGACATTAAAAGATCCATTGAAGTTGATAGGCCGTAAAACAAACCAAACCAAACAAAACCTCAAGATGTTAGTTACGGATTGGAGACACCAAGACCAATGAATTATGAAAATTTATACATCTCGAAAGTGTTTTAATAGAAGTTAGAAAATGTTTAGCGAAATATGCCTTCAAAACCTAAGCAAATATTTAGAAACAGGATATTTTAGCTAAAATTAAATGGAAGAGTTTTAATCTGGTACATATTATGATTCTTTCTCTGTAGTAATGCCAGATAATTTTCTTACGTGAACGAGAGAAATTAATCAACAAAGATATATATATATATATATATATATATATATATATATATATATATATATATATATATATATAAGGATGCTGAGAATACCATGGATTGAACATAACTGACGATGAAATTTTGTAGATAAGGCAAGCATAAATGATGTTTATATTTAGAATCAGAAAGAGGCAGGTAACATTCAAAGGACACGTAATGAGGAAAATGCCTAAGAGAATCTAACCCGCCAAATATATATATATATATATATATATATATATATATATATATATATATATATATATATTAGATTATAGTGCGTTTTGCAAAGTAATAATGATTTAGCGATACAAAAGTTAACGGAGAAGAGTTGAATTCATGCCTTTTCAAATATATTTGCGCGTCAATGAACTTAACTGGAATAACAAATCAGCTCTTAATTCTGAGCCGTTATTGACTACCCAACCCAAACATTCAAGCTTACAGGATTCAGTATTCAGAAGCGGGCATCCATCTAGGTAGTGACAAGTGTAGACGATGCTTAACTCCGGTGATCATAAGGAAAATGGTGTTTCGACGTGATATCAAATATTAAATACAAGTGGAACAGAGGGAAACAGCGAATTACCTACCTAAATATATATTGCGTAAATGGATATCAGAATAGTTTGGGAAGGATATTAAAATACAATGCTCATCAAGAACTGTAAACGATAGGAAGTCATGGTCTTCTCTGTTCTGAAGCATTATACTGTATTATAGTAAAAATTAGATCATGAAAATTCGTGAAATATTTCCTTCTTTTCAAATGTATAATTAATATAAGTTCGAAAACAAAAACAGTACAATATCAAGAAAAATGTCCGCCTGACAAAGGAAAAATGAAACTGTGGTAACTACAGAGATTTTCATAGACAGAAAAGTGATGCGAATAATATAGACGCAATATTTGATCAATATGGATGTTTTCAGGAAAATCGTCACATAGAATCTTTTACATACAATCTGAAAGATAAAACTGAAGTTTTAGCAAACACCTGGCATGATTTGGTTCTTACGACTTTTCAACCTTTTGCAGGTTATTTAAAGACAAAATATATTTTTCGATTTTAAGAAATTTTTAAAGATAATAATAATTGGCGGATACAAATTAACCCATAGCTGAAGGAAAGAAGAGGTGGATCCCTACATTACACAAGTTTATTTGCGCACAAGAGAATATAAAGAACTTGTCTGTAATCGGAACTCGACTCACCGACTTCAATAGCGAGTCGTTATCTAATTGCACTAACAGCACCTGTAAGCTTACAGCACTTGTTATTCCAAAGCAGGCACCCGTCTAAGTACTGACCAGTATTGACATTAAGTTCGGTGATCGTACGAGATCCGGTGTTTCATCGTGATTTGTTTGTAAACTGAGGAAAGTAGGATTATATTATTTGAAAATCAAAGGATACACTGAAGGAAGGACATAATTGAACAGCGACAACATCTTAAATGAGTAAGTTTATATAGATGACTGAAGAGGTAATGGAAAAGATCGCATGAGGATAAAAAAAAAATGCTTAGAGCTAAAATTGTGGAGAGCTATGGTCACATACTTCCTGAAGAAAAAAAAGGAACGCTAAAGCTGAAGACACCACTCGAACCTCCTATCTTTTCTTTCATTTCGTTTGTCTTACGCAAGCGTGAGCTAACCTTAGTAATTAGCCGCTCTGTTTCAATCGATTTTCATCCATCTAAGCAATTTACGTAAGCATATATAAAATATCTGTGGTCATCTAAGTGTGCCTTAAAATATCCACATATGAATAGAGACACAAATGATATAGTTTAATAGTTTACGAAACCAGTTATTTTTCCCGCTAAGATGCAGGCGTTCCATCGATAATTAATAGCAAATGCTGTAATTATATGCATTGACTGTAAGTTAGAAAACTACAGATAATTTCGTGATATCAAATTAATTTCAGTTTTAAAAATAAACATTTCTTTACACGTGGTTTAGCTTGAAATGTTAAAAATTGCTTCGCTTTTTAATTAAAAACCTAGCATCCTTTGCAAATGAAGCATCCGAATGAAAATATTTATTTAAGTT
>OZ010595.1:29714699-29872199 GCA_963932145.1 Acanthosepion lycidas | reverse complement strand
GATAAATTAATAATTGCCCAGTGTATGCAGATTAAAAAAAAGGACAGTATTCTGTAAGGACTAGGAGAAATTCGCAAATACCTTGACACGAAGAAAATAAACGGATGATGAATTGATAAGTAAAAATGGGAAATGGATGAAAAACCATCTTCTTCAAAGTTGGTTGGAATGAAAAATAAATGAAATATCAAATACAGGGACATAAATAAAAAAAATAATGATGCAAGTGAGAAGTGGTGAACGTTAGGAAATATGAGAAAACTATATACGACGAATATTGATGCTATCATGAAAGAGATAAATTAAATGAAAATCTGTCTTTAAAGAAATAAATGAAATCGGTGAGAGAAATCTGGAGAACAATCAAATACGATATTTGTATTTGACAAATGCAAATAGGAAAATGTCTATAAAATTGCTATTTCTCTGTCCCATAAAACCAAACGTAGCTACGCATTAAACTGTGGGAATCATAAAAATGCTTTCAGCCTTTAATCACACTGAGTCTTGATATATATTCATTAAATATATTAATAAAAATTAAAGATATATATATATATATATATATATATATATATATATATATATATAGATAGATAGATAGATATAGATAGATATAGATAGATAGATAGAAAATACGAACGTTGATTTATTGACTACAAATTGATGCATTTAGATTTTGGGACAGCTTTTCGGTACACCCCATTGGCACAATTTTTTTCATTTATTTTCCGACGTTGCTTTTTTTCCATTTTATAGGTGAAGTTATTCATGGAGTTCCTCTTTTTATGGTGGATTTATAGTCATAATAATTAAATCCTGGATTAGCGGACTTTCGGTTAGCAGCATTTGCTCAGTCTTTTTGCTTTTTGCTTTTTTTCTCTTTGCTCTTATTATTTTCAGATTTATTTTTAAACATGAATTGCTCAACTCTAAGTATTTCAACTTTAGGAAACCATTATCAAATATTATTATTGCTCGTCTATCGGGTTTATTTTCAATGATGTTTGAACGCCTACTGCAGTGATAACCAAATGGTGCAGCGTGCCTCTTATGTCCGGCGGAGGACGATAGCAAGTGAAGCCGAATGATTTGTAATTACATGCACAAGTCCCAGTATAAATAGTTATGAATTATATCACTCTCATATTTTGGCATTATCTCAAGTATTAAGAATATAATAATTAGGTTTCAAAGATTAGATGAATGTGTAATCAATGATAATGTTCTGATATCGAGTATGTAGTTATCTCCCTTTAACTATCACTCTGCTTTTCATTCTTAAATGTACTTATTATCACATAACATTTGGCAAGATGCGGTACAGACAAAAAGACGTTTGGGAAGCACTTGATTACTGGGACACAATCTAACCCCATTCCTCTGGAAAATCATATATCCATCGCTAAAGATGCCGGGAAATAGTCGGTTCTCTTTGCATTATGCCATGTACTGCCATTAAAAAAAACAAAAAGACCGAGTATGGAGTTGTAGCGGTTGTTTACATACACCACGCCCGGAAAATACTCAATAGCCATATGATAGAAAATAAGCACTATTTTCTATAGAACAATTTATGCATCGCAAGCGCCACATCAAATTTTCTGATGTTTACTTTGCCAAAACTGGTTTATAAAAAAATCAGTGATTGGTTGATTTTTGACCAATCATATAATATAACACTTCTTTCAATAATTTCCCTCTCTCGTTCCTGAAGCCTATTCAGAAAGTATAAATAACACGAAAATCATCGAAAAGAACAGTAGTAGAACAGTAAATCTCCAGAGCTCAAACACGTACGTGACTTCTCATTCTTCTACTCAAACAAACAGACAGAAAATTACAATTACATTACGCTGTGAACTGTCTGTCCAAAAAGCCAAGTAACCAACTCAGAATTCTATCATTCTTTTGTAAAATTTTCTCATACTTAAACTCAGTTATCACATATTGCTGAACTCTGAACATTTTAAACAAGAAAGTTCTTTTAACACATATTTATAATCTCACATCAGTACAAGGAGAACTACTTCCTCTTTCTTAACTTTGTTTCGCCAAACACAATTGTTGTACTCGCTTGTTTTTCAATATATGTTATTGGTGATTACTGAATAATCTCTTGTTATTCCTTCTTTGTGTTTTTTTGTAAAATTTCTCTTTGCATTTTATCATACACTGCCTTAAAAAAAAACAGAATAGACCGTAAATGGAGTACTAATGTAATATATGACTGGTACTCTCTATGTTTTTCTTTCTGGTCTTCGTCTATTCCTGAAGCCTAAATGAGGCCTTGTGCATAATTATTTATTTTTCGATTTACAACTTCTTTTCTACATACAAAACGAAACCAGCCTCTCGCAACCCTATTGCTTTTTCTGTGGAAAATGTTCTGGTGAGCTATATTCTTTAGTGCTCTCAACTCTAACCTTCAAGACTAGTATTTCCACGTACATTGAACAAAATATTCCCAGGAGGATAATTTCCCGGCCTCTACAATCTTAACTCTTAAAGTCTAGGTAATATCAGTTATCATACCCACGAATATGAATAATCTGCGCCCCTTACTTTTGTCGCGTACACAACAACCATCCTCAGTGACAATCTAAGTGACCCTTAAGCCATTTATAGGCCGAATATTAGGAAATAAAAATTGAGTCTCCTCGTTTTCTAAATACCCTCTCTTCACGTGTCATTGTGTATTTTTTATTTGAAAACAAATGGTTGGTGAAACCCGGAACTGCTCAGATATCAGAGATACTTTTGTGTAAAACTTCACCGAAATAACAGAAGTCAATACGGAATAAAACTTGCTCAAGATAGGCCTTCCGTTAGACTATAAACAAACTTATAATTATGTATGCGCGCGTGAGTAACTGTATCTGGTATTGTAATGCTTTAATTTAGGCACCTCCAGGAAAAAAAAAAAAAACAGAAAAAACCGAGATATCTGCGGATAATTTGATTTTTTTCCTAAAATAAATGATTAGTGTATTTTTAGTCGTTTTTCATCACAATGTAATTCTTTTATTTAAAAAATTAAAAAAAATCAAAACTATCAAATATACCTTTCTGAAATATTAGTTAAGGAATATAAGCCGATTTAAAATATAATTAATCTAATTTGAAATATATTTAATTTAAGATTAAAATATCACAGGCATTCATTTTAACCCGACAGTAGCTCTTTTGACGTGTAACATCCTGAGTAAATATCTGTTGTTGTTCTCCAGAAATTTTATCTGTAAAACATAGAAAATGATCATATTTTGCATAATTTTTAAGTACTCAGTAATCTCTAAAAATATAGAAAATGTTGTGCGTAATCTAATATTTTATTGAATTTTAAAAATTTTGATTTTGTATTTACTATAGTTATCAGACTTTTTCTGATAATGTTTTGTATGATAGACCGTACTTACAAAAGTCGGCACTTTTATAGAGATGCAAAATAAAATATATTCTTTTACAAATATGGATGTTTGATGATTTGTATTAAGCTTTTCCGTTTATATTTTGTAAAGATAGTTTTCACTTAATAAAAAGATCATTGAAAAGATTGATAAAAATACAGAATTTTAAAAAAAGATTTAAAAATTAATATTTTTTTTCTAATTTAAATCTAAAAAAAGAAAAACATTCTTTTGAAAATTCATTATTCATCGATTTTTTTTTTTTACAGCAGTGTATCTAACAACATCTTATTGTAAACGCAATTGAAGATTGTTTTCTAAAATAATGTCGTAAATTTATTGCATTTTTTATTTGAGGTTTCAGTGTAGATTTTCGGTAAATGGCGTTACTGAAAACAATGATGATGTAAATTCTCCTAGATGTCCTTCATTCAATAATTATAATATGTTGAATTTTACTTTCACAAAAGTCCATAAGATTAAGCAAGTGGGGAAACTGATTTTTTGAAAAATTCCAAGATTTTGTTAGGAAAAATTAAAAAACATTTCATTTAATTGTAAATAATTCCTGTGAATATCATTAAATTCTGACAATTACTTGATTTTTGCAAGACTTTCCAAATTATTATGACGTTAACGCTAAAAACACCATACAAATCTGTCACTCACCTGCTGATGAAAGAACAACTATTTTTAAATAAAATTACGGACGTTTCTAGAAAGGATTACAAAATATAATAAAATAATCAAAAAATATTTTCACTTGATAATAGCGTAAACATTTTGACTATTAAACTTTGTTTTATCAAGTTTGGGGCGCTTTTTCATTATGGTATCTTATTTTCTAGAAAAAAGTTTGGAGGTACCTACTTTAAATCTTTCAAGCTGAGAGTCTGATTAAAAAAATTAAGATGAAGACGAAAAATAAATAAGTAAATAAAAACACAACAATGAATTAAATATAAACATGCTGAGAAAAAAGAAATGTCAATGAAAAGGTAAATATGGCTGCTCCTGAGGGTTATGGTTACGTTTACTTCATCAATCAGACTTTGTAAAATCGTAATCATGTAGAAACCATCTTGTGACGATAGCCAATCAGCAACAGTCAGGTTTATCAACAACTAAGCAAGTCATAAAATGAAAGCAATATCTGAAAAACAAAACTATACATACGTACGGTTCAGACACGTTATAAAACGTTTACTTTAAAGCCGGCCAATGAGATTAGAGAGTTA
Source organism: Acanthosepion lycidas (assembly GCA_963932145.1). Taxonomy (NCBI): domain Eukaryota; kingdom Metazoa; phylum Mollusca; class Cephalopoda; order Sepiida; family Sepiidae; genus Acanthosepion; species Acanthosepion lycidas. The sequence goes on along the minus strand of OZ010595.1, from coordinate 29,867,551 downwards.
AAAAACGTTCCATCTTGATTCATTTATCTACGCCTTAAACAAATCTACAACCATGCACGGCATAGATAGCGTTTTCCCTGTGGCGTGGAAAGGACATCAAATAAGAAGACGCCATTAAACGGAAACGAAGGGGAAAAAATCAAAGAATGAAAAAGAGATAAAAATAAATATCTTGAGATAGTTGTTGCAGGAAAATAGAAAGAGAGTTTAAGAAAAGTGATTAGATTGTGGCTGAGTTAATGATAATAAGTGAGAGACGCAAGCCAAACTGGAATTATATAGGCTGGAGTGATTTAGGGATACAATCAGGTAGAAGGTATTCAATAACATTGAAGTAAATTGTTTTGATGGATATAAAATGCAACCATTTTCTACGTGTGTCCCTAGCTTTATTTTTACTTGATTTTTTTTTTATTTTCTTCCTTTTTACCTATATTTTCTTTCATTCGAATTTCTTTTACTTCATATTTTCTTTCTTTCTTTCTGTCTTTCTTTTTCTTTCTGTTTAGTTACTATTCTCTCTTTATTTCTTTATATTTGATATTTACTTTCTTTTTAATTGATATTTGCATTCTTTCTTTTTTCTTTTCTTTTTACTTGATATCTTCTTTCATTCTTCATACGATCTTTCACATGATGTTTTATTATTTTTTTTTTTTTTTTTTGCTTGGTATATTCTTTTTTCTTTTCTTTTTTACTTGATATTTTCTTTTTTTTTCTTTCTTTTTACTTGATAATTTTTTCTTCTTTCTTTTACTTGATATTTTCCTTTTTCTTCTTTCTTTTTACTTGATAATTTTCTTCTTTTTTTTACTTGATAATTTTCTTTTTTTTCTTTTTACTTAATAATTTTCTTTTTCTTCTTTCGTTTACTTGTTATTTTCCTTTTTCTTCTTTCTTTTTACTTGATAATTTTCTTTATTTTCTTTCTTTTACTTGATAATTTTCTTTTTCTTCTTTCTTTTTACTTCATATTTTCCTTTTTCTTCTTTCTTTTTACTTGATAATTTTCTTTTTTTCCTTTCTTTATAATTGATATTTTCTTTTAGTCTTTTTTTCCTGCCTTTACACTTGATATTTTCGTTTCTCTTTTTTTCTTTCTTTTAACTTGATAATGTATTTCTTTTTTCTTCCTTTTTACTTGATTTTCTTTTCGTTCTTTCTTTTCTTTAAACCCAGAAAGGAAAAATGGACAATGCGTAATTTTGGTTTTCTCAAAAATTACAACAGCCTAAATAGGGTTTATCGCCATATTCTGTAAGCCCTGACCATTAACCACATAGGAGATCACAGTTCACTAGAACTTCCGTTTTATTTTTCATCTTCTACTCCTACCCCACATCTTCCTTATATTCATTATTTCATTCAACCTTTTCTTATTATTATTGCCTGCGATACGTCTTAAAAGTCCGACAGGGAAATAATTTCCGATGTTGGCTTTTTCACAGAAGATAAATCGGACTAAATAGGGTTTAATGCTTCTTTTATGCGTCTTTTCATTTGGGAGTGTGATTGATGAAGGCTCTCAAAATCTTCCCACCTTTTACACTTTCGCCTCCCTCATTTCACTTGTTTCTCTTTGAATGTCCCTTCTTTCTGTCTTTTGTTTCTGGGATAAATCGCATATGTCATGGTGGACAAATAACCTTTTCAGCTTTTTCATTTCTCACAACAACAAAAAATAAACCAGCCAAATTAGATTGAGGCTCTTTTGGTTTTCCTTTGAAAGCATGAACGATTCCAGTTCTCCGTAACATTCTGTCTTTCTCTTTACTCTATCATCACATTCTTTAAATCATGAACTCAGTGTTTCTACAGCGACACTGATCTTAAATACGCTATGTTCGTTTTAAATTTTGCAATCTTTATTTCCTCATCATGCATTCCAAGAATTTTTTATCGTACTTTTCTGATTTTAGATGACAATGTACATGTTCCTCATCGCCTGAAAGCTACTGCTTTACCAACATGGTTTTTCCAGGATATTCTTCGCACATTAGATTTCATATTAAATAACAATACGTATACTGTCTTTGTTTCTGGGGGCGTTTTACTATTTCATAACAATCTTATTTGCTGGATGACAAATTTCTATATTCCTTCCGCGTTCACGTATCTACCTCAAACTGACATCAAGATTTCATCAATTTACATTTGAGCTGGCTAGATATAACCGTAAGTTCTACGCCAACAGATTCTTTTCACGCACTTTTCACTTGTAGAACTGCCTTCAGGCACCATGTTTTCCGGCCAACCTTAATCTGGAAAAAATGTAAATGCAATTTCAATCGCTATCAAATGTATTTATGATTACGCTTTTCTCTTAGCGCTCATTATTAAGGTTTTTGTTACTAATTCTTCCACGCCCTGTAACTCTTTGTGTATTAGTGGCTTTGATGCATTGCATGGGATGATACCGGTTAAAAAAAAAAACAACCTTCCATCGTCTGTTATTGAACCTAATCTCTTTTAAATAGGTCTATCGCTAAGATTAATCGAATCACGAAATGATTTATATAATAAATACACAATGTTTCTCCCCTGAATCTCTCTTACATATATATGACCATGCCTCGAATATTGCTGCCACCTATGGTCTGGTGCTCGTGCTTTATATTTAGAGATTCTTGATAAAATCCAGTGACGAATCAGCAATATCACTGGAACTGACATGGCATCTCGGATTCAGTCAGTTTCCCTTCAACATAAAGTAGCTTCCCTGTGCCTATTCTATAAATACTTTCATTGTAATTGTTTCGATGATCACTTTATTCTTTTTTATTTTTATTTTTATTTCTGTCCCTATTTTTCTTTAGTTTAATTCCCCACCCACTGTTTCTGTACGTGGTCAGTGATGACAGTTCTCTGGTGAATGATGGGCGCCTTTCGTTTCTGGTCTGATTTTCGTGTTTGCTGTTGTTTTTCATTGGGGGGGGGGGTCTGTGTGTCTGCATGGGATGAATTAATGTTTTATATTACTAAAGTCCCGCATTGATTTCGTCTAGTTAATTGATGTTTCTGCCACAGTTAATGATTGTCGGTGGGGGTTATTAATAACATTGTTTTTTTTTGGTTTATTGTAAATTGTTTTGATTTCCTATTGTATATACTCATTGGGGTTGTTTTTACATTCTTGTTTTCTTCCCCCTCTTCTAACAGACAGTGAATTGTACATATGGTGAATAGTTAGGATTTTCATAGAGATATTGTGGTATTATGCTGGACGTAGTAAGAACGTTAAGTAAGAATGTGTTGTTTTGGTGTTAGTAATATTGTTTGTATGTTTGGGTCACTGTTTGTGGCTAGCTAAGTTTAAAGTTAGGACAGATGAAGACCGCCGTTTTCCCCATCCACCTTTCTTAGGCCTTGTATCACATTTTGTACATATTTACAAATAAATATCGCTCATTAGGATAGTACTTATTTTTTCGTCCGCATTTAAAGATTGTAGGTTTTTTTTATTAGTAACATTATTTGTTTGGTTTCTTGCAAAGAGCTTTGCAGTTTTTATTGTAAATACTCATTGGCACTAGTTTTTAAATTGTTGTTTTATGTCCCTCCTCCCACAGAGAAAGAAATTCCACCTATGGGGACTAGTTAGGACTTCATGTTAATATGGTAGATGAATTAAGAATAGCAAGTAATAATACGTTGTTTTGATGTAAAAAATACGTTGTTTTTTATGTAAGGAATATTGTTGTGTGCTTGGGTCAGTGTTTGTCGCTAGCTAAGTTTAACGTTAAGAGAGAAGACCGCCATCTTACCCATTCTCTGTTTTAATCTTGTATCATATTTTGTAAAGATTACAAATAAATAATACTCTTTACTATGTTACCTAGGCTTCATGAATTGAATCACAGTATGAGTTTAGCAACACGATTCATATAGTTACAAAGTGAATTGGCTAGATGCAACCGTAAGTTCTATGCTAACAATTTCTTTTCTCTCACTTCTCAGTTTTGGAAATCTCTATCCACATCTTTCTTTCCAGACATATTTGATCGTCAACAGTTTCATTGTTAATCGTTATCTACTGCTTGGCTGATTATTCTTGTATTATTATCGCTCGTCTATAATACTTCTGTTTTTCGGATGTACTGGCTCTCTCTGAGACCAACCTTGACTCATCTATCCCCTCGTCTGACCTCTCGGCTATCTTCCACTCCTTAGAAAAGACTCTCAAACACATCTGCATGGCCTTGGGCTTTACGTCAAGGACCATCTCCGTTTTTAGGAAGTGCTTGGCAAACAATTTTAGTTATGGCTGCAATCACATCAGCTGTAGAACGGGCAAAACGGAAACCATATTGCTTGTCGGAGAGCATATTATGGGATGTAAGGTGCATAACCACTTCGGCGTTGATTAAAGCTTCAAAGACTTTACCGAAGAGTGGTAGGAGACTGATAGGACGGTAATTAGAAGGGACAGAAGGGTCTCCAGAGTTCTTAAAAACAGGAACAACGGATGAGGACTTCCAACAGAGTGGTAAACAAGATTCATTGAGGCAGTAGTTATATAATTTGGAGAAGGCAGGGGCCAGTTAAGGCGCACATCTCTTCAAGACAATGGCCGGTATCCCGTTTCCACCCCTGGCCTATTTTAGAGTTGATGCCCGGACCGATGCCGGGGTTATGTTCAAGTTGCTAAATTGAGCCTCAGTTCGAAGAGGGAAATAGGTTGTGGGTAACCCGAAGAGTCGAGCGTTGAATTGAATGACTATTTCCGTGCAATGCATTCAACCTTGACGGCAGAAGAGGTCAGAGCCACAAACTGGGTGAACAAAGGTGATATAGTGTTTGCTATTGTTAAGTACGCTCTTGCAGAAACGCCAATAATCTTTGGAGCCGAATTTGCGATATGCAATACGTTCTTTCATTCGAGCAGCATATAGAGACTTTGCTTCATTGATGACACTCGTTACGGGCAGAGTCAAAGAGACATCCATTGCAATCAGACATGTCGCTAAGATCAAGGTGGAAAAACTGATACCTATTGGCAATGGCAGCTGAACAAGCAGCGGAGAACCAGAGGGAGGAGCGCGATTTGACCTTATATTTCCTTGAGGGGATGAAAGACTTGATTCCAACATTAACCCAGGAGGAGACTTCGGAAGCACATTCTTGAACAGGGAGCGTGGAGACAACGTTTCAGGGAACGTCGCAAACGAAATTCCGGAACGAGTCCCAGTTTACTCGTTGATAGCAGAACGATTTTCTAGGGGTAGAATGTTCCTTGCAGGGGGTGGATTTGAAGGAGATGTTGACAGACACTACAGCGAGATCGGAGTTGCCAGGAAGGCAGAGCTGCGAAGCGCTACAGGACTCGGGTATGGAGATAAAACAAGAAGAGAAGCCTTACCATTCAGATTGTGGGAAAAACGTGTGGCGAATCAACTATTTGCGTGAGGGTTTGAGAAATTGACAAATTAATGGTTTGTATGCCTGCAAGGTCAGTAGTAGCGTTATTAAAACACATGGTATCATGGGCGTTAAAATAGCCAAACACGAATATGCGAGCAAACTAATGGAGAGAGTAAGAGCCTTCTCAATTTTGTCAGAGATGCATTCGAGTACACCACAGTCTTGGGAGGATGGACAGCGATAAAGGAAGAAGAGGTAGCTTACACCATTGAGAAGTGATAGCCACACATATATGAATGGTCTGGAGATTCAAGAGACATCTCTCTTTCCAGTAGGAGATGTTCTTGCCGTGGCTTTTGATATCTCCAAAGCGTTTGATAGGGTTTGGCATGCCGGCCTTCTTCACATGTTTCAGGTTGATGGAATTACAGGTCGATTATTCGACTTAATACAATCATTCCTGTCGAAACGTACACTGAAGGTCGTTCTCAACGAATTCTACTCCAGCTCCTATCCCACGAACGCAGCTGTTCCTTATCTTCATTAACGATATTCCTGATGTCATAGGTTTCCAAGTAGGCATCTATGCGGACGACACTGCTATTTATTCTTGCCTCCAAAACAAATCTAGTGTCGGCGACAAAACTAACCTCGAAAAGGACCTCCAATCGTTTGTGGACTGGGGCAAGAATTAGCTGGTTAAATTTAATGCCACAAAAAGAATACTGCTCTCTATTACTCACCAGAGAGAATCAACCCTTCCCCCCAGTAGAATATCTGACGTTCAACTCCACGAGAGCAACGCTTTGTGACTGCTCGGTCTCACATTGTCAGCTGACATGAGATTGAATGAATACATTGATTCAATAGCTTCAAGCGTCCGCCGCTATGTTATTTTGACCCTTATGCCGCGCCAGGATTTTTTTTCGATGAAGTAGATTCTTCAAATCTACAAATTAACCATTCGCCCTCACATGGAGTATTGCTGCCATATATGGTCTGGAGCTCTTTCTAAATGTCTCAATGTCATTGATAAAATCCAAAGACGGATATGCATTGTAGTTGACCATGATTTGGCATCACGTCTGGAGCCTCTCTCTCTCGGAAGTGCCGTTGCCTCACTGTCTTTTTTACAAATACGTTCGCGGTAATTGCTACGACGAGCTGCTTTCGGTGGTTCGCAGATTTATTGAATTTAAGCGCTCAACTAGTCACGCATCTCACTCTCACTCTTTCACTGTCGAAACTTAAATGCAGCCGTCTCTTTTACTCCAATAGCTTCATGTCTCGCTCTTCTCGCCTGAGGAACTACCTTCCCCATTTCTTGTTTTCCTGATAGCTATAATTTCCAAATATTCAAATGTAACGTCAATTGACATCTCAAGCTGCCCTGATCTATCCCTTAACAATCTCTTCATCCTTTCCCCCTTCTCTCTCTATATATATATATATATGTATATATATATATTATAAATTAACTGATATAAAATATGTTTTTTCGCTACACAGTAATAACCATGTTTCAAAATTGGAAGCTAAAAACATTAAATTTAATTTTGCAATTAAATTAAAAACATTAGTTCCATTTCATCCTCAAGCGAATTTTGGAGTAACTCATTTTTTAAAATTACTGAGTTTTAACTGCAAGGGAAATTCATAATTTACGTTTACCAAGGATACAGATAAATCCAATCATCCAGACAAGGGGCGGTAACGTGTTCATTTTTATTAACTTTTGTTGTGTCAGTTATTTGTTACGCTCGAAAAAGGGGTTAAGTTAAGTTACGGGTGGGGGTATATTTTTTCAACGCATTCTGACATCCAATAAATTCATGTCGATTTTCTTTTATAATTTATTGTTAAAGGAAAAAATTGTTACGGCATTTTTTCTATTTGTATACTTAAAGATTTTTGAGGGGATGTTTAGGTAAGAATACGTTTTATCTAACTACTATTTTAATTTTTTTCCCCTTTAAATTTTAATAGACTATATTTATTTTTAAAACAAGTAAGTTTAATAGATTTAATTCTGGCATATAAAATTATTTTTCGATATCAAATATAAGTATGTATATTACGAGGTCACATTTTTTTCAAAAATTTTATTTTACAAAATAGTATTAAAGGAATTTTTTTTTGCAAAGTCGGCAACAAATATCTAATTCATTTCTTTTATTCAGTAAATTTTTAATTTTTTTATATTTTATATATAAAACTAAGTAATATATAGTTTCTCATGTATGCTAAAAAATGCAGCGAAAAACGATATTTTAAATCAGTTAATTTATTGTATTAATGCTCTGTAAATTTACATTGAGCTGTGACACCATTTAACGAGGCAGAAAGGGAAAAGAACAGGCATTTGATAAGCAAGAACACACACACGGCTAAGAGACAATGGATAAAATGATATTTTGATAAGTAACAAATGGTGAAAGAGTGTCATTACAATGACAGGGAAATTCTGAGTAAAAAGAAAGGGAAAGAAGGAAAGAATCAGATATGTTTTGGCATCGGCTGTGTTATCTAAGGATATGAAAACAAACTATTGGTACGGGAAGACATCTTATTATCAACTACAGACCGGCTGGCCAAAGAAAAAAAAAATTCAAATGAAAGTGTTATTTCGATAAGTGACGAAAAACAGGCAACTAAAGTGACTTTGGACAGATATGAAGAATTAAGGACCACCTACTAGTGTCCGTTGACCGATTTTCCTTCGACAGAACATCCTTGGCCTGCGATAATAAAATTATGTTATCATAAATATGTACCGAAGGAAAATGAATGGGAGCCTAGAAATGTTTTTTTTTCTTTCTTCAAGGCGACAGACTGACTGGAACTTTGGAGATGTTTCTTTTTGAGACCGTGTTAAGAAGACCACCCATTCTGATAATTAGCGATAAAATACCTGACGTAAACCACGTGTAGAACAAGAGTTATGACCGCCATTGTCATATTGTCCCGTTCGCGACCAGAGAAATGATAACAGAAAGAGAAGAGATATTTTTTTTTTTTTAGTTAAGCAAGATATTTTTTCTCTTCCTGAAACAAAGCCGCGGATTCGTCCACGCCCGACTAAGACATCATTGGTCGAGTGGTGATCACGTGACGCACGAGGGAGGCTGTTGCAGCCCATCTGGAGGATGAGTAAGAGAGGTTGCTACGAAGATGTGGGGAAGGCAGTTCACGCCCCTCTGAAGTATGATGAGAAGGTGGGAGTGAGGAAATGTTCCCCAAAATGGAAAAAGGTGGGAATTCCTAACCAGAGAGGTGGATATGTATTTAGAATTATCGAGAAACCCCCCGGCACCGACAAACTCACCCCGGTTTTGGTTGGCGCCCATATAAACGAAGCCACAACGAGCAGAGTTGAGTTGAGTTCCAGCAGTTCCCAGAGTCAGTCTTCAGTTGAAGCAAGCCTCGCAGATAGCTGACCAAGATTCACGCACATTCCGGAGCCCTCTTCAACTCAAGAACAATTATTCTGAGGAGCGACTTAGATCCAGATCACCGAAATAAGTTTTATTTTCTTTTGACTTTCGTCCAAAGACCCACCGAAACACCAATTTCTTAGAGAGAAGACAACTTTAAGTGTTAAAACTTGCCTAGCGGAAAACGACGTGCCACAATCCATAGAACGGGTCGGGAGATAGATGCAGTCCTATGTATCGAACAACTAGACATAAAGTTTGTTACCTTTTTCTTTGATACTTTGAACTTTTGAGTTTTCATTTTATTGTCTTTTATGCATATTTGTGTGGTATCACCCGCGTTAACTCGGTTTGCAGTACGGCCCCAACCACTGTTTGATCTCGTCTGCCTAAGATCAATTCACAGCATGGGTAGGCAGACTGGGAATCAAAGTAGTTACTTCGGTAACCAGGCGTTGGAAGCGAGTTGGGAACGACGAGGCTGATATAAAATCTAACCAGATTCCCACCCGAATCACCAAAAGGTTAGAACGTCACATTTGGAGCAGCGACACCCGAACGGAGCAGCGAGGAGCGAACGGCTGGCGCCGCGGCGAGGACGTCACAATTGGTGTTGTTTAGGGACGTCACAGTTGGTGCCGTGGTAGACTAGGATAGAACGTCACGGTTGGCGCTGCGAGCAGGAGACGACGTCACAGAGCATTATTTGTAAGAACACCGGATTATATATCTTACTGTCCTTTCTTTTTATTTAAAATAAATAAGTATATATATATATATATATATATATATATATATATATATATATATATATAAAATATGGATAATATACATTCCATATTATATATAATATACATAAAGTATATTACATGTTATATATCATCTACATAATGTATATTGCATATTATATACAATATACATACTGTATATAGCATATTTTATACAATATACATATTGTATATTTTATATTTTATACAATATACATATTGTATATTGCATATTTATACAATATACATGCTGTATATTGCATATTTATACAATATGCATACTGTATATTGCATATTTTTTTACAATATGCATACTGTATATTACATATTTTATACAATATAGGTGCTGTATATTAAATATTGTATACAATATACATAATGTATATTACATATTTTATGCAATATACATAATGTATATTACACACTATATACAATATACGTAATGTATATTACATACTATATACAATATACGTAATGTATATTACATACTATATACAATATACGTAATGTATATTACATATTATATACATTATACATAATGCATATTACATATTATATACAATATATATCATGTATACTCCATATTATATATAATGAAAATAAAAACGAAATTTGCATCAGGAGGAAACAGTTGAGATTTCTAGGTGTCATGATGAGGAAAGAGAGCTTTGAAAATTTGATACTCGCAGGAAAGGTTGAAGCTAATTAAAATTAATGCCAAAATTACTTTCTTAGCCAGAGTAAATCGATTGAGGAACAGGGTTTTGGAGAAATAAAAGAAATAAAATAAATTATTATCAACTCCAATGGAATAACAAGATACATGAAGAAGAAGAATACCTTTGACAATCCTATCTCTTAAAGCGCCAATCATTAAACATACCTGTCAAACTTCTTTAATCTTTTCCCTTTTGTAAAAAATATTCCCTCGGTATAAAAATATCATTGTTTCTTGTAACTAAACTAGCACTTAACGCTTTGCTTTTCTTATTAGATGAAAACTTTTAAAACATCTAAGTTCCCTGAAGTTAATGAAGTGGATTCAAATTGGATTTCTTATCAGTTAATATTTTGATCCTGTATTAAACTGAGAAAAAAAATAAATACTTTTCAATTAGAGATTTTCAGGTGATGTGAAATAATGAACACGATAAAATAATTGTGTTGTTGTTTTTTTTTTAACCGGCTCAACATTACTGAGTTGAACTTTAAAATATGAACAAAATGACAACATGTGAAGGAACGTGATTACCCATAGCTTAAGCTACATAGCACATAATGCATTAAACAAGCGACTGGATCAATAAGTACATTCCTGAATCTATTGTATTTTAATGTAAACATTTCGCTATATAATAATTGCGCCATGTTTTTAAAGTAGAAATCCTAACCTTTTTTAGAGTACAAACAAAAGATGATTGGACGATCTTTTTACTATTTTCTTTAGCTTATTCATTGTTATTTTGTATGTACACATTTCTTAAATATAGCGTACCGCATCACAAAAAGTTTCCAGGTAGAAAACAGAAACTCTTGTTTATCCTCTAAAATTCAGTGCACCTATAATGAGGAGGCTATGCTAATGATAGATATGTTTATATTTTGAATAAGAATGATCCTCGAATGGGCATAATTATTTACAAAAATGATGCAAAATTTCCGATCTCTATGGAATTGTAATGAGAATAGGGAAAAAGTCTACTTTGAATACGTCATAAAAAATGTCAGAATTGATAATTTCTAAAAGCTTAGGATACTTCGCTGTGTAGATAACTTATAACAATTTTTATGCAAGTAATTTAAATAGTATAAGAAGTTTAAGATATTTGAGCTTGTATCTTCTGCCTTTCAGAGAGAAAACAGTCGCTCTCTACCTAATTTTTGAATTTTAGAAAATATATTTTGGTACATTTTGAATATTTTTTCCGTTTTTTTTTCTTCCAAAACCAATACATGTATATTTCGAGACGACATGTAGCTTATTTAAGGGGTGGGGAATTGGATTTAATTTTTGGAGTCGTCGAACAGCTGCTGTAAGAAAGCAGGTCGCCCCAGCTGAGAAATTAAAAAAAAAGCACAGAAGAAATCAGAAGAAAGTTGAACGTAACATCAAAGTCGCTAAAATCTCAAGAAAAAGTCTTCGACTGTTGTGCTTGTTCCATTCTTAGCTATCATCACAAACTTTGGTTGGAATATTGTACAAATTCTTTGAAAACTGTTCAAAGATGTATTTTCCTTTTCTTCATTTTATGTAGGTTTCTGTTCTGATGAACTCATGAAGGATTATAATTATTATTGTAAAACGTTATATCTCATTTTCATTGATAATCTACATACTAGTTATTGGCCATCATCAACCGGACAAGGCACTTAGTTTTATTAATTCATTCATTTTTGCGTGTGAATATATTTATCCTGTTTTTTTTTTTCTAACCAGGCTCGTTTTGTGTGCCCTTGTTGTGTGCTCATATAAATTAAATGTTATCTCAAACATTAGTTCGAAACATTTTTTTGTAGGTACTTTTACCATATGAAAAATCATATAAAAGAGGATAATTTAGTCTAGGTATTCTTTTGTCCAGCATTGTATGATGTTACAAACCTAAAATATTTACAGGAGAAATCAATTGATATAATTAAAAGCTTTCTCAGTCAGTGGCGTAATTACTTTGAAAATAATGAAGCGTAAGTTTCAGAGGTGTTAATCCCAGAGGGGTTGTCTTAATGAACTTCTTTTTAATGAGGGAAGTTTTGTCCAAAATCAATGTTTTAAAATGTTTGCTATTAATACACGACCATTTTTGCGATAGAATTATAAACCACTGAGTTGAATTAGCTAATATCTTAGAATATGCTGTAGTACCCATTCTATATGGTCTCAAAATTACCCAGTAATTGGACAAATTTTTAAAATTTGCTTCGGAGTTTGCAGCGCCGGGACCACCAGTTGTATGGCCACGTTAAGCTCGCCAGAATCTATTTATAGCCTACATATTTGCAGTTGAATCCTCAAATCTATCGCGAGTGGATGCGAAGAGGCGACGTAGGTCTGGCACGTTCGTCCGTTCTAGATTCAAATATACATGTCCACGTGTCGTAGAACTCCTTCAGAAATGCCTAAATTATGATATATGTAAAATCGGTAATTGTTAAGAAAGGCTTCGAAAGAATTTTTAATATCATAAAGAAGTCAACCTTTCATAGGGATACATTAACTTTTGATAAACAAATAAATTACTTTGAATATACGCTCTTTAGCGCTAGAGGGCGTCGTAAGTGATTGTCTGAATTGGGTCATTGTACAGTTTCGGGTTTTGAAACATGATACACCCCTCACTGAGTCGACTCCATCAGAGCTGACTAGTCTCTAATGCGCCCCTGCCATCTAAATTTAAAGCCTGCGGACACTGACATATTAGGCAAACCCTACCCCTCTGTCACGCATTTAATTGAAAGTTGACCAACAGCCAATCGCAACGGTGTGAGCTCTATTTGAGTTGTTTACGGGGGATTATTTTACTTTTTCTTTTTTATGCGGATACTCGGAAGGTAATTCAGTGTTTTCTGGGTATTTTTTTAATATTATATATATATATATATATATATATATATATATATATATATATATTGAACAATAAAAACAATATTAAAAAAATTAAAATCTTCAGGCACACTGGGCTTTAGATTAATATTCTTTTGTTTGTTTTTTTATTATTATTTCATTTAGATTCTTCGACTAGTTTCGGCCCAAAAATGGCCATCATCGGGAGAAGAAATATTTCTGCTTGCTGGTAGCTGTAAACTACAGAAATGAATGTCTTGCTGGAGAAAATGAACTTTTGTCTGTAGTTTTCATTTGTTTTTTTTTAAGTTTTTTTTATCTTTTTAACATGAATCTTTTAACATTCCTTGTGTTGGTCAAACAGTCTCTTTTAAGTTGTTATTTGAGATAAGAGCTGGATGGATCTATGCTTCTCTGAATACACGTGGTCATTTTGACAGTTTTATTGTCCTGGAGAGGGGATGTGTCACTGTTTAGTGTTTGTGTGTGTGTTATTTGGTTCTTAGGGATTGAGTGATTATGATATGTGCAAGCGTGTGTATTGCTGTGGGTATGTGTTATCATTTGGCTCATTAGGGAGTGAGTGAGTATGGTGTGTGTAAGTGTGTATATCCGTATGGGTGTGTGTATAAGTGCGAGGCCTCCACACCTCCGTAAGCATATCTGTCTTGTGTGGGTGAGAAATGTGGGTAGGTTTTCATTTGTTGAGTTATATATTAGTACTCTCTATATTGTTAAATTTATGGTTTAGCCCGGCTGGATGTTGTGTTTTTAGACGTTGTATACACTTATTTTCATGGGACTCTAAAATCTTTCTAAAGTTATCTGCTCTGAACTTTTCTATTCTATCAATTATAGTGAATTTGACATGGGTTTTGAAATCGTGTTTTTCCAGGCGGAAATGTTGTTCTACAGGTAAAATTTTTTCATGGGGAGTCGACTTAGTTCGATTGCGATAATTATTAATTCTGTAGTGAAAGGGCCATTCAGATTTTCCTACATATTGTTTCTGGCATAGTGTGCATTCTATGAGGTAAATTATGTTATGACTTCTACAGTTAGAATGGTGGTAGATTTTGAAAGTAGATTTAGTGATTGAGCTAGTGAATGAATTCGTGTGTTTAATATTGTTGCAACATAAACTTCTTATGTTGTTACATGGTTGGGAAAATCCTGTTGTTTTTGTTCTTAGTTTATTACGGATTACCTTGTCCCCTGAAATGTGGTTACTACCTATGATTTCTTTTAGGTTCTTAGGTTTACGATATGCAATATATATAACTTTTTTGAAGTTTTATCTACCCAGCTGATAATTACTGTATGTAAAGAGAAAAAAATAAAATAAAAAATAAGACAATATAACAATAAAAAAAAATTAAAAATTAAAACTCATAATTTATTTATTTATTTATTTTTTGTTAATAAACCAAGATTTTTACTAAATAACAAAATTCATACTGCTGAAATCCTTCAGAGGTAACAACAAAAATGGGTAGCACTTATAATTCGAAGAAAATATAAGGCGATACATAAATCCTTAACATTCGAAACTACTTGAAAAATAAATTTCGGAAGGAAAGAAACATCATTATTAGAAAAAGCTATAAAATTTAACGGTGACGTAACCTAATTTTCTTAAAAATTCTCTAAGTCACAAATTTCTATCGGCAATATCACTAAAATGTTGGTAAGTGTATATCGAAACTTCCTGTAATAAACGTATACTTCTGCTGTTGCAATTACAATATTTCGTTATATGAACTGACGAGAAAGTAAACTATGTTTAAAATAAATACACGACGTCGAAATAATGGTCATTTTTAAGACGTTACTTTTTCTTTTTATATGCCAATATATAAGGACTGGTACAAAATCTGAATTATTATATATTCGGAGAAAAATGACAGAACTGTGAAGAATAAATGATTATTTAGAAAGAACTGATTTATGAGATCAACATTGAAAAATTAATGTTTGTCAAAATAATGACATGGATATTTTCGATATTGCTACTCAATCATCGAGACAGTTGTGCCTTTTAGGAATGCATAGTCAACCACCCTGTCTCTTTATTTAATATATAATTCATAAAATGTTATAATATATTAAAATATCTTATTTTAAAGACATTCAGCGCGCGATAAAATTAAGAAATTGGTTCGGAGAATGATTGAACAATCGAAATCATATCTTATTTTTGAGAAATAATGTGTTTTTAACTGACATTGAGATCTTGTGTAAAATCATGTTTTTTTTAGGGTGATAAATTTCCCGTCAGAATTTTCGAAGAGAAATCAATCGAGATTCTACTTATATATCTAGAAATATATGAAGCAAGTAAAATCTGACATCAACACCAACATAAGTAAATATACAGCGAGGTCCGAAATTCTTGTCACCCTCTGCCAAAAACTAGTAAGAACGATAGACGATAGAAGAACAAGTATTACTTTAATACAAGGCACATGTACTGGATTCAGTTTATTCATTTTCACTCCCCCTATATATATATATATATATATATATATATATATGAATGTAAGCCAATATATGGATATAGTTCCGACAGTATGAAGAAAAATATACAGGAAAAACAAACAAAAATCCTTATATGCAATTATGCAGTTTTAATGTTAATATAATGTCTACGTCGGACGTTTCGGTCTAATAAACCATCTTCAGCACATATTCATAAAATATAATTAACATTATCAATTAAACATGACAAGGACGATGGACATAAGAACAAGACTAGTATTTATTGGTAAAAAAGTACAAATTGTGGCACGAGGCCAATAAAGGGGAGGGGTAGAGGCTGGTCAACACTAACTATCTTATACCTAACTAATCAGATTCGCGATCCATTCGTACATTACATTTTACACATTCACCAAAAGAACTCGTCCATCACCAAACAATCCTTCAACCACCATAATACCACGTGCTCTCAAGGGAGATCTACCAAATTCGCACCCCATACCATAAAATTCTAATGATGATATATATATATACAATTCTAATAATGATAAAATGAGAGGGGAGGGAAATGAACCCAATAAGAAACTTAAAATAAACACAAATACAAAGTAAACATAATTGATGTTAGTAGGGACCGTCCAACCCATAAAACAGACTTGCCTCTGTATTCTGCCCAGGGGACAAAATCAAGAGACGCTCTCGCTAAGGGAGTGGGGAAAAGTATAAAATATTAGGCTGGAATGGGAAAATATAAAACTGACCCAGTCGAGATGAAAATGAGGCGGGGGTCAAAACAAACTTGGGAGGATGGGAATCTCGACTTGGATCATAACCAAAGAACGGCCGCGATGCAGGCCAGGAACAACACTTACTCAGATTAACTAGGTACACTGAAGCTTGTCTAACCTAACCAAGGGGAGAAAAGGAAAGGTTGACCTAGAAGAGAAAATCAAGGCTATCCCCGTTCACACGAAGCAAGCTCGCTTCTTTTACCCACCTTTAGCTAAATACTGTCGAATGCAATCGTTTTCTATCCGATCTAATCTTCGTCTTGAGCTGATGCTCAAAGAATCAAATTAGATCCGAATGAGAAAGACTTCCTCCTTTCGCGTCGTCCAAATCACCATTCGAGCCGTAGCCATCAGCGTCAGAAACACAATCCGTTTCATCCCGGAATACGGGGGCGACACATTGTCACACGCGTATGCGCGATCAATGGACACAAGCTGTTCGGGAGCGAGACGAGCCGTCAGCTCGCAGACATGGTGCCATAAGGGGCGGACCTAGGCGCAATAGTAGAAGGCGTGCGCAGCCGTTTCTTCTAAGCCAAGGCCACACCGTTCACAGTCTGGCAAATCCGCCAAGCCCCATATGAAAGCCTTGTCGTTGAGAGGCAGCCGATTCCAGGCCAATCGCCAGCTAAGCGAAAACTCAGGGTTACTGAGGTAATCCGCCGCTGGCGCCCAAGACCAGTAGGAGCGATACTCCTCCTCCGACAAGCCGAGCGTATCTCGTAGGAGATCCTTCGCGGGTCCTCTCCACTAATTCCCGATAGAAGACCTTCCTAGGCCGAGAACGGTCACTGGACAAGGGAACGGCCCTCAAGCCCGACCGACACTCGCGAAGGAAAACCGATTGATCCCGGGGTTTACGACCGCGCTCAACCGCCGAGATGGGGGGACTGATGGTAAGGCCAGGGAACGCGTCCCTAAAAATCCCCTCCAGAATCGGATATTCTCCAGTCAATGCACGGCGTAAGAAAGCCAACCTAGAGGCACGGATGTGACTCGGCAGGTGCGGCATTCCCAGCCCCCCCCCATGACACGGTCGTTTAGTGCAGACTCGTCTGTCGACCCGATTCCCGCATGCCCTCCATAAAATGAAGGATAGCGATTGCTCGAGCGCCTTCTTTATCGATTGTCCGTACTTCCTCTCTTACAGAGAGGAAGTACGGACAATCGATAAAGAATGAGGGGAAAATGTATGTATCACACACCTCCGCCCTGTCC
This sequence comes from Acanthosepion lycidas, assembly GCA_963932145.1. NCBI lineage: Eukaryota > Metazoa > Mollusca > Cephalopoda > Sepiida > Sepiidae > Acanthosepion > Acanthosepion lycidas. The sequence goes on along the minus strand of OZ010595.1, from coordinate 29,849,940 downwards.
TTCACGGACAACCTCCGTCGATTCCAAGTCTGACCGACGGAATTGACCTTTGCTCGTACTTCAGACCAATTCTTCTCCAGCTGGCGGTCAGGCCAAAACCACACTCCAAGAATGCGGACAGGACCGTCTGTCCAACCAAAGCGGCCCGGAAGAGCGATCCCCTTCCAGGCACCTAACCGCAAGCCGGACGACTTGTCGCGGTTTATTTTAGCCCCTGTCACATTCTCGTACCGATCAAGCGCCTTCTGTACCCCCTCAATGTCGTTGCCGGACGACACGAAAGCAGATACGTCATCGGCGTACGCGGAAACCCTGGCTTGAGACCCTCCAGGAACGGCAATTCTACGTAGGGCCGGACTACCGGTCTCGTCCTTCAGCCGGCGAAGGAGAGGCTCCAACCCCAAATCATAAAGGAGAGGCGACAGCGGACAACCCTGACGAACTGACCTAGACAGCACGAACGCGTCCGACAGCCTTCCGTTCACCTGTACCACCGCACTGGGGGAGCGATACAGGAGGCTAATCCAGCGGCAGAAGTTGGGTGCGAATCCAGCGGCCTGCAGGACAGCTGCAAGGTAGCGATGGTCGACCCTATCAAATGCCTTGGACTGATCCAAGTTGTCTTAGGAGGATTTATGAAGCAGGCATAATATCCATCTCACGCACAGTGAATACTAGACCTGGCTTCTTTAGTATTTCCCCTTTTCTAGCGAGATTAATGCTCGACAAGCGTACTTATAAATTTTAGATCAAAATAGAATTTTTTTCATTTTTCATTCAAAATACTCAAATTTTAGGAATACGTTTTCACAGCGTCGCCCACGTGACGACAACGTGACCATGTTTAAACGGTAGGCTGATCATATAAAACTTTCAGTTATCTGTTTGGATAAATCTTGTTCATACGTCTTTTTTTGGTAGGTCTCGCTTGAGAGCACGTAGTATTATGGTCGTTGAAGGATTGTTTGGTGATGGACGAGTTCTTTTGGTGAATGTGTAAAATGTAATGTACGAACGGGTCGCAAATCTGATTAGCTAGGTATAAGATAGTTAGTGTTGACCAGCCTCTACCCCTCCCCTTTATTGGCCTCGTGCCACAATTTGTACTTTTTGTACCAATAAATACCAGTCTTGTTCTTATGTCCATCGTTCTTGTCATGTTGAATTGATAATGTTAATTATATTTTATGAATATGTCCTGAAGATGGTTTATTAGACCGAAACGTCCGACGTTAGCATTATATTAACATTAAAACAGCATAATTGCATATAAGGATTTTTGTTTGTTTTTTCCGTATATTTTTCTTCATATATATATATATATATATATATATATATATATATATACACACACTAGCAGTAGAGCCCGGCGTTGCCCGGCGATGTAACAGTAAGAGATAGATCAAGTATCGACCATCATAAGGACTGAAAAATAAAATTGACAAAGATTATTGTTTAAGGTTGACGGACACGCATGTCTTAATTATATTTTTTTTGTTTTTTTTTTCTTGTTTCTTTTTTTAAATTGGTCAAACCCAAACTCAAACAAAAACATTGTTTTCAATCGTTATGAGTCTACCGATTGAATAGAATTTTTCAATTTTATTATAAACAATTGTATAAAGCATTCTGAATGTAAAAATAAAGAAAAAAGTCTGCGAGACAATAAGAAACACTACCTTTCAAAAAAAGTGAAGTTTTGTTGAAATCGGTTGAAAAATGTAGGAAATCCGATCCAATTGTGTTTTTCCAATTTTTGGCGCTGTCAGAACCACCACAAGTTAATTTTACGTAGTTCTGTGAAGTTTTGTTGAAATCGGTTGAAAAATGTAGGAAATGCGATCCAATATATAAACGAACAGACACACACGACCTGGGTTTTATAATAAGTATGATGGGTCGTAAGAATGAAAGTGAATAAATGGAGTCCAGTACATGTGCACTGCATTAATGTATTACTTGTTCTTTCTATCGTTCTCATTGCTTATATTTTATTATTGTCGAGCTAAACATTCTTTCGAAAATGTATGTTTCTTCAACTGCCACTGGTTTCACTCTTTACAAACCATTTTATCCATTGATTTGAGAAAGAGGTTGAATATATATATATATATATGTATATATATATATATATATATATATATGTGTGTGTGTGTGTGTGTGTGTGTGTGTGTGTTCCTCTGTCTATATTTCGAAGAGGAGGTATTGTAATTATTTTTACTACATTGTTTAGGCTGTTGTCCTCATTTTCGTTACTATATTCACGACGTTTCGTTGAGGGGAAATAGAAAAATCAGGTACAGCTGAACACATATGGAAGGAAAAAGAAGATTGATGCTGTTTGTGGGGTGAGGCTGAAATTATAGACAAAGCAAAATCACTGGATAATATGAAAACATAAACAAATCAGCCAAAATATAAACTAAGCCAGACATAGAAATGAATACACTAGAGGCAGCATTAAAACGGAGATCTTAAGAAGACCAATAACAACAAAATTGTAATATGAGCTGTGTGAACAATAAAAAAAAGATATTAGGTTTATGAGCCCGAAACATTCATGCACTGATGTTCTCTAGGATACATGGCCCAGTGGATAAAATCGTTGGTTGATTTCAGTAACTTCATCCAGAATTGTGAGTTATAGCTGAGGTGATCAAAAGCATGAAGAGGTGAGTGAGAGAAATGATACTGAGATATCCGGAATTTGTATGGTACGTGGAACTAAACAATCTAATCCGGTGGACCAAATAAAGGGCTCAGGTTCAAAATTCAATCACCCGAAGAAGGCTGAAGTCTACAAGGACAGAAACATCGTCAATATGGCAACGAAAGTGACAACGAACAACCGAATATTGCAAATTAATATATATTGTTTAAATTTATTTAGGTCTTTTGGCAAGATGTGTTCATGTGTGTGTGTGTGTGAGTGAGGGGTAAGGGATGGAGATAGTGAGAGAGATAGAGAGGGAGAGAAAAAAAAAGAGAGAGAGAATGCAATGACACAATAGCTCAGAAGATTTACAAAAATTAATTAAACACAGTATACGTATCATTTGGGGATGTAAATTATTATGTTTTTGTCGTATTTTCCTGACATTTTCCGAGAGACATATTTTTCTCTTTCATCAGCATGGTTGATGCTAATCCCCAGGACTGTTAGTTGCTGTGTTTTCTCAGGTTAACATTCTCGGCTGACATGATATGTAAAGACTATATTGAATACATTGCTAGGCCTGCGGCTAAGAAATTTTGTTCACTGTGTCGAGCTAAACAATTTTTCGAAGATGTATGAACTTCATCCAGTGCCACTGGCTTCAATCTTTCAAAACCTTTTTAAAAATTGATCTGAGATAGAGCTTGAATAAACCTGATATTTAGATCATTCTGAACCGGTTTACAGCCATGCATATGAAAATTTCGTTCTGACGAGTCTCTCTAAGGATATGGCTATGTTAGGGGTGGATTATTTAATTTTGTAGAAATTTGGGCTATTGGGCGATACTACCGTTTATGTAGCCTATTCGGTGTACAATATATTTTTCTCCTATACTAAATTTGTAATAATTGATCCCTAAGCCGAAATATTTTAAGTATTTACTAGTTCCAAGTTTTTTTATGATGGAATCACTGTATCTGACATCACAGATTTCATTGTTGTTGATTTGGAAAGGTATTTCCTAAGTCTTATTTCATGTTACAATTAGTAAAGGATGTTATTTTCCTGTCCAATCTTATCTCAGTTATGTATACATATGTCATAAGCATAGTTACCCCTCGCCAGCAGTACATTGGTTTTGTAGAAAAATCTACCATAATGAAAACGAATTGTTTTGTATTTACTGCACATTACCAATATAATAGTGGCAGGTCTGCTGCTAAGAAAGTTCTTTTACGGTAACGAGCTTGACATTTTTTCTCTGGAGAATCTGTCATCCATAAAAGTCTACCATTCTTCCATGCTTCGAATATTGCTGCCTCATATGTTCTAATGATAATGCTTTTGATTTAGAGATTCTTGATAAAATCACAAGAACAATAAGCAACAATATTGGTCCTGTCCTCGTGTCTCTTCTTCAGTCACTTTTCCACCGTCGTAAAGATGCTTTTTGTGCCTTTTCTATACATTTATGTTAATTGTTCGGATGTGCTCTTTACTATGGTATTCAGATTATCAACAAGGTCCCATTAATTTTACAGTTGAATTAGCTCCATGTAACTGTAAATGCTATAATAACAGTTATTTTCTCGCACTTATCGCTTGTGGAACTCTCTTTGTTTATTTCTCCCCAGAAAAGTTTGATCAAAAAGAAACTTAAATGCAATATTACTTGTTCTATACTGTCTTCTTGATTAGACTTCAGATGTTTTCCATCTTCAAAAATGTTTCTGTTTTCTAATTTTTTCCCAAGTTATCCCTTGCATCTAGTTCACTTTACTTGCTTACATGATATGAATTCGATTAAAAAAATTGCCGATGAATTAAATTTGAAAAATACAGCACAACCACAAAAAACCAAGAAACATAAAAAGCAACATAATAATAATAATAATAATAATAATAATAATAATAATAACAAGAAACATAAAAAGCAACATAATAATAATAATAATAATAAGAAACATAAAAAACAACAACATAATAATAATAATAATAATAATAATAACAAGAAACATAAAAAGCAACATAATAATAATAATAATAATAATAATAATAACAAGAAACATAAAAAGCAACATAATAAATAATAATAATAATAATAACAAGAAACATAAAAAGCAACATAATAAATAATAATAATAATAATAATAAAAATCTGCAACTTCTACGGGAAGGAAACTGAAAGAAACTGGTTACCCAGACCCGGTTACGGAGATAGGAACTGTTACAATTCTATGGGATTACACAATTCACACTGACAGAACAATCAAGGCCAACCGCCCAGATATTGTTATTAAAGACCACAAACCAAAACGGTGCCTCCTTATTGATATGGCAGTTCCTGCTGACTGCAATGTATCTTTGAAGATATTCAAAAGCTGTCAAAATACAAGGACCTTGAAATAGAAATCTCGAAAATGTGGCATATGGTAACATCAACAATCCCTGTTGTAGTTGGAGCCCGAGGACTGGTTGGAAAAGATAGCAGTAGACTAATTAAAGGGATTCCTGGAATTCCATGCCTCAAGGAGATACAAAAAATTGTTCTGACAAGTACAGCCCACACTTTACGAAGGGCTTTATCTATGTAATTTTTATTTTCTTTTTTTTTTGTCAGTGGAAAGTGTCATGATGCAATTTCTAACCTTAGGTCCATGGGCGGGACCCGGAGAGAAATGAGTAAACGTCAGAAATCAAAGAAAATAATAATAATAATAATAATAATAATAATAATAATAATAATAATAATAATAATAATATCGAGAAATTGTCCAAATACAAGGACCTGGAGATCGAGATTAACAGGATGTGGGGAATGAAGACTAAGGCTGTACCAATAGTAATCGGAGCACTGGGCCTCGTAAGTAAAGGAATGGAGAATTTTACTAACAGTGTTCAAAGTAACATCAACATAAATGTTGCCCAGAAAATCGCTTTTTTTAGGGACACTCCATATACTAATAAAGTGCTATCAGTTAAATGACATTTATCCTATAGGATCTGAGGAACACAGTTTTGTGTGTTAGGCTAACGCCCACAGAGCCAACCAGTGGTTTATTTTTCTAAGCTGAGTGCACCTTAGTTACAAATCAATTTGTTACCAACTATAGACATATGGAGATCTGATTTCAAAGTTGTCTATCTCATATTTTGTTTAGCTCCGCTACTATTTAACTCAAGATAAGGAGAGAGTAGATGTATCCAACGTTTTCCAAGGATATACGTGCGAATGTCACTAAAATGATCTTGATTGGATTTCGAAATCATGCTCGCCGATTTCTAATTCACTATCTCTTAATTCGCACCATCTGCAAATCTATATTCTCATTTTAGATTATTAAGTAATTATTTCGGGAATTGGTTGATATGAACTTTTCCAGGATAAGGATCGACTGCGTGGCCGACGTATTCCACAAAGTCATAGTGATTGGTTCAGTTTTTAAAAATATTTGTTGCTTATTGAGAGTATCCAAGCAGCAGTCAGAAACTGAAGGTTCAAACCACTGCAATATTTTAGGCAATTGATGACGAAATCAGCGTCCATGAGCGCCATTCTTTGTCTGCTCGGCTTTAGTAGTGTCTTGATTATGGGGAAATACACATTGAGTATTGTAAGTAAAATTGCTTGCGAAAATCCGTTAATAGATCTACGAAGAAATTGTTAGATAAATATGTCCTTCATTGATTGTACACTGTAATAAAAACGACAATCAATTGACAAATAAAAAAATAAAAATAAAATGAAGCGCTATATTTGATCGAAATAGTATTAGCAAAGCTGTACAATTTGTCTTGATGAAGTTCTACAGGCGTCAAATATATAAGAAAAGTAATTGACTTGGTTAGTTTGCCTTGTAGGAAAAATGCAACTGGAACACTTTTCTTTCTATACGTGATCATATTATTAGGTAGGTGCAAAAATAATGACGTAACAACGTCGTTTTTTGACGTTAAAAATACGTCAAAAAACGACATTATTACGTCATTATTTTTGCACCAACCTAATATTTATATATTTAACTAGATTTAGGAGACGCTGTCCCAGGCCTTCATCACGGAGACAGTGAAAGAGGACCTCGTCATGGAATTTCTACAAGGAGTTCCGCCCACATACCAGTAATTTCAACAGATATTGATTTTTCTTTTTTCTTTTATTGTACGTTGACTATAATTAGCAATAAACAGCAGATACAGAATTAGCCATCTCGTTGGGTTTCAAGAGGATATGGCACATACGTGCACTACTAAATGCCCCAATATCAATAAATTAAAAGCATTCCACCTTCTTTACAGATTATTGAAAGAACCTCGGAACACAAGAAATAAAGGTTTAGGGCTACAGCATGTTGAAAACTGGTTCCATGGAATCACCGAACTCAAACAACTTCCAGCCTAACCAAACCCTAGATAGGCGACTACTTGGGAATAACAGCTACTCTAAGCAGGGTGTGCCGATGTTTTAATTACTAGGAATTGTTAATCGGGGAGACGAGTTCTAATTCTCGTCGAGTCTGTTACTTCCGTTCAAATAGGTTTGGGAAATGTATGGAACGTCATCTCTCCCGGACTATGGGTTAATTTGTAGGACTTGTATCGCTAAAAAATTATTATCTCAAAAATATATATATTTTTTTAAATTTAGAAATATTTTCTGGCGTTAAATAACCTGCAGAGGATTGGCAGGCTGTAAAAAATGAATGAATCAATCAAGAATTAAAATTAAAACAGATGCTCTTTCTTTATTTCAATTTCCATATTGAATTGTTGATTTCGCCTTTTTCCCGCTGCGATGCATCCTCGTAACTAGATTAACAATCTTTTGTAGGTTAAAGCTGATGGGACAAAAGACTGCGAGAAATGTCATTTGTCCAGCCTATTAATGTTCGGACTATTCTACTCATCTTTGTTATTATCAAAAAGTTGTCGGCGTTTCTCCTTCTGGTTATTTTTTCTCCTTTTCTACTACGATTCCTTTCTGTGAATTTCGAACCGAACCATATCAAATCTAAGGAAGAAGATTACAATTCTTCCATTGTTTATTTCTAGGTAGATCTTGCCTGTATTTTTCTAATGCTGCTTAATTAACTCTCGCCATGTTTAAATTATTGCTGTGTATGACGATAAACTAACCCTGCAGCAAAGCATCTAATCTGAAAATTGAATTTTTTGAGGACCCTCAAAACACTACTTAATTGCTGTTGTTCCTAGGTCTAGAATAACTTGTGGTGTTAGCACGTGTATGGTCCTAGCTATGGGTAAATACAAAAACTATAAAAGTATAAATGTACATATTAATAGTAAAAATGCAAGCAATATATTTTTATTTAAAACAATATCTACAATACATACATATAGTAAAATTACCCAAAATTCATATGTATAGTCAAATCACCAATAATACATTTTAAAGCAAATTGACCAGCAACATATTTTATAGTAGAATTACGAAAAATACATTTTATGGAAAGAGGAGCAACAATGCATTTTATCTGGATTTGAAGCTATACAATTGTGTTTAAATATATATTTATTTGAAACAATAAAATTGCGTTCATAATATTTAGATTTCTGTATTAAATAACTCATTGATATACCAATAAACAAAAGAAACAACACTAAGAATGTATAAAATAAAGGTACCAGTATTGCTTTTTTATAGTAAAACATACCAGCAATAAATTTTTAAAACTAATAAATTTCATAGCAAAATGATCAATAATCCAAATTATATATACATGAAGGCATACAATCGGGCTAAAAATATATTTAGTTGAATCCATTAAATTCTTCAAAATATTTAGATTTCAGCATTACATTGTCATAGTTGCTTCTATGCCACTAAACAAAATCAACCAAACGTACCCTGTTTAAAGTGAATCTAATCAGTTATACTCAGCTCACGGATTGAGCTCGGAATGACTATGGTTCCAAATTAACAAATTATTTAATTCCACTTGGTTACTGTAACGTGGAATAGCACCAAACCTACAAGCTTATAAATAATATGTGTATACTGGCAGCACATCTTCCTAGAATTTCAGTCAGAACTACCTTGTTTTTCTATATCTGTTTTATATGTAGCACAAGGACGAAATTATGTGGCGCCTAGTAAAGATCGAACTCGATATTTAGTCAGAATTGATCTAGCGAGACCACCATTATATTACGTCGGAATGCACTATTTTCTAAGCGTATCTCATATGACAAAAGGCCAAATTTATAGGGATGCCTGGTGAGGATCGAACACACTATTTATTCGTAACTGATATAGTGAAAGAAGCTTACTAATAATTACATTACGTCGAAATGACCGAATTCAGCCAGAAATATCAACTGGAAATTTGCAAACGAAAGTATCGTCAATATATTTTATTCTGAGTGTTGTCGAAAATAGCTGGGTGTTTTCAAGGAAAAGAATGCTTAATTCGAATAACTGTCACTAGATCTCTTGCATTCTTCAATTTTTTATTTTCAGTTAAAAGTTCTCTGACCGAAAATGTGGGCAACAAGGAAGTTTTGTAAAAAAATAGAAACAAAAAGGAAACTTATACTTAACGTCAGAAAGAGAAAGATGAAATTTCTAGATCACATATTGAGAAAAGATCGTTTGGAAAAGTTGATACTCCTAGCATGGTTTGAAGACAAGAGAGAGAAGAAAACAACGTATAACTTACCTAGCGAAGTTGACATGACGAATGACATAACTGCGTTTAGGAGAGATAACAAAAGAAGACAGCATTCAGAGATACAAATAACAGAAAATTGTAGCTAGCCATGATTGCCAACTTTCAACAATAATGACATATAGGACATGTTATATCTTTGAAAGTAGCTCAGCCACGTGACAACGATAACTAAGTTGTAATTCAAAGTGAGAGAGAGAAAAAAAACACTAATAGAAATATTATATGTAACCTAGTTCTGTGCAATGTCATCTGGATGTAGACATTCACTGGCCTCGTTAGATTATATTTTCATTGATTTAACACGATTTTTTGTATTTTTGAAGGCTTTTTCCCATGCATGTATTGAATTCAGTGTTGTCATTCTCTTGGAGTATTTCCTGCCCAATTACATATTGATTTTCTAAGCGTAGCTTAGATGTGGCACAAGGACGAAATTATGGGGCACCCAGTGACGATCGAACTCACTATTCAGTTGTAACTGTTTTAGCGAGACAAGCTTGCTAACCATTACACCACGCCGAGGTGCCCCCGCCCAATTACATAGAACATAATGAACGCTGTAAGAACACACCGGTCGATAGGAAAATTTATAGAATCATGTCTTCGTCAAGGATATTAGTGAAAATATAATGGAAATGAATATCCTGAAACTCGAACTCGGCTGGAAAATTTCATAATTCGAGTAGTTAAATATTTGCTCTACTCATACGTATATTGCAAATGTCTATAATACACCTATTTTAAAATATAGACATTATAAAACCAAGTTCCACTTGAAAGAAAACGGAACCATTTTTTTTTTTATTTTGTAAAAGTTAGTTCGGATTTATATTTAATATATGATATCAACTTAAAAGAGGTGATATTTAAATAATGAATGGGGATGCGTGAATGTTTGGATTTTTAACATTTCCTTTTTAAGTTCGCAGTAAGGTCTTAACATGAAAAGGCATTAACGGAGATATTCCAGAAACTCACCAGAAAGCATCGAACACATGTCGCACATGTTTATATATTTGACTGTTGCAACATTTTCGTGGATTTTTATGCAAGAACATTATATTACATACACAATCACTACTGGAATTTGTCTATGTACGAATCTCTATTGAAACGACAAAATACTTTTGAATACAAATAAATTGTTAGGGGTGCCGTAAGTCAAAGATACGAGGAACTGTTTAAAATATATCATCCGGAGCTTTACTCCTGTAGTGGATGTGTTAATTATAATGGGTAAATACTTGTTGAGAATAGGCTACGTGATAATTAACCATTTCCACTAACATTAAAAATCTATATTCCTTGAACGTCGGTGTGACCAATAGATGTAGTAATATGTGTTACCATTCAGGACAATGCGTGAACACAATGCAATTTATACTTGACGTAAATAGCACATAGAATAAAATACAAAACTTAACTGAATGATTCCAAAACATAACAATTAGATTAATTAATGTTTGAAGTACATGCATGCGAACTGAAAAGTCCCTTTGATTTGCTAATAGTTGTACCGGAGTTCATATTAAGAAGTAATATTGAACTTGTAATTTAGAAGAATAAAGTTTCGAATTGCGAGTTCTAAAATTGGTAAAAGTTCAGAAGTGATTTCAGAGGTTGGCGAGTGTTGGTAATTATCTTTAACGTCTGGTCAGCAATGACTAAGACGGGAGTTCCTGATGGTTACATCTTGGCATTTGGTAGCGAGGAATGAGAAGTACTACAATATTTATTTGCACAAATGGTACAAAATATGGCACAAGGCCTAAAAGGGGGTTGGGGAAGAACGGTTTTCTTCTGTCTTAATTATAAACTTAGCTAGACACAGACAAGGACCCAAACATACCAACAATATTCCTATCACCAAAACAACACATTCACTCCTACCTTTCTTACTGCGTCCACCATAATACCTCAAATTGTCTATGAAATCCTAAATAGTACGCATAAGTACAATTCAAAGTCTCTGTCTGTGTGTCGGGGGGAACAACAATTTAAAAAAAAAAAACAATGATTATTTACAATATGATTTAAACTTATTTACATAAAACAAAATAAAATACGGTTAGTAATACCCACCACAAAATCCCTAAATGTGGCAGAAACATCAGTTCACTGGACGAAATCAATGCGGGACTATGAAAAATAAGAAAAACATTCATTCCACCAAGGCATTCACACAGGCACACACACATTCATACACAACAACAAATACGAAAAATCACACACACGAAACGAAAGGCGCCCCGCATCCACCAGAGAACTGACATCACTGACCACCTAACGAGGGAGGGGATGGGGAATTAAACAAAAGAAAAATAGGGACAGAAATAAAAGGGGGCCAATGATCATGCATACCCTAGCTAAGTTAACCAGAAAATGGGAAACCAAATATTCAAAATAAAAACCTAAACTAACTTAATATCGGGGTGGGTTGCCTATGTTCAACCCTGATAGGACAAAATCCTGAGCCTAACCGATATCCAAATGCCACTCTAAGTCAGCCCCTTTCACGACACATTCGCGCAAGACTTACCCACCTTTTGCCAAATTCTGATGAAGGGAGCCGCCGCCTTTCCGTCCTAATCTTGGCTTTAAGCTGATGCTTAAAGAACAAGATCAGTTGGGAAGAGGTGAACCTCTCGCCATCATAGAATTCCTTCTGACGCGTCGTTCAAAACACGAATCTCATAACCCCTAGTAAGCAAAAGAACACAGTGTTCAGCCTTCGTCAATTGCGGCACCACATTGCTATAAACAGAACTGGCTTCAAGGACAAAAAACTTTCCCTGCAGCATGCGAACCATGAGGCCTTCAACAAACCCGCACAACGGCACTAACGTCTTGCACTGAAAAAAGGCGTGACCAATAGTCTCGACTTCCCCAGTACAGCGACAACAGTTTGGATATTTCTCCAAGCCTGCTGAACAAAGTCTCTTGCCGACCCAGAGGGCCACACGAATCATCAGCCAGGTGAGTGATGCCTCATCATTATTGAGACATTTCAACCCAGGCGCCCAAGGCCATATCGAGCGAGCCTCCTGCTACGTAAGAGCGAGTTCTTCAATCAGATCATCTTGAACGGCCCCCCTAACTAACAGACGATACAATGCCTTACGAGACAACCCCTGGGCGTCGGAGAGGCCATCCGACGTCCGTAAGAGGAGTTTCAGAGCACGACGACATTCGCGGTAGAAGGAGCACTCGGCTCGGTGTGTACGGCCGGCCTCCTCCTCGCACGAGTGCACACTTCTCAGGGATGGGAAATGTTTTCGGAAGTCTTCTTTCTAAAAGGTGCACATCTCATCCGAACCACGGGACATTCGGTCTAGAAAGGTAATGCGAAGCATATGTTGACGAATCTCAATGCCAGGCATACCCAAACCGCCCTCAGAGGGATGAAGGCAACAGATCTCGCGAGATACCATAGGGGCCTTGTCTCTCCACAAGAAAGAGAACAAGGTCCGTACTAATAAAATTAGTCTGGCATACGGGAGTGGAAGTACAGAGAGTCGGTACAAAAGAATCGGATAGATGTGTGAAACACATACTTCTGCCCTTCCCTTCAGGGAAAGTCTCCTCCGAGACCACAGATTAACCGCGACCTTGCCTTCCCTTGTACCTCCGACCAGTTCATTTCCAACTGGAGATCAGGACCGAACTAGACGCCGAGTATCTTGATCGGCCCATCCGTCCAGAGGAAATGTCCGGGAAGAGAAACTCCTTTCCACGCATCCAACCGCAAGCCCACAGACTTATCGCGGTTGATCTTGGCCCCTGTCACCATCTCATACCCACTGATCTCTTTGCTGACTTCGTCAATCTCGGCTCTGCTCGACACAATAACCAAAACGTCGTCAGCATAGGCAGAATACCTGGCTGAGGTGGAAGCACCAGGCAGGGAAATTCCACGCAGGACCGGAAACGCCTTTAACTTGCGAAGTAATGGTTCCAACGCAAAGGCGTAAAGCAAAGGCGAGAGCGGACAACCTTGACGAATGGAGCGTGACAATACGAAAGGCTTCGATCTTATCCCACTCACTTCCACCAGCGCACCGGAGGTCACATACAGAAGTCGGATCCAAGAGTGAAAGTCGAGTCTGAATCCGGCCGCCTAAAGTATACCCTGCAGAAAGCGATGGTCAACCCTATTGAAGACCTTGGACTGATCTAAATTAATCAGCGCGGCTTCACTGTCGACTTGTTCTAAGATCAAGCGTACCATATGAAGGTTATCCTGAATAGCCCTGCCCTTCACAGCACAAGTCTGTTCAGGGCCAATCACACTAGACAGGACAAGCTGCAAACGGTTGGCTAAGATCTTCGCCAAAATCTTTAACATGGTTAAAGGGCGAAAGTTCCCTAACCCATCCCCCCCGTTCTTGTCCTTACGCAGCAACTTGATCACACCCCTGGTGAAGCGTTGAGGTATAGACACCTACTTCATCCAGTGGTTGAAAATCAGTTCCAGCAAAAAAACAAAAACGAGCGACAACCTCAAGTACACTTCGTAGGGAAGACCATCTAATCCCGGAGACTTATCCAGGCCAACCTGCTTCAGCGCTTCCCAGATTTCCGACTCTGTAATGGGATCCTCGCACCTAGTCGCTTCAGCTGCCTCGAGGCAGGGAAAGTCAGCAAAATAGCCGTCGAACTGAGCAGAGCCCTGGTAAAAAGATCCTGAAAGTAATCCCAAAAGACCTCACATATGCCCGCGTTTGTAGTCACGGTCCGCTTATCCGGCAATGTAACGCACGCTATATGTAGCCTAGTCACGTTCCGATTTTCCTCTGCACGCAGTTGATTGGCTATATTCGTCGTCTCAGAAGACATTCTTTTTAACTTAGCCCTAACTACCAGAGCTTGATCCTTCTTGATAAGCAAGGAGGACAACTTTGCCTTAGCTAAAGCTATATCCCCACTAACACGGGATTTCACAGCCCGATCAACTTTATTTTCTAACGCCGTTTGCGCCACTAATATATCTAGATTGAGCCGACGACTAAAATCGGCAGCAAACGTTCTAATTTTCGATTTTAAGTTGTCCACCAGGCGTTTCCCACAACCGCCCCGTCAATTCCCTTTGTATCATTAGTAAGAGCTGGTCCCGGAAATCCTGCTCACTAAATAATGAACAGTTAAATTTCCAATAGCCAGCCAATCTAACTTTAGGCTTGTCAAAGTTTACACGGACCCGGACAAGCCTATGATCCGTATAAACTATGTAATGGAAGCTTGGACACCCTAAGATCCCTACATCGACTCTCCTAAGACTTGGTCCAGGTAGCTCGCAAGCGTCCCAGGAGCCGAGTTGCCACTAGTTGTCCAAATCCATGCTACCTCCCGAGGTTGTTCATTCCGGTACTTATTGACAAGATCAAACTCATCGATAAAGTCCCGAAATGATTTCACGTCCGGGGTGTTAGTACCTTGTTTATGCCCTATACGATCTATATCGTGGTCAAGGACGGCATTCCAATCCCCCGCTAAAACTATCCGACGAGGCGTCTTAAAGAACGGCGCGATCTGCCGAAACAAAACAGGCCGTTCGGCATGGATATTGGGCTCATAAACCCCAATGAGACGTAGAACCTTATCCTTCATGGTAACATACAGCACGCAAAGTCTGTCCGCCGGATCCGCGAAGACAAGGGTACATGCAGCCTTCAAAGACCTGCTCACTAGCCAAGAGACACCGCTCGAACGACCATCAAAACATGCTGAATAAAGAGCGAACCCTCTTAGACAGTATAACCTCACGGTCATGAGAAGAAAACCGGGTCTCTTGCAAACAACATACATTCACTCCCAGGCGCTGAAGATCACGAGAGAGCCTCGCCCTGCAAGACTCGGACCTAAGGCCCCGGACATATCAAACTAGCTAACCTGAGCGCCATTGTCAAATCGAATTAGAATTGTCCTTCAGGATAGAACCTAGCTGGGGTGAGGACACCAACAGCGTGTCCCATCGTATCAGACATCTCAGTATCGAGAGTATCATCCTGAGACAAGCTGCCGATGTCCGCAGGATACGTTAGTTTAAGTGCCCTATAAAGGGATGGGTGAACAAAAAGAGGGACCCTCCCTTTACATTGTTTTGATGAGTCTAATTTTTCTTCCAATAGTACGGCTGCTAGGGGGCACCAATTTCAAGGACGCCTTTGCCTCCTCTATCATGCCCCAAATCTCCCAGAGTTCGGGCCTTAAAATTTTCCGGCACCTCCACATCAACACCATTGATGTGCCGGAAATTCCACAATTTTTAAGGGCTTCGGGTTTTTTGTTTGCCCGAAGACCCTTTCTGCCTGTTCCCGGGATAAGCGGCAGACGTCTTCCCCTGGGAGATAAGGTGGCTTAATTTTCTTTTTTCTTTCTTGTCAGTAGCTGGTTGTGTATCGGGACTTCTATTAGGTTGATGCAAAAATAATGACGTAATAATGTCGTTTTTTGACGTATTTTAACGTCAAAAAACGACATTAATACGTCATTATTTTTGCACCAACCTAATATTTCTTTTTTTTTTCTGAAGAGATTGAATGTGTTTGGATTGGAGTATCTCTAGGAGTGGTTGTTGGTGTCATGCCGGAAGGTGTCATAACAGGGGAAGGTTTTGAAGAATGATGAGATTTTGACGGAGAGTTTGTCAATGATTTTGGTGGAGGTTGTTTTATGAAAGACTTTTTAGATGATGAAGCGGAAGACGGGGTAGAGGATAGCGGGCCCGGTGCCCCCAGCGATTTCTGATTTTTAGCCCGCGTATGATCCAATTTCTCCTTCAATTTTTTAAGGTCTAGGATTTTTTTCCAGCTCGGTTCATTCAGCTTTTGCGTACTTGTTGCATTTTCTTCGTCGCCCTCAGAACTGGTAGAGGGAATGGGGCTGTAGGTGTTAATATCCCTGGGGTCATGATGGGACGGAGGCCCCCTACTTGGATCGTCCCTTTGCCTCTAACTACGAGGCGCCATTCCCCCTCTTCCTTTTCTTTATCCACACTTGTTGTAGGCTTCGGTTTTGGGGGTATAGTGGGTAAGGACCCAACCGAGGGATTTTCCCCACCGGTCCGCCTCGCAGTTAGGCCCACTACAGGCGCCGCGGATTTGACAGTCTCAGCCAAAGGGGGATTTTGGTCACCTGCGACCGGAACTCCAGGGGCCTTCTTCCCTGGGCAGGAGGAGGAAAGGTGACCAGTCTCTCCATACCTCCAGCAAGTAGGTTTCCTACCGGTCACAATGACCGGCATTTTCCGGTCGCCTAAATCCAAACAGTTGGGGATGGACTTGAAGGCCTTCTGGTCTAACATAATATCAAATGTCCATCCCCGTTCAAATTGTCGGAGAGAGCCCCTAAAATCTGGCCGAACTGCATAAAAAATGCAGCCAGGTGCTCTCCCGAAATTTGAGGATGGACCTCAAAAACGGCCACCCTGGTCCTTCGCCAAATCTCATATTCCGTGCTTAATATCAGGTCTTTGGTGATTAATTCTTTCTTTGCCATTGCTAAGCAATCTTATGGCGTGGGCAGCAGAATGTCCCACATGAAGAACCCAGCACCTTTAATGACTCTTTGGCGTTTTATCCCCGGGGACAAAAGTGATTTCAACACTGTCTTTCGTGGAGAGACAAATTTTGCGAGTTCGCTTGTCCACCAGGAAAAACTAAACCATTCTCTTTGAGAACACATTGAGCTCTTGGTCTTCTTCAAGGAGCCCATCTTTATTTACAAGATGAGCATATCCCTTCGCCTTTTCCAAGAAATCCGCCATGTTCACAATGCAACTTGCGGGGGACGTCCAGCAAGAGGGCAATTCCTCGGCTGTCTTCTTAGTTTGTGCCTCGCTTGGCACCCGGTCATTTGAAACTTGACTTGAGACCTGCCTGGTCTCTCCTTTGTTAGTGCTACTAGACTCCTTCACACTATCATGGACTTCTATATTAGAGGCAGCATTTGCCCGTTTTTTTTCATTTCGATTGGTGTCTTCCGGTGGGTCAGCCTTAGCAGCTGCCCCAAACAGGTCTTTTTTAACACATGACCGATTTTCTTCGTCGGCCATATTGAAAGATCGTGGAGACTTCCACCTGCAGGTCTATGTATATATATTTTTTGACAAAGAATGGGGAAAGGAGTTGGGAGAAGACAAAACAATTAGAAATTAAACAAATAAAGGAAAACCTGGATATACCAGGAAATTAAAAAATCGAGATGTAAAAATTTCTATGGAAAATCTGTGGAGGGTGGTTTGGAGACTTAGTTGCATAAACTGTGCACCAATTCTCTGTATACGTTGTAATTATGTTGGATTCGTAAAAGCTTGTACTATTATAATAAAATTATCATGTTGGTGCAAAAATAATGACGTAATAATGTCGTCTATTTTTAACGTCAAAAAATGACATTATTACGTCATTATTTTTGCACCAACCTAATATATATGGCCTTTATAAGTGGACGACACGTGAGTGTCCTGCATATGTTGAGAGAAAAAAATGGGCATAATCTGTCTATTGCATTTGAAAATACACATTAAAAAAGAAATTACGAAGAACTGTTCGAAAATGTCTTTCTTTCGATTAATAGCTTTGAGGTATTGATCGAATTAAAACAATCCGAAATTTAAGAAAAAATTATAAATTTAATAATCTGAAAAGCGTGAGAATCAATAATTCAAATATCAATATTATTAGCTTGGTGCAAAATAATGACGTAATAATGTCGTTTTTTGACGTTAGAAGATACGTCAAAAACGACATCATTACGTCATTATTTTTGCACCAACCTAATAATATATAATTTTAATATATGAATGAATTACTTGTCAGGGAACGCATGAATATTTTTGTATAATTTAAATGTTGTTTTTTGCATTTGATATTACATGTGTTCTGACGTCGACTAAAAAGAGTAGAGTGACATTTTGATGCCGGTTAGGGACTAGGATTTTGGAAATTCTGGACTGAAATTGAGCAAGCCCGTTCAAGGTGGGGTAATTTAAATATGTTATGATTTTACTTTTTTTCCGTCCAAGTTAACGAGGGGAAGTTTGTTCATTGTGCCATTTTATTGTTGTCCTTCCTTTTTTTAAATTAATCCCTTCCTCTCGTGTTAGGTGAACAAAAATGTTAGTTCTCTGGTGGGGCGCCATTCGCTTTTCGTTTATGTTTTTCGTAATTGTTTATATGTTTGGATGAGTGTGTCTTTTAGTGGATGTTTGGTCGATTTATTATTGGATTTGTTTCAGTTCTGCATTAATTTCTTCGAGTTAAGTGTTGTTTCTGACAGATTTAAGAATTGTGTGGTTATTACAAACACTATTGTGAGTAGGTTATTCTATTAGCTTGTTGCAAAAATAATGTCATTTTCTCATATAGTAACATATGTGATAAAACGACATTATTTTGCACCAAGCTAATATATTATCTTAACAATTCTATATATTCATTGGAGTTTAACGTTTTCATTTTTTCTTTATTCCCCACTATCGGTAAAACAATTGATATGAAGACTACTTAGGGCTTCACAGAAATTTTGAGGTATGATGGTAGTTGTAGTAAAAATGCAAGTAAGAATGCGGTCAAGGAATATTGTATAGTTATCTTGGGGCAGTAATTGTGAATAGCTAATTTTAATATAATATAGACGAAGATCAG
Source organism: Acanthosepion lycidas (assembly GCA_963932145.1). Taxonomy (NCBI): domain Eukaryota; kingdom Metazoa; phylum Mollusca; class Cephalopoda; order Sepiida; family Sepiidae; genus Acanthosepion; species Acanthosepion lycidas. The sequence continues at coordinate 29,830,945 of OZ010595.1, read as the reverse complement.
CCTTTCGGATCACCAATCTTGGCCTTGAGCCATAATTTTTGTGCATATAAAAATAAATATTATTTGTGTTTTAATGTCAAGTAAAAGAAGTTGATTTAGAGTAGCATTTTGATGCTGATTAGGATATTGGAAATTTCTGGTGTGAACATTAGCTACCCCGCCATAAAGTAGGTTAATTTAAGCTTAATAGTTTTAGTTTATTTTTTTCTCAACGTTAACTTAACTATGGGGACGTATACACATTGGACACTTTTATTTTTATCCCGACGTTCTTAGGTTAATTCCGCATACTAGTGTCCCTCGTTGTTTCGAGTTTTTTCCGTATTTGTTTTTAACTCTGAATGCGTGTGTGGTTGTTCAAATGACTGTTTTAAATTATCTCAGTCCCGCATTACCTTCGTCAATTTAACTGTTACTGCCACAACTAATGATCATAGCATGTATTACTAATACCTTTTTTTTTATTTCTGGTATATATTATTGTACTTAATGTAAATATTCACTGAGTTTTCATTTTATAAATTTATTTTATTCCTTACTCCCACAGATAAACTGAGAGTTGTTACATCTTCATAGAACTCTGAGTTATGGTGGCTGTTGTAAGAAGGGTAAATATGATTGTGTTCTTTTGATATAAAGAATATTGTGGTATGTTTGGGTCAGTGATTGTGTCTAGCTAAGTTAAATTATACGATAGATTATGACCAGCTTTCAACACCCCCACATTTCGCCTTGAGCCAATGTTTTTGTAATTTTTACAAAAATAAATTAGTGTTTTGGTAGCAAAGCTTATGGAAACCATGAATGCTCACCGGAGTGACCGATTCTCGTACGATCACCGTAGTTAAGCAGTATCGAGCCCGACAAGTTCCAAATGTATGATCGCTTGGAATAACAGGTGCTGTAAACCTGGAGATTTGGGTTTGTTAATGGATGACAACACGTAATTGGACATGGTACAGCCGAGTTGCAATTTCAATCGGGTTTTTTATACTCCCTTTCGCTCAAATGCGATTGGGAAAGATGAATTCACCTAGAGTTAATTTGTTTAGCTTGTATTGGTAAATCATTATATCCAATAATCCAATCTAGAAAAAATGTTTTCGCTTTAAATAACCAGCAAAATGTAGATAAGTCGTAAACAAGTCAATCAAATTTTGAATCTAAGCGCTTTAGAATATTGCTACAGTCGTTATCATTAACTTTATTCTTTTGAGGAGACTTACCTTCCCTGGTTTACTGGAACCAATCTCAAGTCAAGATAAGGTGACGCCATTTACAACGGTCAAAATGAATTTTTATGTTAAGTTTTTTTAATACGTACTTCAATATACGATATTCAATCGAGAAAGAAACTCTATTATATATTGGATTCTTCCCTTGTTTTCTTAGATGCATATATGAGTCGACCATTATGCTTCCCGATAGCAACATTTCCGGTAATATTTTTATTCAGCATGTCGAGATTGATATGGGATATCTTTCTCTATTTTTTATCAGAAATTTGTACAGATTGACGCTCATTCTGTTTTTATTGAATTCCTCTTCATCTTACAGTCGTTGTTCGAGAAAAGAAAAGCAAGATTGGTAATGGCAATATTAATCGTTTCTATATAAGGAAATATTTGAAATTCATTGATCGAACAGCTATTACTACTGCCTGTTCAAAAGTATAACATCTTCTACTTAAAAAATTTTTTCAGAAAAAAAAAAAAGGTTTTCCATCTCCAGTAGCTTCTTACTCTCTTTCCCCTTTTGAAGAGGTGTTCTTTCTTCACCATTTATTTGATGCAATGTGGAATGTCATCATTTGATTATATTATTTTCTCTTGGAGGTACATATGGTAACCATTATTGTTGCTGCTGATTTTCGTAGTCCTCAAATTATGTTATTTCTGTCATTTGATACAGTTCTTTATGTGTGATTCTTAGCACCAGCCCACAAATTCCGAAGATATATGGGCTTCATCAAGTCCCACTGGCTTCCCTCTTTCAAACAATTTAACCAATGATCAGATAAAGTGGTTGAATATACCTGACATTTAGATAATTCTGAACGGGTTTTTCGCCATGCATATGGAAATTCCGTTCTGACGAGGCTATGTAAGGATATGAGTCCAAGTTTCAGGAGGATTATCTGAATCTGTAGGAAAACTAAACTACCAAAATTCTGCGAAACTACCTCTCATGCAATCTATTCTGTGTACAATATTTTTCCTATACTAAATTTGTATTAATTGTTGCATACGGCGAAATATTTTTACTAATTCTACATTAAGCATTTTTATGAAGGAATCACTGTATCTCATATCACTAATTTAATTGTTGTTTTATTCCATGTTACAATTAATAAGGGACGTTGATTTTCTGTTCAATCTTATCTAAATTATGTAGACGTAAGTGATAATCATAATTAACACTCGCCAGCAGTACATTGGTTTTGTAGAAAAAATCTACCATAACCAAAGCGAAAACGTTTGTATTTACTGCATACTACCAATATAATGATGACAGATAACTGTTAAAATAAATTATATTAAGATAGATCACAGAATTATTGTAATTTTTAAATTTGGCTGGGGTAAAGAATCATAACTTAATAAGACTACCAAGTGCTAAATATTCTACATTACCTTTATTCAATATTAACTTACAAGCCGTACTCTTTTCGAACTTTTCAGATAGCTCCGGTGAAGGTGTAATTGCATTCCTGGTCCCAAAATAACGGACATTTTGTCCAGTTCAGAAAACGGCAATTCACTCAATCGAACATTAAAATCTCACCTGAACATTAATTCGGGGTATAATTTCAATTCCGTCGAAAACACCGATTTGGACTGAAATTCTAATTCAGCTCAAACATTGATTTCTTCAAATCACAAACTGCGTGGAATTTCAATTATGTTGAGTTTTTTAAATCCCCAAATCTTCAGAACTTGAAAACCGCACGTCATGAAAATTCTCAATTTAACACTGATTCCATGGCATTTGGAAGAAATAAAATTGGTTTCCTCAGTTCAAAGTTTAGGAGATATTTTTAACGGAATTTAATATGTATATTTTTTTAAATTAACAATTTTTGTGTTATTTTAAACTCAATATAGACTTCAACATTTTAAAATGACTAATTTATCTATTTACAGTTATTTTAAAATGGAATCTTTAAAAGTTCCCTCTTCATCCGATCACAGATCTCAATGACTTTTGTTTAATCCCGAAATGAAGGGTAGATATTCAATCCGGGGATCATCCTGATGTCCAGGAGTTATGATTATGTAGGGCAAGTGATGCGCAATAAAGAATTTGAAGACACACGGACGAACAAACAGAATTTTCTGTTTAATTATTTAGATATGCTATCGATAAAACCCTGTAGCGAAAATATGAATTAAATACAATCGTTTTCAGATTAGCTCAAATAAATATCAAGAAGTAAAATACGTTAGTTTCTGCGTTTAATTTCTGTCGGTATATTTAAATAACATTAGCCGCATAAGAAATTGAATGAATACTAATTGGAATTAATTTATGTCAGAACGATTTACATTTCCAAGACTCAAACGTTTATAGTTTTTCTTTATATTATTATTAAAAGGTGTGTTTCCGCCATATATTAGGATGAAATCCAAATTTATTCCCTTTTTTGAGCTCAATTTTATATTTCCTCCGACCGTAATGTCGACATTACAACCAATTAAACTCTTTCGCAAAACACGCATACAAAATCAAAACTCAAAAAAAAAAACATAAATATATAAGCACATAGGTCGGCCATATTTAATCAGACGGAGAGAAAAATAAAAACGTAAAAGACTAGCTTAGGAAAATAGGAAATGATCTCAATTTTGTCTGTTGTACCATTTAGTCGTTGTGCTGAAGAGAATTAGAAAAAGAAATATATAACGAACTTAATTAAACGGCTTGTTAAGCATTAAATGTTCTATTTATGAGTGGAAGGAAGAGTTCGCTAATTGCAATGATAGCATTTCCTGGAAATGAAAATATTAAATAAGAAATGCATTTAATTTGCTAGAAATACCGATAATGGGAACGCGACTGTTGTTTACAGAAGGATGCAAAGCTTAACCTCAATATACGTCTACTTGAGGCAATTATCTCATAAGATGCCATATTTATGACATGACTGCGCGATAAGCAAATAAATAGGACAAAGAAAAATAAATGTAAAAGATACAAAGTCTAATGACTTACTAAATCGATTAAGGCAACAACATATTTTAAAATGAATTTTGAGTTCATTCCACATCCAGACACACTAACATATAAACACAGAGAGAAATAGAGATAGGAACAGAAACTTCACTGCTAACAAGACTCTCATCTCAAGTCAGTTGAACAGGATGATTTGGGATATATATTTTGCATATTCGAGTATCGTTCACATAGCTTGAAGCAATTAAATAGCATGCTGTTAACACTGGGAGATTTCTGGATCTCGGTCTCTAGACGTAATAGTCCAAAAGCTTCCCAGAGCACTTGTGATTGACGAATAAATTATCCAACCTCCAACATCTCTCCGATAGGCGGGATGTGACAAGCCTCTCCCTGCTCTATCGTAAATTCCACAGGCTAACACTCTCTCGTACCGCAAATTTAGGTACGATATTGATTTATATTTTACCCATAAAATACTCAAATGGATCCAAGATTGCCATAACGAAATTTGTTTATTCCCTACGAAAAAAGAATAAGATTGTGGGTATATCTCTCATAATTATGTGCGCATAAGGAGAGTCTACTGTTCTTGCGAGCTGATACCATCGGAGGTCATTCGGGTAACTAAAGTTACAATACCGAAATACCAGTTGGTGTTATATGTGACTGAGCGTAGTTGACCGATTCTTACTCACTTTCTGATGAGGTCAACACCAAATACGTTTCCTGTCATTTCTTGGCAGTTCATGTTGTTTGTTGTCAAGTGATCCCAATTTCCTTTCCTATCATCTTTTAGCTGAACAAGTCTATGTCCAGGTAGGCAGTAAATAAAAGAAAGAGGAGAAAGAGGATTAAATTTGTTGTAAGCTTGATTTTGCAGCTAACCTTGTCAAAAAGATATATATATATATATATATATATATATATATATATATATATATATATATATAGAGAGAGAGAGAGAGAGAGAACATAAACATAATTTTCATCGTAGCATTCAAAACACGAGGAAAAATAACACCAGAGACAAAACATCGTTGAATATTGGTATGGAATTGGCCGAAACGGCTTGGAACAATAGAAATTATAGGCAATTTTTATATTCCTTAACGCGTAAAAATAGGCAAAAACGTTAGAATGTTAGAATATTATTTCAATCTTACTCGTCGACTGTATTCAATGAAAAGTGTTTGAAAGAAAAGTTTCTGCAAAAATATGCATTAATATATATATATATATATATATATATATATATATATATATATATATATATATATATATATATATATATAGATAGATAGATAGATAGATATGTCTGTATGTGTGTGTGTTATCTCTCAGGGATCCAATGTATATCCATTAATATATAATTAATAGCTGTGTTATATGTCATCGAGCACTATTTTATTAATCCAATTACTTTATGTTCAATATATTATAATTATAATTAATGTAAATGTTATATGGCGATAAAATAAATTCGCGGGACAGAAAAAACTACCAAAATTAATCATATTGATAATAGGACTAATAATATATACTGTATATTAGTATATTAGTAGGACTTTAGACTCAATTCAAGCATAATGACAAAGATGTTAAATATGGAATATCGTTGCCACAATTCGTATTTACAGCATTTGCAGAATACATTTTGTGACGTCTTTAATATCATCCAGAGACTAATATGCAATTAGATAGGTCCTGATCTGGCATCTAGTCTACAAACAGACGTGCCGTGTCTTCCCTCTGTCTCTTCTACATGTATGTTCACAGCAAATGTTCCGACGACATACTTTCGCTATTTCCGAGACTGCATGAATTTAAGCGACCCACTCGGCTGGCATCTCGTTCCCACACATTCTTTGTCGAAACTGTTAAATAAACCGACTCTATTACTCATACAGTTTCTTCTCTGGCATTTACCGTTTGTGGAACTCCCTTCCCTTTGCTTGTTTCTTTGATAATCTTCAAATATTCAAGTGTAATGTCAGTCAACATTTGATACACTGTTCTTCTCTGTATCCTTTCCTCAAACACGCCTCTTTAATCTTGTTCTCAGCCCTCTGTAATCCTTGCTTGGGGTGAATTTATTTTATATATATATATATATATTATATATATATTATATATATATATATTATATATTATATTATATATATATATATATATATATATATATATATTTATTTTATATTATATTATATATATTATATATATATACATATATATATATATTATATATATTTTATATATATATATATACATGTATATATGTATTATATATATTATACATATATATACATATATATCATATATATTTTATATATATATACATATATATATATTATATATTTTATATATATATATATATTATATATATTTTATATATATATATATTCATATATATATAATATATATTTTATATATATATATATATATATATATATATACATATATATAATATATATTTTATATATATATAATATATATTTTACATACATACATACATACATACATACATACATACATACATACATACATACATGCATGGATGCATGCATGCATGCATGCATGCATGCACGGTGGAGTAATAGATAGCGGCTTGGATTGAGGAATCCCAAAGCCGAGTTCGAATTCCAGTCGAATCCATTACATTCACTTACGTGCTAATACCCTTGGGGAAGGTGTGTATCCTCTTCTTCTCCCTCTAGCTATGGGTAAAATAGCAGGACAGAGTGGGTTCTATGGCCTTGGATGGCAACTGGTCTAGGAGAAGGATAAGTATGAATTCAAAACCCGCGTAGGGTCGTTTGGGGATCTTGTAGCGCTTAGTGCACCAGGTCTCTGTATTCGTCCCTTCAAAAAGTGTGGCTGGTCCTGCACGAAATCTTCAGCACTATAATCAAATCTCATGTATCGTTGTTGGGCTGTCAGTTTCCTGAAATCTGATCTGCTTGACCTACATACGTTGAATTCGACCGGAGAGTCGACTAAATATATATATATATATATACCGCGCATATAATATATAAATAATTATATATATATATATATATATATATATATATATATATATATATATATATATATATATATATATATATATATATATATATATATATATATACACACAATTTTCACACATATATATATATATATAATGTATGTATCTATGTACACACATATATTTATATATTTGTATGGGTGAGGGTGTATTTCAGATTTTGTAGGGTGCATTTGAGCAACAGGTACATTTTCATTAACGGTCATTTGTTTGAATGTCAACAAGAACTTCTATGGTACTGTCTAACTTTTCTTTAACAACGCGTTTCGTCTTTTCAGGAACTTTATCATCGTAAATATGGACATTTTGCGTTTACATTGTATTCATACGCCGAAAAAATGTGGATGAAAAATATTGTTCAATTTTTCAAATTTTTACTTTCGGAACACTTAAAATTATTCTTAAAGTTTTATATGTACCGATGTTTAATTATGGAGTATGCTAAGCGATGCAAATAACTGACTAGTAAATTAAATTGAATAAATGTTATTATAGAATTTTTGCATATAATTTATTTATCTTTAATTCAATTATTTATTTCCATGTACGTTTTTATTTTATTTTTTACTTTGTTGAATTTTTATGTCTTCATTTATTTGTTGAAAATATTTAAAGGTTTTCAGTGAGATGTTTTCACTTAATTTTACAATTTGTAATGTCACATAGGTGTGGCAGGATATAAGAATGATATTTCTTTGTAAATTGAAAAAAAAGGTGTTAGGTAAGATTTTGTTAGGAAGCGAAAATTGCAAACTGAATAAAGTTTTTGGCTGATAAGTCTATTACACTTTTAATAAGTACAGTATAATTGAGAAGGAAATACCGGTTGAAATTGTTTCTCAGTATAATTAACACTTTGGATAAACTGCTACGTTGAATAACTTTGTCATGTCCATAAATACGTTCTGTAGTTATAATGTATACAATAATGTATTACCTTTAGTGATATACTTTATTTATACCTGAATATTTACAGTCGATCTCTTTTTCATATGCACACACCCACTATATATATGATCGACTCTCCCGTCGAGATTCGACGTATGAAGAAGATCAGTTTCCAGGAAACCGACAGCCCGACACCGGCACATGAGATTTGATTATAGTGGTGAAGGCCTCGTGCAGGACAATCCACACTTTTTGGAGGGACGAATACAGAGAGCTGGTGCACCGAATGCCACAAGGTACCCAAACGACCCTCCGCAGGTTTTGAATTCAGAGTTGTCCTTCTCCTAGACCTGTTGCCATCCAAGGCTATAGAACCCAGTCTGTCCTGCTATTTTACCCATAGCTAGAGGGAGAAGAAGAGGATTCATAACTTTCCCAAGGTTATTAGCACGCAAGTGAATGTAATGGATCCGACTGGAATTCGAACTCGGCTCTCTCTCTCTCTCTCTCTCTCTCTCTCTCTCTCTCTCTCTATATATATATATATATATATATATATATATATATATATGTGTGTGTGTGTGTGTGTGTGTGTTTGTGTGTGTGTGATTTTCCAAGCTGTTGAAATTAAGGAGGACTATGACATACATATATATATATATATATATATATATATATATATATATATATAAACAATATATATATATATATATATATATATATATATATATATATATATATATATATATATATATATAAGCAATATTCCAAAACAATAACACATTTCTCGTAGCATTTTTTCGGATTATATCTCTATTTTCGTTTTCGTTTACTGACAGTAAAAACAAGAACAAAATCTATTTCCATACCTGAGGATGTCTGTAGGAACAGACGAAATCTTGTAAAAATAAAAATACCTTATGCAACTGAAATTAATAAACGAGGTTCTTTTCATGTACAGGTTCGGGGTTTATGTATCTTATTTGAATTGTTTGCGAGGATAGATTCTCGTCAATTAAATCATTAACCTCTGTATTTGTTTTTTGTATGAATGATTCTTGAATATATATATATATATATATCTATATATATATATATATATATATATATATATATATATATATATATATATATATATATGCATGAGTTTTTCGGATGAAAAATCTAAGCGCACATATGAGATATGCATATTCACTAATATATATATATGTATATATATATATATAGAGAGAGAGAGATATAGATAGATAGATAGATAGATAGATAGATAGATAGATATAGATATATAAACTCTCTTTTTGTTTACATTATTTTTCTCGCTTCCTGAGATGATTTTTGAACATGTAGAGTTCAATGTTTTCATATCTAATATTTTTGTATGTTAAAATGATCCGTCTATAGAATAAATAAGTTTTGTTATTTTTTCCCCGAATTTCGACTTTATACGTGTCGACAGGTGTCATTTCTTTAAATTTTATATATTTTTTCAAGTATACTCACACGGATACAAGAAAATCAGAGACATAGCCAATCTACATATAGACGCTGTAGACATAAATATCAACTATTTATGTTTGGTTTTGTGCCACAATGCGATCCGTTTGTTTTGAATATCGCACTGAAACTGGAAAATGACAATCACTATGCAATGTTGAAAACTATTTCCACACAATCTTTATCAGTTTCTTTGTGTATTCATGATTTATTATACATGCGAAATGTATATCTATCGCCGAAATAAACAGGATACTCTACATGTATTTGTATGGCCACCTCGAGTCGATGTAGTATTTAGTAAGATTGTCTCACTTGAAGAATTACGACTGAGTTGTGAGTTCGATCCTCCTTGAATGATCCCTATATTTGGCCTTTTGCCACATCTTAGCTACGCTTGGAAAGTCACTATATGTATTTGTATGCCATTGTCTGTTATCATTTATAATAAAAATTATCAGATTCTTACCGAGATCAAATATCAGAGTAGAATACATTTATTTTTTTGAAAAAATCAGTAACAAAGTGAATGTGTATACTTCACCATCATCATCATCCTTCGACCTCCTTGTTGTTGGTCAGAACTCCATTGATAATCTATTACCACACTGTTCGCTCCTGCATTGCTAAACCCAGATCCCCAGTGTCCAACATGATTCCCGATATATGTTGTCTGATTACTACGGTATTTACTAATGTTCAAATTTCTTACATAATGATAAAAACACATAATTGATGTTGATAAGAACGCATTCGTAGCCACTTTAATTCTGATATTAATTTAAAATCTAAGATTAAATACTGTATAAATTATCGATTTGTAATATCTCTATTGTAGTTTCATACAGTATTTATTAATATTTATAGTTTTCAAAACATCCTGTATAAATTATAGTTTTCTATCAATAACCCGACAATGACACTGTCCCATTTTCATCATTTATGTGTCAAACGAAAAAATGATAATTTATTAGTCTATTTTTTCATTCCACAAGGATAAATTGCAATAAAGCAATTAAATATATTTTTTATGTGTGAAGTTTAAATCATGGGTAGCAACAGAGAGGCAATATTTACTATCACTGTTATTGAATTGCAGATTTTCTAAATGAAGGAAAATTCTTAATTCATAAAGCATACTTATTTCAATTCATCAGTGGAGAGCCTTCGACTGCTGGCCTTTTAACATTCAAAGTTATAGGGTGCAATAGATATCCGCTAAAAATTTGAAATCGGAGAGCCGAGTTCTAATTCCAGTCGAGTTCGTTACATTTAGTGCAAATACCCTTGAAAAAATATATGAATCTCTCCCTTCTCCCGCTATCTTTGGAATAAATAGCAGAATAGATACGATTCGATAGCCTTAGTTGGCAACCACTCTATCGTAGAAATAAATGCCAACCTACTGCTGGAAAATGTTCCGTATCGAAACATGATCGTCCGAAGGTGTATCACTTATAGCACGTGACTGATTGACTGATGAGTATTGATTGTGTTTCTGAACATCAAACGGTCCATAAATGATTGTAAATAATTTAGAACATTCAGTTCTTTACTGAGTATCAATTCTGATAACATAAGTACTTACTACTGTTTTAATGGTAAGTCTTGATAGATTCGATAAGATCAAATTGGCAGCTGATCTAAAAAAATTACAATCTGTTATTAACTGTTGTAAGAAATGGTGTGTTAATTTTAACGCATTTTAGCTAAATTGTTTAATCATCTTAGAGAATCCTTTTGTCTTACAGCAGCATGGCTGATGTTAACCTTCAGGAAAGTGACTGCCTGCAACTTTTAAGTCTAAAACATGACACCGACACGAATAGGAAACGTTATATTGAATCAATTGTCTGTTCTGCTGCTAGCAAAGATGATTCACTGTGTTGGTGTAGAATATATCGTGGAAATGAAGATGTGTCGTTGAGTTTGATTATTTCGGGGTTATCACGTTGTATGTTTAGCATTTCACCCCAAGCAAGATAGGGAGATTATGTTTTTTGGCATGAATTTTAAGCAATCCATAACGAATCTGCTTGTGTACCGCATCCAGTCACAAAAAATAATAAATGATTTTTAACCTCTTGAAAAAATGCTTGTGTATTTTTTGCGTAAAAATTAAGTTCATGACAATACGAGTAAAAGAAAACATTATTAAGGAGAGAGAACAATAAAAGAACAGGAATCAAAAACACAGACGGTAAGGATTGATATTGTACTTTCAACATCAAAATACCCACTGCCATATTGCCAAAGACTGAAGTTGTTAAATCTAAAAGAAAAAGAAATTCATTAGACGTTTAAACTTAATTCACATATAAAATCGGTCCAAGTTATTGGAATACTTTTTATATGTGGGTTCTGTGTCTCACAGTATAAGGCGTTATGATTGTAAATGAATTTACCAACCTATATTAAGTAAAGCATATTCTCGGGCAATGCCATAGTAATCTTTTCCGAGGTAACGTCTATCTTATAAAAACCTCCACAGATGTGGAAATACCTAGAGGCTGCAAAATTGTTGTTTTAACCAGCGATGCGTAAAATTCCATAGACGGAACGAGTAAGCAACGAGGAAGCTTTAAAGAATATAGAACATGAATGAGTACTTATAATCAGCAAAAAAAACAGGTGATGTTCATTGAACACGTAGTGAGAAAAGAAAGAACGATTAACACTTACGAGGCATATTGAAGGCAGAGAACCGCTTATGTAACGAGCTTGTGTGAATAGTTTTTCGGAATGGGTTGTTTGGGTTGCAATACGGAAAAACCAGCTAAAGCCACAAGAGACATATATTAAGGGGGAAGCTTTGTCGCTAATATTCTGAAGCGACGCGGCAAATATCAGAAGAAAAAAAAGAGAAAATCATTGCGCGCCAAAACATCCTATCTCTTGTAGCTCGAATTAAATACTCATCTAGTAGTCTTCATTCTGATAGGAATCTATTCGTTGAGGACGTTGTCGCATTTTAACTGTCGGAAAGAGTGTAAGAAAATAAAGGAAATGGGGAAATGAGGAAAATATCTTCAGATTAAGATTCAAGATGGCTTTCCTCGTCATGTTCACAATAAGAAAGAAAACAACCAAATGGATTTGGTTGTTTTCGTTCTTATTGTGAACATATGTCTTTATAGTTTCCATGCATATTAAAACTCCATATATTCTCAATTACTTTCTCTCGAGTATGGAATGCGAAGCCTCTAAATCTATTTACTGCTGTGAAACATCTTTCTTCCTGTATATTTAAAACAAAGATCCAATTTGAATTTTTCGGATCAGTAAAAACTCTTCAATCTGGTTCACTGTTTTAAATTTAATCTTCGTCGACAGCAAATTTCGTTTTAGAAAAGTCATTTGCGGCAACATACCATATATACTCGTGTACAAGTCGACTTTATGTACAGTGTGACACATACCTTTTTGACGTGAATTTTAATCAATCTAGAAAAGATTAAACACAACAGTTCATGGGAAATACATGATTTTTAGATACTTCAAAAACATTACCCGTGTATAGTGCGTGATACTATTTTTCGTAAAAATCAGATCATAAACAGTCGCGCTATACTGAAGGATATGAGGTAAATGTAGATGATAAATAATAATGTCAAGATAGAAACTTCTACATAAGAGTGAAAAATGGGTGACGTAGTTTAAAAAAAAAAAGAATGTCAATTTCTTTCCGGATAGTGTGTAGAATCCTCACGTGTTCTCATTCTTGAATCTAAAACGAGGATCAATTTTAATGGCCTTCAACATATTGTGCGTGTTCTTTAATTGTTCAGAACATTCACCGACTTCAAAGGATCCCTGGCCATGTTTGAAACATCTGTACGAAATTATTTTTGTTAGCTTTTATTATAAAATCTTCCTGCCATTCCATCTCGATCATTCGAAGAGATTCTACGAAAAATCTCCAAATTTCAAAGAGAACATCACACAAAGCGCAACCTCATTGACAGGCTAGCTTTTCACTTAAGACAAGAAATACATGGAAATAACTGATCACACATGTATAGTAATGGTAATCTGATGTGTTTCGAAATGAAACAAAACTATACTGTTGCCAAGATGTTCAAAATGCTTCTAGACCTACCACAACTTGTACATTTCTAAAAGTACGGCTTACAATCTTTCTAAGGAATTAAAAGGTTCAGTCAATAGATTTTAATATGCAAATGGAATACTTTCATTTTTATTAAACTCTTCTTTAATATAGCGATTTTCCAAGCGTAGCTCAGATGTGGAACAAGGCCGAAATTAGAGGCACCCAGTTAGGATCGAGCTTACTACTCAGTCGTAATTGATCTAGCGAAACAAGATGGCTAACCCTTACACCACCTCGAAGTGTTCATATAGTGATTTTCCAAGCGTAGATTAGATGAGGCACTAGAAGGAAAGTATGGGATCTAGCTCACTACTCAGATGTAACCGTTCCAGTGAAACAAGTTTGTAAATCATTATACCGCTTCGAGGTAGCCAACCCTCCTTTAATTTATATGAAAACCAAAAGTGTACTTACTTTAATTTATGTGTGAATTTCTGAGATGATTTATTTATTAAATTTGTTATATTAATCACATTATCTCGACCAGTGTATACGTCGGCCTTCTTCACATGAAAATTGGAAGTGAATGTTTCTATTCAGTACTTCCCAAAAGACGAGGATATGTATTCAACCTATACAGCAAGGCAATTCTGAGAGAATTTGAAGTTCTACTAGGATTCATTATAACTGGACACATTGTTAAAAGATTTAAGTAAGAAGATGATACAGTTTTGAAAACAGACATGGAAAGTTAACCACACAATCATGTACAGAAAGCAGAGAAGAAAAGCCAGAAGAAAGGACTAACTATAAGCTGCAAAAAGACAATGCATGTTTAGCTGCAAAAGGATGAGACCAAAATGCAAATATCATATCAGGGATACTAACATCAAACAAATACAAAATTCAAATATCTGGGACGTGTTCTAGCAGAGGGAACAAAGTGTGATACTGAAATGTGAAAATGTACTGGAATGGCCAAAAATGCACTACGAATGCTAACCAGAATATTAATAGACAGAAATAGTCGTTAGAAAGAAAGAAAATAAGACTAGACTATTGATATCTGTCTTCCTGCAGTTAAAGCGAATGCTGTACAATCTCCTCAAAGTTGGAGAAAAACTTGAATCAACAGAAATATGGTTCTAGCGAAAGATGCTGGGGATACAATGAACCTATTATGTGAGCAACGACTGGGTTTTGAATAAAATGACAGGAAAGTTTAAATTAAAATCAGGAAGAGGCAGCTGAGATTTCTGGTGCAGGTGATGAGGAAGGAGGGTTTGGAAAAGCTTACACTCACATGACATATGAAAGGAAATAACATACAGAAAAAGACAACTTATTAAGAGATACAATGGACAGGAGGATGCGGCGTGCCATGATTGCCTACACCTTGAAGGGACGCAGCTTATAAAAAAGACAATCTCGTTTATAGTTTATTCGTCATTGTGACTTCGGTTGTCGTAAAATTCTAAAGAATGGATTTTCTCTTCATAAACATACAAAAAGAGAACATTCTTATCCACATAACTAGTTAATCTGGGATTATATTTTCGAATTGTGGGTGTTTTACCATATATCAGAAGCCTGGCATTACATTGCAAATGTCAAAAGATCTTTCACAATGAATATGGTTTAGGTATATGATCCACCCTGCGCAACACGCGTGAACAGTGTCCAAGAAAGCAATAAACGAAATATTGTTACATCTTTAAAAAGGTGTGTGGACATATTCTTTTGTAACAAAGAGAGACATAGTCTATGACTTTTTGGAAATATTAAAAGCTTTTGTGTACATTTTATCTCGTATTCTATAGAGATTAATCTCTCGATATAGATTATGAGAAATTAAACATATAGTCGATATGGAAAATATAAAAAAAGAAATTCTTAGTCAAAAAGAGAAAAAAGATAAATATCCAAAAAGAGGCTTACAGAGGAGCGTCTTTTTAGAAAATCTTTGGAATTTATATAACGACACAACATTACAATTTTGTTTATGATCATTTGTCTTGATAAAGTCAAATGACGAAACGCGTCAGCAAAGAGAATAATATTTTCCGATTGTCTATTTTATTCAGTTTGTCTTCTCTACAGATCTATTCTGAGAACTTTAACACACACACAGACACTCATCTATATATATATATATATATATATATATATATATATATATATATATATATAAAAGGATAAAGAACAAGTTGGAAGCAGAAATTAATCTAACATGTTTCACTTTCTTAAAACTTCTTCAGAGATCAAGATAGAAATGATAAAAATGATGGAAGAAAAGGGACTTCGTCGCCAACGATACAATTACTAACTATGTTGGACACACGACAACAACGCTTTCACGTAGGATAAGTCTTCACCTGAATAATGCTTCCAATATTTTTAATCACTTACAACATACCTGTCCACACAAACAATTCAGAAAAATCCTTGCCGAAAATACTGCAATACATTTCCAGGAAAAGATAAACGAAAAAATTAAAATTCTCGTAGGTATATAAATACTTTCGTAGGTATATAAATATTTATATAAAAATAAAAAAAAATGAAACTTACCTCAATAAATTTAATTACGAATACTCCAAAAATATTTTAAAATGTGTACAGTAGATATATATTAATTGTTATCGTTTATCACTAATATTTATTTCCTTTATCAAGCCCAAACCCTTTCGACAGCATATCTAGTTACCTCCCCTTAAACAATGTCTGCCAACCAGCAATGACACAACGTTCCACATATGTTAATCGATGGATGACAGCAACAATTTTTTCTCCTTAACAATGAACACTAAATACTTGCTCTATATTTAACAATATCTTGATGAAGATATTATGCTATCGAAATGACGCGAAATAGATACAGTATGAGTCAACAAATTGTTTTCAACTCGTCTTTTACTTTTCTAAGTCGCATAATGAGGAAGGATTACTTGGAAAAGTTTCTCTCCCTGGACATATTGAAGGAAAGATGGGCACAGGAAAACAGCGAAGATCCTACGTAATGAGCATGCGTAAAGGAATGACAGAGTAGAGTTTGGAAGACATAACAAATGGATAAATTATATTAAGTGATAAAACGGACAAGAAATAATTATTTGCTCATGGAACACGGTATATAAAAGAAGAATTCATTATCTTATCTTATGGAGAGTGGCATGAATTCATTAATCAAGAAAATGGTGCATTATAGCTCTACACCTATAATATGATGGTTTTAAGTTGAGCATCGTATCACCCAAGTCTGTAAAAATCAATCCACTCCTGATTACAATCCCATTAATATTTAATTTTTTTAAATTTAAAATTGTCTTTGAGTAAATTGTGCTGGACGTAATTATTTTAATCTAATTCTCTAAAATCCTGACATGAATTGAACGAGAGAGTTCATGATAATCAAGAGGCCAGAAATCGTAGTTTAGGAAACGAAAGCATAAATTAATTTAGATAAAACCTGAAAAAAGAAGTAAAGAGCCTGGCCAAGGTCCAAATCCATCCGAAGTAGCAATTTTCAATCAGAGTATATGGGGATATGTGGGGAAGGTAACGGTTGAGCTTAAACATAAAAAATAAAATTTAGTGATCGGGGGTGGGGGTATCCGTATAAGAATGGTTCCACAAATCAGCAGTTCGTGGCAAGAATCTGCTTTAGTGGAACAAGGATTTGAGTAAGAGAATAAGAATGCAAAAGTTGTTCCTACCACAAAGAAAATTACTCATATGGAAAATTGCACAGAATAATCATACTGTTCATGGGATGATAAAATTAAGAAAACATAATTTCATATCCAAACACACACACGGACGTGCGCGCGAGCACACACACATACACAGAGACACAAACACACATACACAGAGACACAAACACAGAGACACGCACACACTCTGAAACACAGACACATATATATATATATATATATATATATATATATATATATATATATATATATATATATATATATACACGCATATTGGATTGGTGCATAATTAACACGCGTTTTTATGACGAGAATTTGTTATTAAAATTTGCTGTTTTGTTTACATCTTTTAATAAAAATATTAATTTTTATTTTCAGGTTATGAAGATGGGTGTCGATAATCATACTCATTTAAAAAATTTTGGGTTGTATTATGTTTCTTTTTTCATAATAAAAATTATTTAAAAAACGACTGAAAATTAAGCACCAATATATATATATATATATATATATATATATATATATATATATATATATATATATATATATATATATATACTTATTTTATTTATTTTTTTTATTTTGGTGTTCACCCGGATATGGGATTACAGAGTAAGATGTACAGCTTAAACGTAGGGGAAAAGGTAACGATTAACCGAAGAATGGAGCAGGTTAAGATTTTAGTGATCGGTTAAGTAGCCTCTTGAGTATCGGTTCTAAAAGACAGCTGCTTGTGGGTTGAACGTGCTTGAATGCTACATACATCTCACAAGGAGTTTATGGGCATAATAGGGTGGTTTGAAACAATTTTAGTGGCATACGAGTTCCTAGACATGATGGTTAGGAATATTGAAAGCAAGGAGTGCAGTTCATCTGAACACTCATCATTGAGATAGCGAGAGATCAGTGAGAGGTTTGCGCCGTCGCATCTGTAATAAAAAGATTTCACAGATGAAAATAGCGCCGAGAATCTGGGAAGGATTTGCGTTTTACGGCACTATTCGGCCTTGGTTGCCTCCGGCGCCGTGTCGTTTTAATGCACGAATCTAACGAAGGTTTCCCCTGCCAATAGGGACGACGGTTCAGATCTGTATGAGTGCGCGTATTTTTCTTCAATAAGATTTCTCGAATATTCAAACAGTCCGGCGATAAAGTCGCACGTATAAAATATATTGAAGAGAAAAGAATCTTTTCATTGAGAACTGGTTTCATATTCGTTAGGTAAAAGTATATATATATATATATATATATATATATATATATATATATATATATATATATATATATATATAATGAGATTGTGGAAAAGTTGATATATTCTTGGGAAAATCGGACAATATTAGCGATCGAACTTTTAGAGATAAAAACAGTACAGACAGAAAAATCAACACAGCTTAGGACTAATGATTGCTTAAGTCGTCGAAAATGATAGTCAACATGCGGTATTGATTCTATCTACAAAGTTCTCATACATCCACCCACACACACATACACACAAATATATATATATATATATATATTCACATATAAAAAATGTATCAAACAATTATATAAATGCCTATTCTACACTCAGGTAATGAAAATTGTACATGACAAAATAGAAGATATACAAAATATACCAACATATTTTGATAAGAATATGCCTCTATGATCTTGAATAGGTAAAAAGCAGTAAAAAGTAGTTTACGTCAAATAGACAAAAAAGAATCCATATTAATTACATTTGCACGAACGATAGACTGAACAGGTCTGTCAACTATCATTATCAATGCTTTCGTAAGCTAAAAGATATGGACAATATGAAGAGACTTTTCTAAAGCAGTCTTCTGTGGAAATAAATGGGACACTTTGGAAAGAGAAATGTAAAAGAAAAAGTTGAGCAATTCTAATCAAGTGAAAACGAACAAAATATAAAATACAAGACGTCTGTTTATAAAATTGATAAAGTCAATGGACATCGAAATAAAAACGCTCGATTCTTTCGTATACTAATTATAAAAGATAAATATTCTGTTTTTCTGTTATTTAACTTTTATGGGGAAATATTTAGTTTGTGGCACGAATTGGCAAAATGAATAATTTATCTCTCATAGCAATACGCACAAACTTATGCTTGTATTCATCTATATATCTATCTCTCTCTCTCTCTCTCTCTCTCTCTCTATATATATATATATATATATATATATATATATATATATATATATATATATATATATACATATATATATATATATATGTATATATATATATATATATATATATATATATATATATGTATATATATATATATATATATATATATATGTTTGTGTGTGTGTGTGTGTATGTGAGTGTGTCAGTGCGTGTGGTTTATTTTATTTGGGTTTGTTTATTTTGTTTAATGGCGCATCAAACTCGATGGGTTATTTAAAGTCGAAACTGTTTCCGGATAGGTTCGTATGAATAGAATATGCATTATTTTTTTCTGAAAAATGTTTGTTTTTATGAATTTTTTTTTTCAAAAATTTATGCTAGAGTTTTTACTATAAAAATTTATTTATATACTTTCTTAGTGTTTTGACCACAGTTTGGTGGTTAAATATTTGCCCATACCCTAACAGATGCTATCACACAGGGTCAGTGTGAACCTTTGAACAACAGCAATTAAGAGGTGGTACTTCATTCTTCAAAACCTCCCATGGGTGTGCTGGCGCGCGTGTGCGTGTGCGTGTGCGTGTCAATAATTAGTAACAGAAGCCATTGGTTCATACCAATGGCTTCCGATACGTAATACTTCTGGAATTCACTCTCGCGTGGTCATGTATGATGTCATGAACTGCGATGCGTCTCATATTAACGTGTTTATCGTTGCTTGGAAATCATCCATGTAAACAATCACAGACTATCATCACTGTCTTGTCCCTATATTGCTTAATATATTGTACTGTAATTGACATCTTTGATAATGGCTTTGATAAGCCGAAAGCTTAGACTGTATTAAAAAATATGGATCAATAATGTGATTAGCTTTCTTCGTTTAATGATAATGTTATTAAGCTTATCAGATGTTATGAAAAGAATTTACATAAAATAAATAGACAACATTGGCTATATTATTTAATGATACATGTATGAATGAAAAAATGCTGCCTAAATACACACAATATATATTATTTTTTTCGGATTACATCTATATTTTCGTTGTCCTCATATTACCGAGAAGTAAAAAATAAGAACAAATCTATTTCCAAAACCTCTATATTTGTTTTTTGTATGAATGATTCATGTAATTATAAGTTGAACAGCACATATAATCGAATATATATATATATATATATATATATATATATATATATATATATATATATATATATATATATATATATATATTGTAGACGTTCCCGTCGTATTCTACATATGAATGAGTGTCAAGCAGCTCTGATCCTAGGTAGCGACAGCCCAGACACCAGGGCATATTATTTGATTGCAGTGGTGGCAGACTTGTGCAAATTCAACCACAAATTTTGAAGGGCCGAATAAAAGGTCCCTAAAGAAGCCTCCGTAAGTTTTAAAATTCACATTTGTCCTTCTCCTAGACCAGTTGCCAACCATGTCTATAGAATTGTCTGTCCCGGTATTTCCCCAGAGCTGAAATGAGAAGAGGATGATTATTACCTTTCCCAATATATATATATATATATATATATATATATATATATATATTACTAATACAAATCTTATATGTATAAGGAACTATACTAGCTTGGAAAACCTTCGGTGTCTTG
Source organism: Acanthosepion lycidas (assembly GCA_963932145.1). Taxonomy (NCBI): domain Eukaryota; kingdom Metazoa; phylum Mollusca; class Cephalopoda; order Sepiida; family Sepiidae; genus Acanthosepion; species Acanthosepion lycidas. The sequence continues at coordinate 29,809,789 of OZ010595.1, read as the reverse complement.
ATTTGCAAATAAACAAGCCAATACCAAATGGAAAAAGAAGGTATAAATAAAGTAAGTACCATGAACAGGTACGTTAGCCGAAAATAATCGTCCTGCGGACGAGTTCAAGGACCAAAGAAAAAAACACCGATGCGAGTACCCAAAATAACTAAATAAAGTGCTCAATACAGTGAGTAGAACAGACCTAGTTAGAACTAGAGAGCCAGACAAACCTACCAAGGTTTCAGCTAAGCGGATCGACAGTGAAGTCTATATAATTAACTATATATATATATATATATTTTTTTTTTTTTTGAACAATAAAAAATTATTAAAAAATTAAAATCTTCAGACACACTGGGTTGTAGATTAATATTCTTTCGTTTTTTTTATTATTATTCCATTTAGATTCCTCGACTAGTTTCGGCCGAAATGGCCATCATCGGGAGGAGAAATATTTCTGCTTGCTGCTAGCAATGAACTACAGATATATATATATATATATATATATATATATATATATATATATATATATATATATATATATATATATATATTTTGAACAATAAGAAAAATAAAAAAATTAAAATCCTCAGACACACTGGGTTGTAGAGTAATATTCTTTCGTTTTTTTTATTATTATTCCATTTAGATTCCTCGACTAGTTTCGGCCGAAATGGGCATCATCGGGAGGAGAAATATTTCTGCTTGCTGCTTAGCACTTATCTACAGAAATGAATGTCTTGATGGAGAAAATGAACTTTTGTCTGTAGTTTTCATTTGTTTTTTTTATTTTTTTATCTTTTTAACATGAATCTTTTAACATGAATCTTTTAACATTCCTTGTGTTGGTCAAACAGTCTCTTTTAAGTTGTTATTTGAGATAAGAGCTGGATGCTGCTATGAATTCTCTGGTCAGTTTGACAGTTTTATTGGACTTGGTGAGGGGATGTGTCTCTGTTTAGTGTTTGTGTGTGTTAGTTTGTTCTTAGGGAGTGAGTGAGTATGATATGTGTAAGCGTGTGTATTGCTGTTGGTGTGTGTTATCATTTGGCTCATTAGGGAGTAAGTGCGTATGATGTGTGTAAGTGTGTATATTCGTGTGGGTGAGTGTATAAGTGTGAGGCCTCCACACATCCGTAAGCCTGTCTGTCTTGTGTGGGTGAGAAATGTGGGTAGTTTTTTTTATTTGTTGAGTTATATCTAAATATTGTTAAATTTGTTATTTAGCCCGGCTGGATATTTTGGTTTTAGACGTTGTATCCACTTATTTTCATGCGACTCTAAAATCTTTCTAATGTTATCTGCTCTGAACTTTTCTATTCTCTCAATTATAGTGAATTTGGCATGGGTTTTGAAATCGTGTTTTTTTTAAATTCGTTTTTTCGGAAATGTTGTTCTACAGGTAACAATTTTTCATGGGGAGTCGACTTAATTCGTTTACGATAATTGTTAATTCTGTAGTGAAAGGGCCATTCAGATTTTCCTACATATTGTTTCTGGCATAGTGTGCATTTTAGGAGGTAAATTATGTTATGACTTCTACAGTTAGAATCGTGGTAGATTTTGAAAGTAGATTTAGTGACTGAGCTAGTGAATGAATTCGTGTTTTCAACATGTTTGCAACATAAACTTCTTTTGTTGTTGCATGGTTGGGAAAATCCTGTTGTCTTTGTTCTTAGTTTATTACGGATTACCTTGTCCCCTGAAATGTGGTTACTACCTATGATTTCTTTTAGGTTCTTAGGTCTACGATATGCAAGAAGGCCAGGTTCCTTAAAGAGTTTTTTTAGGTCTGGTTTGAGATGTAGTATTTCCCAGCGACGTTTGATTATTTGTGATAGTGGAGGCAGAGTGGGGTTGAAAGTGGTTACTAGAGGGATGCGGCTAGATTTATTTTTAATCTTGTACATTAGGGTGTCTTCTCTAGGTGTGGAAATTGCTTTATTTATTTGTTCCCTGATTAGGTGTTGTTTATAGCCACGTGTTGTGAATTGATGCTCCAGATGTGTTTATTTAATTCTTCATTTTTGGAATATATCCTTCTGAGTCTCAGTGCTTGTGAATTGGGAAGGTTCTCTTTAAGGTGTTTAGGGTGGGAAGACTTAAAGTGTAGATAGTTGTGGGTTTCGGTGATTTTAGTGTGTAGTGTCGTTTGTAGTTTCCTGTTTTCATCTATGTAAATGCGGGTGTCTAAAAATGTTACTGATGTTGTGGATTTTTCATAGTCAAACTTAATTGAGTCCTGCACTGTGTTTAGGGTCATAAGGAATTGGGTAAGTTTGTCATCACTACCCGTGTATACAAAGAATATATCATCGATATATCTTGCATAGAATACGCAGTCACTACCAATGATTGGATAGATATGGGTCTCCTCAAATTTTCCCATGAATATTGTAGCATATGATGGAGCTCCTATGGTGCCCATGGCACTACCTCTTATTTGAAGGTAGTGTGCTCCATTGAAGTTGAAAGTATTCAATGTAAGGACATGCTCCATGAGTTTTATGATGACTTCTGTGGGGGGGTCTTGTTTTCTTCTTTTAGTAAGTGCTTCCTGAAGGGCGGTTAGCCTTCGATGTTTTTAATGTTTGAATAGAGTGACCTAACGTCCATAGTCACTAGAGTAGCTTTCTCTGGTACTGTTTGTATGTGATTAATTTTGTTCAGTAGATCTGTTGTGTCTCTGATGTATGATTTTACTTCCTTAGCTAGCGGTTGTATGTAATGATCTATGTATTTGGAAATTTTTGTCGGGTGGCAGTTGAATGATGAAATAACCGTCCTTCCTGGGTTGTTGCTTTTGTGTATTTTAGGAAGGAGATAGAAACGAGCAGGTGTAATGTTTGTGGGTGTAAGTGCTGTGTATGTTTCCTTGTCGATTATATTGTTGTGAAGCATTATTTTTAGTGAGCTAGTTAATTCTTTTTGGTGTTCTGTTAGGGGATCCGTAGGTATGCTTTTATAGGTTTCTTTGTCGGCTAGCTGTTTGTTGGCCTCTTTAATGTATTCTTCGATTCACCAGATCACTTTCGCACCCCCTTTGTCAGCCTGTGTTATGATTAGGTCATCTCTATGTGTCAGCATATCGAGGGCTATACGTTCCCCTTCAGTAATATTGTCACGTGGCAGCTTACGTGCTGTTGTTTTCTTTATGTCATTTGCTACGGCTAGTTCAAATGTCTGTATAGTCATGTCTGTGTTTTTGGGGGTGTAGGTAGTGTCCTTCTCTTTTAATGTCTCAAGTATGGAAGGTGTATGATCATTTTCCCCGTAGTGGGCTTTTAACCGTATTCTTCTGAAGAAGGATTTCAGGTCCTTTGCCAAGGTGTCTTTATCAAACCTTGGGGGACTAGGGCAAAAGCTTAGTCCCTTATTTAGAACCCTGAATGTATTGAGCGAAAATTTATTGTTACTCAAATGTATAATTCGCCCGTATGGGTCAAGTTTGAATTTGCAAGCATGGCGAAGTTCTTTTGTAAAAGCTCGAAAGCTTGCATCATATCTCTTATTAGGGATGCTATACCCCCATCCAGGTGTCCTATTTGGGGGCTTATTCCGTTTTTTTTAAGGTTGAGTGTGTTTGTTATTGATTGTCTACTAGGGGCTAATCTAGGTGGTCTAGGATGTCTAATGGGGTTATGCGTTCTGTAGAAGGGCTGCTGTGATTTGGTTTGTGTATGTTTGTATGGCACCCTAAGGATGTCCGCGTAAGTTAGTGGTTTGTTTTGTGTGTGCGTTTGTTTTGAGGTTCTAGCTATCGTTGATGGTGGCGGTGTTGTTATTGTTGGTTGTGGTGCTGCTGGTTGTCTGTTGGTGTACTTATTTGGTCTGTTTTGTGTTTGCATTGGTTGTGTGGTGGTCAGTGTAGTTGCGGTGTTTTGTTGTTTTCTTTTGCGATTGTGTGTATCTACGAGTGGCGCATTCTGTGTGTGTACTGGCGTTGGTAAAATATCTCGTCATTACATTTTATGCGGTCTCACGCAGAAAATTAGGTAAAAAATATGAGCCTATTCAAAACCTCCTCCTCTTTGCTTTTAATCAACGTCACAAAGCTGTCTACGCTGCTCACGACATCCTCCTGTAGACTTCATAACCGACAGATTGATATAAAATGATTCAAAACAAATAAACGGTCAATGCTAAACAACATGTTGAGCAAATGAACAGGCTGAAAGAGACAATTCAACTGAAGAACCCTGACCAGCGATAAATTGTAATTATTCCCCATGGCAATGCTCGAACCTACGTCGCTACTATGAGCAAATTCGTTTTGGAAGTTCTGCCTCACCCACCTTATTTTCCTAATTTAGACACTTCAGACTAGTACCTTTTTTGGTTACTTTCTAACAATTTGCGAGGTATTTCATCCAACGATGTTGTGCAGCACAAAACGTGGCTTGATGTATTTTTCTAGTTGAAACCTAACGTTTCCTCTTGTCGATTTAGTAATTCTTCATTATGAGGTCGTAAACAATGAAATGGAACTTATTATTGGATGATTCATCAGAAATATTAATAGATAGAATGTATTAAATTAAATGATAAAAAGCCAACGAATTTATATCACAACCTAAATGATTTTATGAGTTTGCATCTTTGGGGATGAATTTTTAGCGCGTCGATATAACAATATGCTCAACACAATACAATTGTTATTAAACAATCAATCCTGTAAATCTTTCAGCATGTGTATAGATGATACCATATGACATTTAAGTTATTACAACTTCTATATCATTAAAAATGATAACAACTATTTATAACAGCTACAAATTTTATAATACAATGTTGAAAGTAAACATTTATTTATATATAACTTCAAAATATGCATGTCAGTTAAATATATGTAACACATTAACATATTCATGTAATAATTTAAATATTTAAGTTAAATTTTAATATGTGTGTAAATCTCATTGTACCTAATTTTTAAATGTATTTAATTTTAATCCAATGTTCTAACTTATTCGTGTAATTTGAATGTTCATGGCACGCACGCGTTTTAGTCGATATCTTACAATCGTTGCGTTCTGAAACCGAATCCTACGTGTATTTTTCCCAATCTGAAACTATCGTGTCATCTTCCCACATATGCTGATAAAGGTTGCTAGGAATCTGCAATCCTGTAACTCGAATGAAAATTGTGCTTTATACAGAGAGAATTAAAAAAAAACAACCTAATGTTCAATGGTGAGTCATTTCTACAAGCCTAGTGCAATATATAATGATGCAGTTATCGTTTTTTAGTTGTACACCATAAGTGGAAAGTTTGCAAAGAACACGCAAATGTTGTCTTTAACAAAGTTAGAAAATTATACGCGAAATATACCAGATGCAATTCGTCTAAACCCTCTTTCATTCCTTGCAATTATTGATCCATACCCCAATATATATATATATATATATATATATATATATATATATATATATATATAATTGCAGGTGACTGATAACCGATTCGCTCTTCTCAACCAATTTTCTAGCAGTGCAACTTAAGAATATATAAGGCTTTATAATTATTACAGATAACATAGCAATCCCATTCTGCTGACAGCCCGAATCTGTCTTTGTAAGAAGATCAATCGCTTGTATGGTTTATCTGCAATATGACCCCTTGGTTCAGCTTTGGTATCGTCACCGGACTGGAATGAAGATTTCCTTTGCTCTCGGACAATGACATTGTCGAAAGGTTATGATTTCGCAATCCTACGCCATTTGTTCCGTTATCTTAAAATGGATACAGAATAATACTCGTACAGCAGGCTTGACGAACCCGTTGATCCTAGGGCAAATTTGATCATTAGATTTCAAAGCAAAACGGACAGACTACACTAACTCTCCTAAAATAGAATTTGGTTGCAATCGGATATTTCCCTTTTGTTTTCGAAAATAATAAACGCACACACGATGACACACACACGCCCGCACGCGCACACACGATCCCACACACCCGCACGCGCACACACGATCACACACACACCCATATATATATATATATATATATATATATATATATATATATATATATATATATACATATATACTCAGCTTTCCCTGACAATCCGCTTAGGTGAAACCTTGGTAGGTTTGTCTGGCTCTCTAGGTTTGACTGGGTCTTCTCTACTTTTCTATTGAGCACTTTTTAGTTAGTTGATTACTCGTATCAGGTTTTTCTTTTCTTCGGGATTTGGACCTGTATGGAAGACAAGATTATGTGCGATTATTTTCGACAGACGTTCATGTTCCTAGTTCATTCTTTTTGTAAAACCTTTTGTTCCTTCGAAATTGAGACGGTTTTCCGAGACGAGTGTAGTTACCTATATATAGATATTAATTATATATATATATATATATATATATATATATATATATATATATATATATATATATGTGTGTGTGTGTGTATGTATAAGTGCGTAGGTATGCAGAAAATAGAAAAGAACACGTTCGGTGCATAATCCAGAGTTCCTTAGTATTTTTGTTTTTATTTTTAAGAAGACTGTGCTCCATACATAAGTAGAGCCTTATTATAATAATATGTTTTTGTTTAAAAATATGATTCCTTCGCTACATAAGAGTTCTCATGTTTCAAAAACGAGAGCCGAAATCATCCAAATAATTATTAAAATTAAGTTGAATTGAGGTGTTTAGTCTTGTTTCATCTTCAAGAAACATTTTAGGAAACCTAAGGATTTAGGATTTCAAAAATATTCGCTTTGGTCATTTCTTGCTCAACTTTTCGGCCATATTGGCTCATTTTGATCGCGCCGATGTGACCCCCCATCTTCTGCCTTTCTCCGTCTATATTTTGGATAGAAGTCATTCCACTGTTCAAATTAAAATTGAATTTAATCACGGGGACAAATTCCAGTGGAGAGTGGGGGTATTCCTCCACTACTAGGCCCCCTTTAATCAAACTGAAATATACTTATCCAAATTTTTATCTGAGTTTAAGCACAAGAGCATTTCAGCGAGGAGGAGTAATGGCTAATGGCTCGTACTGAAGAAGCGGTTTGCCGAGTTAGAGTACCAGTTGAATCCATTATATTCACTTACACTCCCCCGCAAGCTGTAAATAGAAAAACAGACCGTTTTCTAAAGCCTTTGGATGGCAACTGCTCTAACGCAGGAAGAAATGTCGGGAAAAATACTGCGATAAAAAGTCTGCCTCGTCAGTCATGTATCGAAAATTACATGATTGCCTACGCCTGTATCACGCATGGAATATATCTGAACTTGTTCAACTTGACGGCTCTGTTGAGTCAATTTGATCGTGCCGATGTGACCTCCATCTTCTGGCTTTCTCCTTCAATATTTTGGATAGGAGTCATTCCATTGTTTAAATTAAAATTTAATTTAAATCAAAGAGGAAAAAAATTCAGTGGATAGGTATTTGTGTCCCCTCGTCAGGCCTCCTTTGATCAAACCGAAATATGTTTATCCAAATACTTATCCGAGTTAAAAAAAACAAAAAAAACATGAGTATTTAGACATTCAAGTAAATGTCTACCTATCCCTGTAAATTAACGGTTTAGTTGATGTCTATGCAAATCAAAATTGGTGTTATTAAACATATCAATAGTAATTCATGTTTTGTTGTCTTTTTTTCGAGAAATATCGACTATTTTCTGTATGGAAGACAAGATTATTCGGGCATGGGTCTTGTTAGAGAACGTATATTTCCACTTCAAATATACATATAACGTATAAGTGTTTTCCCGCTCAGAATGCTTTCAGAATTTTCGACAGTACAGGGCAATGATTACATCTGAAAATATGCATAGTGTTTATATTATCATATAATAACTATGCTTGTCGCTCTCTTCGTTAGTTCCTTACTTAGCACAGCCGTTACGCACTGCAAATACCTCATAAATGATGGACTATTCCATTTGCATTTCGTGAAAAGAGAAAACAGATATTAGAGACTCTGCATGGTTTCAGTGAAAAAAGAAAAGGAAATAAGTTGTCTGCAAGAAAGGAAAATAGATGCTTTAAAAGGCTCCTGGTAATACTTCATAGATAATGAACAATTCCATTTTTTACGTGAGAAGACTTATCAAAGACACTACTTGGTTTCCCACAAAAAATGTAAGAGAGGAAATAGTGTAAGTGAATTGGATATGTTGTCAATTTCAAATCATTTGCATTTGCACATGCTTACTTGACCAAAATTCATATTTATGATTGTTATTGCAATTGTTTTTTTAGTTGATTTTACAATTTTTTTTTTAGTTGTTAAATATTTACCGATGCCATAGGGTCATTTCTACGGACAATTTATTCTCGGCATGAGCGTATTCAATCCTTAAGTGAAGAAGTAAAATTCATGAAAAATTTAAATTAAGAAAACCGTGAAAAGATCACAGGTTAAAACTAGTTGGTGTAGTAGCAGTATGACATATGCCTTATAGATATTTTATACATACTTGAAAATATTGTCTACGGTGCTGAATTATATTTAATGTGATTCCCTTTGTTATAAAGGAGATTCTAATAATTATAAAACGAGATCTCGAAAAAATGGTCTTACCCTAAAACTACACCTTTTATCTGGATTAATAAAAACTTGTTAAAAATTAGAAAGAGAGGGAAAATAAACATGAAGGTGGAAATGGTCGATTAAAGCTGAAAATTGTTATGTTTCTATCGATTTCTTGACGTGATACGAGTGCATAAAGATTGATCATCCCGCTTTTAGTGATAACTTAATATGAATTCCTTCTTATTTAACGGGCTTTTTTTTAAAGGTTAATAGGAGTAGAGAGGCTCATCTATCGTCCGGTCCTCAATCCTTTCATATCTATTGAACAGGATTAGAGTTCCATCCCTAGTTTCCTGATCCGGACATCGTTTACCGGTTCTCTCTTTCTTCTACCTGGACCACAATGATTAAACTGTCTTTACTTCTGGGTGATCAGACTAGCCGATGTCTGTGACTCTCCATTATGAATGTACAGGGTTGGCAGATTGCTGATACTGCTTCCAACTCGTCCTTGCACCCCGAAATCTTTTGTAGCACGTAGTGTGGCTGCTCCGATCAACAACCGCATACTATTGGTGTAGATGAAGTGCCATGTCGTTCATGGTTAGGTTTCCCCGCAATTATTTCTGGTGGCCAGATCTGTGTCCACATTATGTTCTGCTCTTAGCAACACACTGCCTGATTTGTATTGCCTCTGACGGCAATTATGGTGGTGGTCTTGTGTTTATCCTCAAAATTTGTCATGGGAACCACAGAAAAGTTATAAAACTAAGGTAGCTAACAAAAAAGACCTACTCCTGTCAATCTTTCTTTCTCCAATATTCGTGATATCCATTTCAACATCTGCAGCGTAGAATTTTTCTCCTGGAACAGTCGCCAGGTATCCTTGTCCTTTGCGAAACCAACTTAAAATCTTCCATTTCTCATAATGAATTCATTGTTTCAGGGTATCTTTCCCTTTGCCGGATAGATTCTATGGTTCACATGCATGGCCTTGGCGTTTACATCTTAGATAATCTACGGATGGCCATAAAATTGTCTCTCGAGGCCGTTGACTACTCATTCTAAAGAGCTTGGCTCTCGTAATTACTCGTGTCTCTGTAATAGGGTAGTAAATAAGTTCATGTTCTCTATCCCACCCTACTCTTCAAATGTTTTGAGGTGTTGTAATACTGTTAATTAGTCCACCCCTTTTTATACAAGTAGACTCGCCTAGTATGTGCTTGTACTGCTGCCGGTGAATACCAGGAAGTAAAGTGTGAGACAGTGAGAGTGTGAGGTAACCGCTTCGCTTTGTAGGAGTCACAGTTGTGAGCAAGTAGACTCAGAAGGAAGTCATACTTCGACACTGAATTTCCCAATTTCTACTAACCACACTTCTGGATCTACTAACCGTATTACAAATTGTATTATTACATCAATACATTTATTTGCTATATTTCATTCCTGCGTTTGCATTTCATTTGAGACCGGATATTCATCCAGGAATCCACAACAAATACTATGCTAATAAAACTGTATACTTTGCCCATTGATTTTCCTCAGGCTCTACTATTGATTAATCTGGATTATCCCAGCATAACTTCCACTTAGAACATTCTATTTAGTGATATGAAGATAACCACTTCCATGGTTTCTGATATCATCTATAAAATTGATCCCCACAAAGCAAGTGGATCCGATGGTATGCTTATAATAGTCATTAAGAACGTGCTGCCTAACTTGCTCATGTGCTCTCTAAATTGCAGAAAAAATTCCTCGACGCCCCCTGCTTCCTTGCCTCGCTAGAAGTCATTGTCTGTTTTTCCAGTTTTTAAGAACTTTCGCAAACCGTACGTCCCATCCAATTATCGGCTTATTAGACTGCTACCACTTTTTAGGAATCACCTGAACGCCCTAATCAATGCTTAATTAGTTCAGCATCTCTCATGGAAGGGCCTTTTCTCAGACAAAAACCATAGCATTTGTTTTGCCAGGTCAACCGCTGATATACTAACGATAACGGAAAGAGTATATCATCCTCTAGATAAAAACGGGGAAACCCGGGCTGTAGCATTGAACATCTCGAAAGCATTTGACATGATCTAACATTTAGATTTCTTCCACACGCTGACAAGTTACGGTAGCTCCGACGATATAATTGACCTGATTCAGTCGTTCGTATTAAATCGTGAAATGAAAGTTGCCCTAAACGACCTCTCGACTACATTATTCCGTACTAAGGCGGATTTTCCTCCAAGACTCCATTCTAGGTTCTATACTGTTTTTAATCTTCATTACCGGCCACGATGATTAGATAAGTTCTCAATTTGGCATCTACGCTGACGACACTACCATTTATTTCTGCCTCGATACGAAGACCGATCAATCCGACAAGGTCTAAATGGCAGCTAATATACAAAACCTCGTTTAAAAAGTCACAAGTTGCAATGTAACTTTTAACGCCTTCAAAACTGAACTTCTTTCCATTAATCATCTGGATGACCTCTCTGACTTTCGTCAGATATAGCTGATGCTATCCTCCAGCAAATGGTTCTCATTGCACCTTCTAGGTCAAACGTTCTCAGCTGACATGATTTCGAAAATCTATATTGAATCCATTGCTAGGTTATCTGCTAAGTGTCGGCCGGGACAATTATTCTCTCCAGATTCTATCTTGCATAGAATATTACCGCCATATATGATCAGGTTTCCCAGCTATTTATCTGGATCTCCTTGATGAGATTCAAAGAAGAATCAGCAGTATTATTCGCCCTTATCTGACAGCTCGCCTCATGTCACTTGCCCACCGACATCAGGTTACATCTCTGTGCCATTTTTATAAATACTTTCATGTCATTTTTCGGATGTGCTCCTCGTCGTGTGAACTAGATTTTATAAATTTAAGCGCAATACTAGACTGGTGGCGACATCTCATGAATTTACAGTTGAGCTAGCTAGATGTAATCGGAGCTTGTATGCTAACAGTTTCTTTTCTCGCATTTCTCGCTTGTGGAACACCCTTATGGCTGCATGTTTTCCAGCCAACTTTAATTTACAAAAGTTTAAATGTCAATCGCTATTTACTGCGTATTATTGGCTGTAATGCCTTGCTTGTAGTATTACCAATATATATATATATATATATATATATATATATATATATAACATACAACGTGTGTGAGATACCCTGTCTTCATCAGCCGCTGGCTGATATATATATATATATATATATATATATATATATATATATATATATATATATATATGTATGTATGTATATATATGAGTATAGAGAGGAGTGAGGAAGGCAGAAAAAATGAACAGGGTTTAAGAAGATACAAGATGGGGATTGGTGTTGCATTTAAATTTTTGAGGATTGTAGCTATCATGGAATCAGTTAAACTGGAGAAAAGAGAAAAGTGACCGTTGATTTAAGCTATTTCATCAGTAAAATGAAAAGACCGAGATGACAATCTAGTAGCTTGTCAGTGTAATTGCCATGAAAATATTTATGGAAAACACAGAGGGAAGCCACGTCACGCAGTTGAGAATGTAAATGAAATCTAGATGACAAGTCAGGATCGTTTACATTTCAGGTCGTTTGGATATTGTTATGAACCTCAAGATGAATAGTCGAGGCACCAGTCCAGATGAGGCAGCAGTATTCAATGCGCTGTCGGATGGTACCGTTGTAAATGTGCAAGATGGACTATAAGGAGAAGAAATTATTGCCACGACACAGTAACCTAACTTTCCTTGCATACTTCACAAGTTATCACGCATGAATTCACTATGAAAACAAACACGTAGCCCTTAATACCGTCACACATATAGACGGACACCAGTTTGATCCGCCATAATTTTAAGGAAGATTATATTAACTAGACTTTCATCGTTTTATGAAAATTGCTCATTACGATCCATTTTGGTTTTCGTTCTGGTAAGAGATGTAATGATGGCATATATATCTCTAAGGAACCCCAGGAAATTTTTTACCTTTCTATTAGGAAAATGTATACCTGTTTTGTCTAACACCCAACAGCTTATGACCAAATCAACATAGTCTTCCTGCTCTTATTAATTAGAAACCGTCTTCAAAGCTCCGAATCCACTGAATGCATCGATCATTATCGGTCCAAAAAGACTTAACTGTTTGCACCCGAGTTCGCAAAAATCTGACACCTCATAAAGGTCACGATAAGTTTAATATCTTTCCAGGCTATACAACAGATGTGAGGAGATGGTAACTGATCATTTAAGCATTCTAAATCACACATCAACCAAATCTACTAATAAAGGCTGAGTATCCTTTATTCAAAATTCCCAAATCCGAATATCTCCAAAATCCGAAATGGAAAATTTCAGAAAACAACATAGCTATAGCATGATTATTACGTTGCAGTGTTACAAATAAAATGCTTAGTTTGCCAGTTTTCATTATATATTTCTGTAATCAGAAACTATCTTTTATTTTTATACAAATACTGAACCTGTATTTATAGTAACATTTTATTCAATGCATGATACCGTTGGTAGAGAATGATAGTTTAACGTATTTTCTTTCTCTCACTCAGAGTGATATATCTAATATGGGCTCTCTTCTTGTTTCTGCCACCTGGTATAAATTTAGTCTTTGGTGTTGCCTTTATATATTTTTGTAAGGAGTGATCATGGTATTTTTACATGTCCAGAAAGTAAAAAACTTGGTTTTTACATGAAATCTTAATTTATGCACTTACAAATCAGTATGAAGATGGCATGACTAGCATCATTAGCTGTATGTGTATGTATACAAAATTTATTAATCTGTATATAAAACTCCTTTCAGGTTATATGTTATTTAGAGAAAACTACATTCAGGGTACATGGATAAGCTGTGTTAGGAAATATAATGTGATATCGTGTTTATGCGTGCGTTCCAATCCAAGGTACCCCATTTTATAGATGCTATATACAAATTAAATTGACTGTATTCGAAAATCCGAAGAAAATTGAAAACGAAAGCACTTTCGAACTCAACAGCTTCAGATAAATGATTTTCATCCTGTAGAAGAGAACGATGCGGCTTTCCCTCCCAAGGCCAATATATTAGGTTGGTGCAAAAATAATGACGTAAGAATGTCGTTTTTTGACGTATTTTTTAACGTCAAAAAACGACAATATTACGTCATTATTTTTGCACCAACCTAATACTAATAATGATGGCAACTCTGTGGATGATATACATATTCATATTTGGGATAAGAATGATAATGATCAGCGAAGTAATCTCTTTTGGCAATCGTTCCAAGAATTATGACTCAAAATAAACATTTCCAAAAGAGAACACATGATCTGGATTTCGAATGAAGAGGCCAAAAAGTGATTAATCTACCTGCCGATGGATGGAAGAACAGCTAGTAGAAATTGATAGTAAAAAGACTAAATAATTCTAAGATCTAGAGTGAAGAGAACAATTTAGAAAGCTATGGTCGCCCACACCTTGAAGGGAAACATCAAATAGAAAAAAGGAACACTATTTACAGTAATCGGACTATTCTCCTCATCTTTGTCGCCATGTTTATCACAACGTTTCGGCCGTTGTACACTCCGGCCTTCTTCGGGTGGTTAGAATGCCGAACTGAACCAACTATTTCGCTCACTGGGGTAGACTGTTCTAGTTCCACGTGCCATGTCTAATGGATGTTAGTTATCTCCTGTTAATTCCCCTCTGAAAGTGTACTACTGCCTTAACCAGGCATTGAACTCACACTCTTTGGGTCCTGTCACTTGATCTTACTAAAGCCTTTATCCAATGTGTCATGTGTCCTTGAGGAAACCTTGTGAAAAACATGTCGACATTGATGAGGACAATAGTCCGAATGATGTAAATAGTGTACATAATACATCATTTCATAAATATAGATGGATACTGAAAAAAAAGAAAGAAATTAAACCTAGAAAATTAAACCATGTTCTGTAATTAGTTTATGTATACTGAAAGTATTTTGCTTGAGTACATTATGTAATGGTATGTATCCGCCTAATTCTGTTTTATTAAATATGATATTCACTTCGTGGGTGTGTTGGTTGAGGTGATTAGTTAATCAAACATACGTGTAGTCGACCGTCAATAATCAGCCAGAATACGAAGATGTGAGTAATGCTAGGGTTGTGTCAACGTCAGGTGTCATCAGACAATTATTTTTCACTAAGATTCTCCAAGCCGTACGTTAGTCAAACAATTTGACAAAAGGCAATTAATCCTTCCTTGAACGTTTCATTCATACTCCAAAGAACTTTAAATAAAATGAGACGTGAACAACAAAAACTGGATTTTTTTTTCAGGTTGTGTTTTCGGCAGTTACACCAATGAGAAGGCTATTATCAAAATATGAAAGAAGTATGAAGATGAAGTGAGTTTTTCTCTTGGTATAATAAAAAGAAAATATATTTAACAAATAGCTCTTTTGAGACAAAGACTTCAACCTGTATTCGTCCTATATAATACTGTATAAAAAAAAACACTAACTTCTGTGGTTTCTGCGCATGCATATTTTAAGACGTGGGTGTGTTACTTCCATATCGAACTTGATTTTATTGAGATGGGTATGTATCGTAGAACGGTTACAAACCGAGTTTAGAAAACTCAGAATTCTCTTCTAATTTGCTGTGAGTTGAGGAAGGATATGAATAATTCAGTTCTTTCTATTAATGCAACGTGAAGACAAGTCTTAAGCTGGAATTGCTCTCCTCGCTCAGGTATCATTCTGCGTGCCGATAGCTTTTTACCTACCCCAATATCAAAATGACCGCATTGTTTCTTTTTTAATTGAAATACCACTGACAAAAACTCTATCAGTTGATAATTTAAGGTCGGAGAATGTGTAACGACTGCATCATTGCGGTGAAAAGAAACAATCGAAAGATATAATCACCATATTTATACCGTAAAATATATTTTGGGAACTAAGATAACTTTAAAAACGAATTGCATATTTCTTTAAAATTAATGACCTCGAATAAGTTTGACATGAATCAATACGGAATATGTTTAACAATTGTTATTTTAAATATTTTTAGATCAAAAGTTTTATTACTTTAAATCACAGTTCCATTCAGAACATAATGAATTTAATCTCTCCTCAGCTTTCTTTTTAAACTTTATTCAAAAGTTAAAATTTGAAATATTTGAACAATGTTATAGGTCCTCACCTTGCATCTCGATTTCACACACTTTGCCGCCGCCGTAACGTCGCTTCTCTGTGTTATATTCGAAATATCTTCAAAGCAATTGCTCTGATGAATTTCATTTTGTGATACCTAAATTTATGAATCAATGCATAGTGCCTAATTGACAGCTATATATAATCATTTTATAGTTGAAATAGATAGATGTAACGGTATGCTTTGTGTTAATTGTTTCGACTCTCGCATTTCCAGCTTGAGAAA
The DNA here is from genome assembly GCA_963932145.1 of Acanthosepion lycidas. Taxonomy (NCBI): domain Eukaryota; kingdom Metazoa; phylum Mollusca; class Cephalopoda; order Sepiida; family Sepiidae; genus Acanthosepion; species Acanthosepion lycidas. Next base: position 29,793,906 of record OZ010595.1, on the reverse strand, counting down.
CGCCATTCGACTTCTTGCTTTCCAGAAAACTGGAAAAACTTTCCAGTCTTCTAAATTTAAATGCTATATTAATTGTTATATTCTGTCGTTTTAATTCCTATTCTTTTAATGTTCTCTGTTCTTTACATTTTTTTTTAAATTATTTTTCTCATATTCCATAATCCCTTTAGACGTAGTGGTTTTATTGTCTTGCTTTGAATGAAATTGTTAAAGATATTGGGGATCATTATACACTAGAGTTGTTTTCCTGTTAATAAATAGTGGTTTTATTGTTAATAATTATTCACCCGAGACATTCTGGTATTGAAATCTAGCTGGTGAGAAAAAGAAATGGGTTTATAATTTAATGTAAAATGAATTCAACAAAGAAGGATAGAATATGAACACGAACAGCCGATATTGTTTTCTTTCTAATAAAGGAAACGCCATTAACTCATATAAGTACCGTTGCCATATTTCCAGTCTTGATAGAAGACAAATACATCTCGGATACGTTAGGAGTGAAGGATTTTTTCCACCCACCAACCTCTTTCTAAAAAGGCGAGCCCCTCACTTTTCTATCGCTACTTCCATGGAAAGTACTTGGATGAACTAAATTCCTTGGTTCCGCCACGACTAACCTTCACGCCTAAGACCTTCCATGCCACTTACATAGTAGAAAACTACCCTCATTTTATCCGTATTCCACCAGCAAGATGTTCCACTCAAACAACTTTGTCACGCGAACTATTGCCCTGTGCAACAGACTTGTAATGAGGTGTTTCTCCGATCGCTACAATCTTGACATTGTCAAGACTAGAGCTAACTAATATCTCCCCCTCCTATTCATATAAATTACCCCTTAACGTAACTCTCTACCTCGAGTATCCCTCTGCCTTTGTACATGGTGCATCTTACTGTTTAAAAAAAAGTTCCCAATTTCAAACAATATAGATGTGTCTTCGAAATTACTCTGGCTTTTATGTCAAGCTAAACAGTTATTTTTCTCCAGATTCAGGCATTATTTCCTCACAATATGTCTACTCGTGAAAAGAGATGCAGAATGTGTCAAGCCTTCGTGGATAAGTCCAATTACTCAATAAGGAAAACACAAAACACTGGTTGATTGGTATTCTTAGCCGATATGATAGATCTGAGAGACGTGCAAATTTAGCTTGATTAGAATATGTCAGACAATTGCGTCATAAGATTTTTATTGCGCATATATATCTTAACGTTCAGCAGTAGAAATTCTGGTTATCAGCTATGCCCAAGATATTGACGAATGACAGCAAGTAGAATTTCCTAAAACGCATAATTATGCGGTAAAAAAAATATATTCTCTGTTTATTTTATTTAATGATATATCCGCATTTTTCCTTGCGTAATACATGGCCCTTAATATATAGAGAAAGGCTCGCTAGCTGTAGCCTTAGAAAACATACAATTTTCCTCTAGTTCATCAATTCATGGATTCTTCAGTGAATTATCATATTAAAACACCTGTTCGATTACCATTTTTAAGCAACGGCGATAATGGTCAGTACCGGGATGGGTGACCGTTTTGGAATACTCGGTGCTGTAAGTTAGAATGTTCGGGTGGTTTAAAAGCTGACGGCTCGTAATCGCAAATCGGAGAGCTGAGTTCTGATTCCAACCGAGTAAGCTATATTTACTTACGAGCAAATATCTTTGGAAAACATATGAATCCACCTCTTCTCTCCCTAGCTATGGGTTAAATAGTTTGCTTGTATCAGTCAATTATTGTTATCAGAGAAAGAAGTGTTAGCTTTAAATTACTCGCAAAAGATTAATAAGTCCAATTCAATAAAAAAGAAACCTGGATTTTGATTCACAATCTTTCTAGGAGAGTTCCACGTAGCAATAAATCTCAGTTTTCTTTAAGCATATTTCGTTCATATCTGTCAAACTAGGAAGCGTTCTAATGACGACTGGTATGATTGTGGCCATCTTAAACTGCTAAAGACTTGCATGTTCCAAATTCAATGGCCCATTCTTTTAAATGCATTTCGTCTTTTTGATATATCCATGTATTAAAATGTCACAATGATTCAGTGTCTAAGCAATATATTTCTATTTTATCATTAACCAAGATGTCCGATTTATTGTTCTCCAGTTTCTTGTCGGTGGGCATTGACAAGTCCCACTATGTCATATTTAAGATTCAATGTTATTCTCAGTTTTATGGCTGTATTATTCGTTTTCCCGACGGAAGCACCAATTTCTCACAACTTCCAGTGAAGAATATTTGTAGCACTTATTTGTCGCCACTGTTTCTACACATTATGAGCAAATACTTGGCAGTTACTCACAATTTGTGGTTCATCAAATCCCTCACATATTATGAAAAGAGGGTGATATCAATCTTTGAGAATACTCTTCCTGATATTATTCTAATCAATAACATTTAGTTGTGATGCCACTGTTGTGTTGTCGGGTACCTTAAAAAGACTGTTCAACCAATTATTTTTATTTTGCTCTCAAACTAAGTGTGTATCACTCTGAGAATTAGTCTTGCTATTACTACGAAAACTTTAAACATTTTGTTGAGACAAGGCAAAATATTTCCTTTTTAGTTTTATTATTATTATTATTATTATTATTATTATTATTATTATTATTATTAAAACAAAAATGGTTGACATAACTCTTCCAATATTTTTCAGAACCAATAAAAGAGTTCTATTTCAAATAAGAAAAATTGGGAACACAGTGCTTGATAACATTTCGACAGTATGTCTCTTTAAATGTCATGCAGAATAATTATTTATATTGGGACTGTTGTCCTCATCTTTTTTGTTATTATCAGAACGGTTCAGACGTTCTACTCTCCGGCCTTCCTCAGGTGTATATCAATCTGTGTAACCTACAGGGAATTCTGAACTGGACCAAAAGTAATAGAAATATTTTTTTTATATATATATATTTATACTTGTATAATTATTTTAAACAAATATTGAAGAAGACTCATACTGTCAAAATGTTGATGAATATTGTGTAAAATTGTGTAACTGCTTTCTTCAATAAGTGTTGTATTGGTATTATCATGATTACAACGGTTAAGAGAAGATTTAATAAAAGAAAAGAGAAAAACACTGTGTATGGCAATGTTAAACAATATTTCGACAGTATGTCTGTCTTCAATATATATTATAAAAAAATACCGTCGGAATGTTGTTTAACATTGTCAAACACTGTATTTTTTGATTTGTTTTCCTTTTCTTAAAGACAGACGTTCACAATATTTTTTGATATTGTCAAACAGTTTTTTTCTTTTCTTTTTCTTTTCTTAGAGAAAGATATAACATCGAAATATTTTTGACATTGTCAAACACAGTGTTTTTCTTTTCTTTTCTTAAAGACATACATTTGAAATATTGTATGACGTTGTCAAACACTGTTTTTCTTTTCTGAAATATAGACAACATTCGAAATATCGCTGAATATTGCCAAACACTCTGCATTTACTTACTGATTCTTTTCATAAATAACGTTGTTAATTTAACTGCTAAAAAAACATTAGTAAAGTTACGTCACTCATTTTGTTTTATTATTATTATTATTATTATTATTATTATTATTATTATTATTATTATTATTATTTCTTTAAAAACCTCTTCCTTTTCAAACAGGGATCTTAGAGTTAGGTGTTCTTCGTCAACCGCGAACAAAATGCTAATTTCTCAGATGCAGGATTTTGAGGCCATGTCATACAAGACTCCAACGCCACTAATAATAACTGGGTCAATATTCTCCTGGAAGCGCCGCTTTCATGTAACATAAACACGGAGATTATTATATTTGTAAATGAAACAATCGCATTTCTTATATGGTCACAATAACTACCAAGACAGCGGGAAGTGGTCTGTTATTATGGCCTAATGTTGACTTTTGTTTTTCTCACTCACTTATTATCACAATTGAAAACAATTATTATTATTTGTATATATTTTGTTTCCTGTTTGTATCATGTAAAGCCGGTTCAAAACTATGATCATTATGCCCTAGAGAAGAATTGTCATGTAACTGACAGAACTTTTCTCAGTGGATGTGATGTTCCTAGTAAAGCGATATTCTGTGCAACTTTCATATTAATGATACCTGGGGTATCTTAGTGAAGTTGATCATTTTCTTCTCCCGCTGCCCAGAACTCGGATTACTATTGGTACAGTCTCACGCTTCATCCAACACTTACTTGAAATTTCGATATCCAGGTCCTTGGATTTGGCCAATTTCTCGATAATTCTCCTGGAGGTGTTTCTCTCAGATGGTACTGCTATATCAATAAGCATACACTTCCTGAAATTCTTATCTGTTGGCATTTATTTCCTTGTCAGTTTGAATTAGCATGTCTCAGAAGATAGTATCATAGTTATTTAAGACTCTTATTATTATTATTAGGTTGGTGCAAAAATAACGACTAATAATGTCGTTTTTGACGTTTTTAACGTCAAAAAACGACATTATTACGTCATTATTTTTGCACCAACCTAATATTATTATTATTATTATTATTATTATTATTATTATTATTATTATTTATTTTCTTTGATTTCTGGCGTTTATACATTTCTTTCCGGGTCCCACCCAGGGACCTAAGGTTAGAAATGGCATCATGACACTTTTCACTGACAAAAAAAAAAAAAATACATAGATAAAGCCCGTCGTAAAGTGTCGGCTGTACTTGTCAGAACAATTTTTTGTATCTCCTTGAGGCATGAACTTCCAGGAATCCCTTTAATTAGTCTACTGCTATCTTTTCCAACCAGTCCTAGGGCTCCAACTACAACAGGGATTGTTGATGTTCCCATATGCCACATTTTCGAGATTTGTATTATTATTATTATTATTATTATTATTATTATTATTATTAAAACTGATTTTATTTTGTGTTATGTATTGCAGTTTCAGTGTTGATATATATTTGCAGTCATAAGTTTACTATTAAAACCAAAAATATAAACCATTATGTAGCATTTTAGATGATTTTATTCCCCTTGGCTCTGTTTATTTATTATTTTATTCGCTTTTTCTTTCTTTGAGATGCGTTTTATACGATAGTGCGCTCTTAGATTCCATAGTTTCCAAGTTTGACAAGCAGTGGAGGTCAGAAATACATTTTTTATATTTTTAATTAACGAAGTGTCCTGTGCGCTGACAGAAGATAATACCCAGAAGGAAAGTCTCATTATTCATTGCACATGTTCCTATCATTTTCATCAGTATAAATATATATATATATATATATATATATATATATATATATATATATATATATACATATATTAGGTTGGTGTAAAAATAATGTCGTTTTCTCACATATATTACTATGTGAGAAAACGACATTTTTTTCACCAACCTCATATATATATATATATATATATATATATATATATATATATCGTTAGATAGATATAGATATATGTGTGTGTGTATGTGTGTGTGTGTGTGTATCGATAGATGTATAGACAGTTAGATACATACTGATCAACGAAGGAAAGTTTATATTTATCGTATTAGATTTGCTGATGCTTTATCAACCAGCTTGGTGACGCTGAGGCCATTTTAGGTCGATGATCACATTGTATATGGCCCGGGATTAACTCAATGCAGAGCCTTAAATATTTTGAGAAACAGTTTGTGCAGAAACATAGGGAAGATTGGTAACCCTAAAATATTGCAGGTTACGATTACAGTGATCGTGGAAGTATTTTCTTCGGAGACGGTTCCACTGCGGAAATTTGGAAGAAGTTTTGTGAGTAAAATGCACATCTCACGAATGGATACGAAAGAAATAAGGTGGGTCACTACAATGAGTGGGTCCTAGGCATTGGAATTAATCACCGTATTTTGTCTGAAAGATTTCCTTGGAAATCGCGATAAGAGCTGCGAGAGGCATGCGGAGTTTCATTTGTGGAAAAGAGTTTGTACCTTTTCAAGTAATCTGTCAGTCGTAATGACTCAAAGACGCTTTTAAACTCTATAGAAACTGGAAGATGAAGACTAGGGACTTTCTTTCTTTATATGGAAGAAGTATTTCGTTGTTAACATGATGTAGAAAAGGCAGCAACTACTTGCCGTATAAGTCCGGAATACTCCATTGATGTGACAAAGGTAGAATCTCCTTCACATATATGTCATGAGTAATCCATTGTTGGCATGATGAGGGAAAGGTAGCAGTCCATTCCCATATATAGCAGGTGTATTCTATTGCCGGCAGGATGTGGTAAATGCAGAAGCTTTTTACCATATATGTCAGACATCCTCTATTTTTGCCATGATGTGGCAAAGACAGCAGCTACTTCCCATATATTTCAGTGTATTTTTATGTAACCACAGTTTATAGAAGCCGGGTGATTCCTATCCATTTTTGATCTTTATCTGATCCATTTTCACGCAGACACGCACACGTATATATATATATATATATACATATATATATATATATATATATATATATATATATATATATATATATATATATATATATATATATATATATTATGTTTATTGTTATTATTATTAAGAGAAATCTTATAAGTAAAAGAAACTATACTCGCTCGGAAAACCTTCGGTGTGTTGATTTGCAAAGGGACGAAAGGTATGAAAAGAAAGAACCAAGAACATGTACGCTAACCGAAAATAATCGCCAAGCATACGAGTACAAGGCCCAAAGAAAAAAAAAAAACGATGTAAATACCCAAAATAACTAAGTGCTCAATACAATGAGTAGAGCAGACCTAGTTAAACCTAGAGAGCCAGACAAACCTACCAAGGTTTCGCCCAAGCGGATTGTCAGGGAGGCTGGTTTCCCTGATGATCCGCTTAGTTCACCTTGGTAGGTTTGTCTGGCTCTCTAGGTTTAACTATATATATATATATATATATATATATATATATATATATATATATATATATATATATTTCTGAGATGAGGTATTATGTACGTTATTTACATTATTCGGACTATTGGCATTATGTACATTGTTTACATTATTGGGACTATTGTCCTCATCTTTGTCGACATATTTATCACAACGTTTCGGCCGTTGTACGCTCTGGCCTTCTTCAGGTGGTTGGAATTTCGAAATGAACCCTTTATTTCGCTCACTGGGGTAGACTGTTCTAGTTCCACGTGTCATGTTTGATGTATCTCAGTTATCAGTTATCTTCTGCTAATTACTCTCTGAACTTTCTCCACTGGCGTATTGAACTCACACAGTGTCCTGTCAACGTCTCTATCCACTGTGTCATGTGTCCTTGAAGACATCTGGGTCCAAATTTCTGGGTATAATAAACTTAATGTTTTCAGTAACCATTTTTATCAGTGCTCATATTGCAATTTTGCTTTTATCATTCATGTTTTTACCAGAGCTCATATTGCAACTTACTTATCATTGCTTTTCTCTGGCACTCCTTATTACTGATTCCCATATTGTATTTATTTCTATGCTTGGTCGGCTCAGGAGATTTTTGTGGCCAAGCATATGTGCTGATTCCTTAAGTTTACGAGTTTTCCAATGGTGTTACTTGTCTATGATCTCAACATGATCCCACAGAGGGCGGTGATCTCCCTTCTCTCTCCATATGTGATCAAACAGGCCTGATTTTTCTACTTCCCGTCGCGTTACAGCTTTCTGGTTCTTGAAGCCTTACCTTGAAGGGGCGGCCTGTATCTCCTTTGTATTCTTTTCCGCAGCTACACGGGATAGCATACACACAGTCTTTAGTCATGTTCTCCTCTGTGGGGGGTCTCACTCGAGAGAGATATCTGCGATGTATCGTCAAGCTTTTTAAGGTTGTCCTGATGTTATATGAACCGCAGATCCTTTGTATTTTCTCTGATAACCTTTTCACATAAGACATGCAGACTGTCTTCTGAGTGTTGTTGTCCTCCCCCTCTTGGACCCGCCTATCCCAGTTCTTGGGGGCTGCTACCATGTACCCAGGGTAGTTGTTACGTTGTAGGGTACTACTTATACTGACCAATTCTTTATCTAACGTCTCTGGGTCGCAACTAATGACTTTTCCTCGGTGTTGTAAGCAACTGAAGATCCCTTTCTTTACGCTGTATGGATGGTGTTAGTTGAAATTGAGGTACTGTCCGCTGAATGTCGTTTTGCGGTATACGGATCTCTTAAACCCATGCTCCCTTCGAGATATTAGCACATCCAGGAATAGGAGTGTGTTGTTACTCTCTTTCTCCATTGTGAACTGTATCAAAGATCTTATTGATTTCACATGGTCCAGTAGAACCTGAACATCTTCCTGGTGTGGCCAGAGTATGAAGGTGTCAAGGGATATAGATTCTAATGTCATTTCCTCAAAGTATTCCATGTATATATTCACCATTGCTGGTGATAATGACAAGCCCATTGCTAAGCCCTCATCCTGTCGATATATGTGTGATCCCATTCCGAAATGTGTTGTTTGTGTACAGAAAGTCAACATCTCCATCAGATTATCTATTGGAATACTGGTCCGTTCTTCTAGGGAAGAGTCAGAGGTTAATTGTCACGTGACATATGATGACCACTCAGAATACAATCTATTACTGCATTAAGGTTAAGATTAGATTAATTTACAGATCTTTTTTACTAATTAAGTTTCAATTTTACAGTAAAATTAAAAATTACAAATGTCAAATTCTAAATTTTACCGTGCATCAAGATTAAAATTATTACAGAATTATACAGAAATGAAACTATATATATTTTTTATTGTTTTTAGAGAAGTGCAAATTCATCAGTGAATCTACGATCACTACACATTTTTGAAAGATCGAAGTCGGAATTCTAGTAAGGTGGTAGTCAGGGAAAGTGAGTTTACAAATGACAAGGCTAAAACTTTCATATCCTCATACAAAAACACAATAGAAATATATAAGCACGCAAGTATACGGACGGTTATTCACACAGGAAATGGAAAAATCAAATATTAAATAATGGAGAATAAAAATAAGGAAGAAAATAAGAATAAAAGGAAGAAGAATAAAATCAGAAAAAACATTCAAAACCACTCAAAAGAAAATTATGTATATACAGGTAGAAGCATATACAAGCAATCACAAACACGTACCTATATATAAATTAACAGAATCCGTAATAATTCATGCAGAAATACACTAATAAATCTACATAAACCAAAGATAAATATATTACATACACAAACAAACATAAAAATGGATCAAATAAAGGTAAGGAAGGTAAATACATGCATATGAATAATGCATACATCGGACTATGGACATGGCAAAGAAAAAAGACACACACACACATACACACATGTATATATATATATATATACACACACACACACACACACATATATATATATAACCATACACATATTTAATTTGCTTAAAACTAGAGCCCTTACGAACGCAATTGTAGGGTTGCAGACATTCAGACTCTTCATTCATACTAGGATCTAACAGTTGAAAATCCCATCTTGGATTCATGATTACCACATCTACATTCTCTTATCTATTATATTTACTAAAATGTCTATATCTATCACAGATTCATATTTGTTTCTAAGTCAGAAAATATTCATCGAGACTATTCCTCTACCAAACCAAACACACTTGCTCGCACATGAACACACACACACATACACAGGCGTTTCTCCTATAATCCATTTCACATTTCTTCACGGTCTTTTAGGCAGGAGTAGAGATTTTTCGTTTCTTCCTTGTTTAGGATTGTATTTCCAGTTCATTCTAAATATTTTTATTGTCTTTCACGTGGTATTCTTAATTCTTGTGTTTGAATTGGTATATATATATATATATATATATATATATATATATATATATATATATATACATACATATATAATGACCACTGAAGTCAACACTTAGAGGCGACAGTCTGTTTCATGCAGGACGCAATCGTCAGGTCACGAGTGCTGTTATTTTTCTAATCTATTTATTTTCATTTTTATTTTATTTTTCATTTTTATTTCATATCTCATAAATTTGTTTTTTATTTTTATTTCAATCGGTGTTTTTGTTAACGTAGTAAAAATTTGTTTATATCGCTTATTTAATAGATTTTTGGTTGGTTTTGGGAAGATAATTAGAGCTATTTATTCAATTTTGGTGTTGATTGTTGTAGTTTATTCTAACTTTTAATTTGGTGGGAGCAGTATTTAATTTCTTTATTACTTCATGTATTTATTTGGATTGGTTTACTGTTTTTCTAACCGTTAATTTATCGGGATTCGGTTTGTTAGTCTGTTTATTTATTTATTCGGATGTTTTTAGATTAATTTATTTTAATAGTTTTTTTTTTAATTATTCATTTATTATTATTATTTTTTATTTTTTATTTACTCTTTTCGGTTTTCGATTAAGTAAATTAGTATTTTTTATCGTTATGTAACACTTATAGCTATGGTTTTGTCCCATTTTGGGTTTGATTTTAATAGTCTAACTAATATTATGTTCAAAATTGTTAATTTGTTTATTATTTATTTATTTTGGTTCATCTATTTTTTATTCTATTTCGTCTATTCAATCTGTTGTGATTTGGTAATTTGTTTGGGTTAATTTATTTCACTTTATTGTCATTTTGTTTATTTATTTATTTTAATTTATTTTATTTTATTTCGGATTTTTCAGTTTTCGATTTTTAAGTAACGTAGTAAAAATTTGTTTTCATGTCTGCATTTTGAGATGAGCTCGGATCTTTTATTTAATAATTTATTTTGGTCTGGGAATGTAATGATAGCTATTTTATGCCCCAAGAAAAGTTTTCAAGTTTAGTATTGCTTGTAGGTTGATGATCCTTTCCGTATCTTCCAAGATATTCTTGGTGTGATATGCGTTTTGTTTTTAATTTCCCAGATATAATCAGAAAGCATTGTGCTGTCCGCATATTTACTATTTCTGAGAGATGTTTGTGTGCGTAATTTACTCAGTTACTGCAATGTATACTTTTTCTTCATTAACTGGTGATTTTATCGTGAATTAGTATATTACGATTTTTTGTAAACAATGACCGTTTAAGGGGCATACGTTCTTCATTCTGCAGTTACACGTGTGTTTATTTTGCTGGTATGGTTTGTTGGTAATTTTCCTGTGTACTATTTTATTATTTGCGCCATGTTCTCAGTGTAACTGTAGCTTATTTTTACTGTCTTTTTATTGAATGTTTTCTGCAGGGTGTTTGATTCCGGCAAGTGTTTGTGTGAGAATTTAAAAATATTTTTTCTTCTGTTTGTTTTACGTTTTTGCTGTGCACTGGTATGAATCATATGATATTTATTTTCCTGTTGGCCTGTTTTGTGTTCGGTGGTGAGTTTGTGAGTGTTGTTGTGAATCCGCTATCTTCATGTATATATATATATATATATATATATATATATATATATGTGTGTGTGTGTGTGTGTGTGTGTGTGTGTGTGTGTGTGTGTGTGTACATATATATATATATATATATTTAGAAACGATTATGGAGAAAACGAAATGGAAGAATAACAGTAAAAAATTAGGTCAGGGGAAGCAACTAGCAAGGTGATCAGATTAATCAACATTCACAATTAAATTAGTTTGAACCTTTCATTTACAAAAATATGAAATAAAACTATAGATTTTCGGAGCTCAAAGTAAAACAAATGGATATTTTGAAAATATCTCTGCTTGCTAATGAGAAAATAATCAAGGACGTTATTTTTCTATTGTTATATATGTTATTAAATTTTCACACCTTTTGAGAAGATATATGGCTGTTCATCTAATTGAAAATGGTTGATACATACTTTTTTGTGCAGCTACATCGACCAACTCATTCATTTTACAGATTTTCTTGACTTCATACTGGCAGTTTTCTAACGTTAAAATTTAAATTTAAATCAAATATACGCGTATCGTACAAGTAGCATGGTATGTTAAATGTATTCACAACAAACGTAAAACAAATTCACAAGAGATATCAGAGGAAACAAATGTATCATATATTATTCTTCTTCTTCTTCTTCTTCTTCTTCTTCTTCTTCTTCTTCTTCTTCTTCGTCTCCTTATTCTTCTTATTGCCCTCATTCTGTTTCAACTTCTTCACTTTCGTTTTTTTGTTATTATTATTATACATATACCACTATATGTGTGTTAGTCTAAATATATATAGGTGAATATGATATTACTGAAGAATAATTTTAGGCAGTTGAATGACAAAGTGGAAATAAGTCTGTGTAACGAGTTTCCTTATCTAGAAGGACTTCGTCGGAATAAATAATGTTTTTGCTGATAGAATTACATATGCCAAATGATGGCAGCTGTAACGCAAATGTCCGCACAACGACCTTTACAGCCACAGCAGCGATGATTAGACTGGAAAGGATATGAGAGCGAAACATCAATTTCAGGTTAAAATCATGCTCTACAATTCGCTAGTTTATCTACCCTCCTCGAAGGGTATGTGATATGGATAACTCTTATTTGAGGTAAGGAAAAGAAAAATCTTTATAAAGCTCCTCCGCATCTTCTAAAAGGAGAACAAAGAAAATGGACGGAATAAATTTAAAAGTTTCCTGTACCGACAGGAGTCTCTCTGTTCCCATTTTAAGCCTCGGAAGTTGGTATGGTTTGGCCACATTACGTTGCATAACAACCTCTGTAAACCAACATGAAAAGCTGCGTTGAAGTTGGATACAAAAGAGTACGGCTAGGCATTAGCTGGTCAGGCAACAGCAAACCGTTGACGGACATAACAACGACGGAACTGTTGAGAACCACATCGAATTGGACATACATGAGTAAGTTGCCTGTTTTTTTCTCTACCTTGAGGTCCCTCCGACAATCGATTCAGTGAAGACACTGATGATTATAATGACGATAATGATATATACAACAGTAATATCCACATGGGGTCAGATGTATCAAATGTTAATAAAAATGAATATGCATTATTTACATTATATGGACGCCTATGCTCATCTTCATTGCCATAATCACAAGGTTTCAGCCGTACTACTCTCCGGCCTCCTTCATGTGTTTGGAATTTTTAACCGAACCCATATTTCGTCCACTAGCATAGTTTGCTCTAGTTCCAGGTGCCATGACTCTTCCGGATGTTATTGACACATGGCCCAGTGGACAAAAAGATTGGTTAAATACATTGGCTAGACCCAAAAGTTGTGAGTTCAATATCAGGCTAGTGTAAAAAAATACATGGTTAGTTGAGTTAAAGAGCAATAACTAAGACATCCAGAAGAGGAATGACACGTGGAACTAGAACAACCTACACCGGTGGGCGAAATAAAAGATTCGATTCGAAATACCAGTCATCTGAAGACAGCCGAAACACTGTGAATATTTCAATGAAGATAAGGATAACAGTCTGAATAATGCAAATAATGTAAGTAATCATAATACCTCATCTCAGAGATATAGACATCTACTGACATATTAAGTCCAAACAACGGTAAATAATATATATATATATATATATATATATATATATATATATATATATATATATATATATATATATGAATAAAACACCATGTAAAATTGAAAATTATAAACGAAACTAGAACTTGTAAAACTTGGGATGACCCATGCCCTTTATGCCTACATGAGAAACTACACATTATTAAGTTTCTAAATAATAAAAATATATTAAACAATAGACATGAGTTAACGGTTTTTCCCGAAATCATCAAATTTTTCATTGAATAATTAGCATAAAAACAAACAATAAAATAATTTTAATATCTATAGTCCTAATAAATAGTTTAAATATCCTACAAAAAAATATAACTCTATATGAAGTCGTCAAAAAACAAATGTTACGGCAATTTTTTTTATATACACAAAAGCCATTCAGAAAAAAATAAAAATAAATAAATAAATAAATCTCCATAGACACGTAAACCACATTAGGCAAAATCATCTTCCGTTTTAATTTAGACACCCCAACCTTATCCTGACTTTACATCTATGAATGTAACTCTATACTGATACAAATTATTAACACCCTACACCCCTTTTTATTTAAACAATCGCTGTAGCCGTTACCATGGAAATTTTGATTTTAATAATGAATATGCTATTAAAACACGTAAATTTCAGAAATAAGTTATTCCCCCAAAAAAAATTTCGCTTGAAGATGGAACAGAGCTTACTTTCATTCAATTTAATTCAAATAATTATATTGAAGTTTTCGGCTCTTGTTTTGAAACATGAGAACTCTTATGTAGCGTGTTGGAATCATATTTTTAATTAAATAATTATATATATATATATATATATTCCAGGTAAGTATATATATATATATATATATATATATATATATATATATATATATATATATATATATATATATATATATATATACTTACCTAAAGCATAAACATAGAATATACATATAGAAACAGATTTGCCTTATCGTATAATGAATTAAAAACATAAGATTTTTAAAAAAATTTTCTAGTCATGGTATGGTTGGCAAACATGTCTAGAGAGTCTATTCCTACTCTGATTTTTCATTTATAACTCAATTAGAGATAAATAAATACGTTTCTCAAGGCTATTATTGTGAAAGTGAATTTAACGGTGCCATGTGGATTCTGGGATTGTATAATTATCGTTGGATTCTATCATTTTCTTCTATGTATTTTTATGAAACCGTTCGATGTTTGTCATTCGCACATTCAGTTCATCTTTCCAGGTATGTATAACAAGGAATGTCAACTGCTTAATAAATAGAACAGCTTTAGATTCTAATCAAGATCTCGTCGTCGGAAAGTAAACTTGCTAATGAATTGTATATGACGCTCCCGTCGTTAGGTAAGGTTGAATCGTGTGATCAAAATTGAAGCCGGCCTGAATAATTCTCATATTTAATGTTGAAATTTGATTTGTCTCGTTTTTATTTTTTTAAATATTTTGTTCTCTATTTAACTTTTTCTAAGTTCTACCTTGTAAAAAACAATTAATTGCTTATTTTGTCAGAGTTGGAATTTGCCAACTATGGCTGTGTTTCGTTAAGTACATATACATACGAATAAAAACAAAATAACGTTTTTCTTTGACGATACGTTTCGTTCATTGATGGAATTTATCAAGGTTAATGCAAGGATTTTATTTTATACGTATTTACAAACAAATTTAATTTTTTTTTTTAAATCATAAATATTTATCAAGTTACATATACAGTCTAGGTAGATTATGGAAGATTCTAAGTGGCATAATTTAATTTCAAATAAATAAAAAATGAATACATGGTATTGTTGATTATTTTTATAATGTAATAAATTTTATATTACAGAACAACCTCAGTTCTCGACGATAATTTGTTCTGAAAGGCTGTTCTAAAAACCGAATTGTCCGAAAACCGAACAAAAGACTTAATAAAGATATAAAAACACCATAGTAGAATAAAACTGGAAAGCAAAAACACAGCAAAACACACAAATGTATACAACAAGACCGTCGACGTTCGAGAATCGAGGCTGCTCTGTAGTCTAGTTTTGGATTAATTTATTTATTATATATTTGAAATAAAAGGAGGTTATTAAATTATTATTTTTCTTTTAATTTATTTGACATTTTTTGTATGTTGGCTGGATTTAAGTTATTTTCTGTTTTAATTAGTGTGGCATTCTTTAAATCAAATTTGTAGTCGAAAAAAATTCTACTTATTCATAATGCATTTGATATATTTTGTGTATAAAATAACATTTACTTTTGTCTTTATTCATTTTCTTCTTTTACAGACATATTTTAGTTACATTTTAAATTTTACACACCCCCCCACGGCATTTTTTATTATTCTCATTTTACCTTGTGAAGGTATGGTTATTCGAGGCGGTTTAAAACATTCTTCGCATGATTCTTTAAGTTATGCAGTTTATAGTCATGGGTTATATGAAAGGGGTCACCCCGTATTTGATTTGCGGTCAGTCGTCGGGACGTTCAGTGAGTGTGAAACTGGGGTTACGACTAGAACTATACTTTCGTAGGAATTAGCGTATAAGCTTATATATTAGGTTGGTGCAAAAATAATGAGGTAATAATGTCGTTTTTTGACGTTAAAAATACGTCGAAAAACGACATTACTACGTCATTATTTTGGCACTAACCTTATATATATATATATATATATATATATATATATATATATATATATATATATATATATATATATATATGTTTGTGTGTGTGTGTGTGTGTGTGTGAAAATATAGAAAATAGGAAAGAAAATTATTAACAGGACTAGAACTTGCAAAACTTGGGATGACCCATGCCCTTTGTGCCTCCATGAGAAACTACACATTTACGCTCTGAATAACTAGCTAAAAACACGCATACAATAAAATAAATTTTAAAATCCATAGCCCATATACATAGTTTTAATACCCTACAAAAAAAGATAACCGTTTATGAAGTCGTCAAAAAACAAACGTTACGGCTTTTTTATATACACAAATCCCTTTCATAAAGAGATATAATAATAGAATAAAATAAAAAAATAAATAAATCTCCATAGACGCTCAAGCCAGACTATGCGAAAACTTCCTCCGTCGATAATTTAGCCACCCCCACCTTACCCTGACCCGGCATCTATGAAAGTAACTCTATACTGATACAAATTATTAACACCCCACCCTATTCTAAACAATCCACGCTTGATGTTACCATGGAAATTTTGATTTCAATTCTGACTATACTATTAAAACTCGTAAATTTCAGAAATAAGTTATTCCAAAAAAAATTTCGCTTGAAGATGGAACAGAGCCTACTTTAACTCAAGTTAATTCAAATATTATTTTGAAGTTTTCGGCTCTCGTTTTGAAACATGAGACCTCTTATGTAACGAGTTGGAATCATATTTTTAAATAAATAATTATATATATATATATATATATATATATATATATATATATATATATATAAAGAAATATAGTCTTAAGGTGTGCTATATTTATGGAATAAAGTGCTCAATATCAGAGATAGAGCGTGTGTAACTATAAAAGTGAACATAGAAGTCAACACTTAGAGGCGAAAGTCTGTTTCATGCTATATGCA
Source organism: Acanthosepion lycidas (assembly GCA_963932145.1). NCBI lineage: Eukaryota > Metazoa > Mollusca > Cephalopoda > Sepiida > Sepiidae > Acanthosepion > Acanthosepion lycidas. The sequence goes on along the minus strand of OZ010595.1, from coordinate 29,776,874 downwards.
ATCGTCAGGCCACATGTGCTGTTATTTTTCTCGGCTAGCCTGACGATTGCATATAGTATGAAACATACTTTCGCCTCTAAGTGTTGACTTCTATGTTCACTTTTATATATATATATATATATATATATATATATATATATATATATATATATATATATATATATATATATAGTACCGTGGTAATTTAAAATTTTTTAGGCTATTTTAAACAATTGTAAATTTCTGATAATTATTTCTAATCATAAAATGTTTTTATTAATTTGTGGTGAATGGTTTCAAGAATTTGTTCTGTTCTTCTAGTTGCAAAAAGTTCTTCTAGTGCAAACGCCATTGCCCAATTTGAAAAGATAAAATAATAAGGAGAATCAAGGACTATTATTTTTGCAACGGAGAAAAATTTTGCTAACATTACGAAGTCGAAAACTGATTAATTTATCCATCTTCCTTGGAATTTTGTATGGCAAAGTGAAACAGAGAGTAAGATCAATCAATATATTCGTGTTTTATTCTTTAGATGATAGACCAGTATGCCGTCGGAAATTAAGATAACGTTATCATCCTGAAACAAATACATATACAGCTACGTACAAACATACATATATAGATATTACTAAAAGAGACGAAATGAAATTGAGCGAATAGAAAAAAAATCCTGGTTAAAAGTTGAGTATTTCCCAAATTTAACATCGTTATTGCTTAAAGATTCGCAGCACTTCCTCTTTTAGTTATTCACATTTTTTGTATGTCATTCGATAGATGAATTAAGTTTTATTTTTTTTGTTTTAACCAAGTATAATTCTTTTAATCTTATTTTTATCATCATTCAACGTATATATCGTTTATTTATTCTAATATATATATATTTACATTATTTCACAAATAAATATGAAGATAATTTTCGATGAACACCTAAAATTATAAGAAATGATAGATAGATTTCATGAGGATGATAAACGAGTTAGTTTAGTGAGAAAAATCGCCTGCCTAAAGAATATTAAGTGAAACGTAGATATCTGCTTAGAAAAAAAAAAAAAAAAAAAAAAAAAAATGAAGAATACATTTTTTTGATAAACCGTGTTCGTTTGGATCAATTTCATAAAAGAAATATTAGAATAAATCTTTATTTTGTTCGTTTATTCAATTTATTTCCAGTACAAGAAAAGATTTTTCTTACATAGAATATCCAATTCCAGTTGGACTCTATCTTTCATTTCATTTCGTTCGATTTCCGAACTCTTTAGTGAATAAATCAGGAAAAAAATAATTTTGTTGAATCTTTGTCATTTGAAACGTTTTTCCAGACAAATGAAAATTACGGAAGATCATACACCAATCAAGTATTTATTTTTCTCAGTTTTCTCTTATTTTTCCCCAGTTATTGAGAAATGCTTCCTTTATTTTATGAAAAGCTGTTTGAAATATGGACTGACTTGACTTCAGGAAAACTTCACTCTGATGACAGTTTTAAGTTAATGTTCATATTTTGCGACAGATGCAATATATCCAAAATAATATTTTTTTAAGAATTAAGAGATAATTCTATATTATGTCACTGATTTTATGTTCGATTGAAAAGTTTGATATATCTACTTCTTCGAACGTTCGCTTTTCCAAAATAATCACAATAACAAACGTTTTTCAATGCTCTCATAGTGGACGCCTACGTACACCACGCCCACATATTACTCAACAGTAATTGGACGGAAAATAAACAATACCTTTTATACAGACAATTTACGCATCGCACGAGTCACATAAAAATGTCTTGTGTTTTTGCTTCACCAAAATATCTATAAACAATTGGTCGATTTTTGGCGATTCACATTAATTGACACTTTCTTCAATATCCTTCCCGCGCTCGTTCCTGGAGCCACCTTACATCTATAAAAAGCAGAGATTAATGAAATAACTTTAGTAGGTTATAAAGTTTCACAATCTAAACCACGTACGTGTATTTTCAAATTTCTACTCACACACACACACACACACCCAGACATAAACTATACTCACAAAACACAGTGGACTGTCTGTTTTCAAGCCAAGTGAACTATTTGAAACTATATCATTGTTCTGCACAAATATTTCAACTTTCAAACTCGAACAACAAACATTCTTAAACTATCAACAAATTTAAACAATACTATGGAAACCACTTCGTGTGACTTATTCTTTATTGTCATTAACAGAATTATATGTATATACTTGTTTCAATGCATGTTTTAATAGCTGATTTTCATTTATCTCTCGTCCTTCCTTTTTGTGTTTTCTTTACGAATTAAATGTGGAATGTTAATGTAAAAACGCAAACTTGATCAAAAACTCTTCTCATCCGTTTTTAACCAACACCATTAGCTACCCTACACTCTCAACAGCAATACAAATTGACGAATTACTTGCCATTAATGTTGATGATAAGCGATTTTTTGCGTTGCAATATGAGAAAATGTAAGTATAACTTCCTGCATATACTGGTGTAAGTCAATCTAGCACCTCGTTTTCTGCACTCAATAATTTAAAACGTAAAAAAAAGTTAACTTCACGAGTATGTGTGACCATAGCATTATTTAGTGGTGATAAAAACTGCTTTAACTCCTTCCCATACCCTTTCAATGTTGTTATACAAATTGTCAAGACAACCAGTGATTTAAAGCTACAGGCTCATCTAGATCGTTGGGGGCATATCACCCTTCAAGGAAGTGATTTCGAATTCAGAGCCGATCGTTTGAAGAACAATGTACAACTGTTTTGCCCTGACCTGGTATTAAATCACATTTATGTCCGAATAGAATGAATAACATACTAGGTTTAATATAGAACTCAATTATATCGACTTGAATTTTAACTGCAAACGTTATAATCACCTTACGCTTTAATGAACAATAAACAACTGTCTCTTCTCTAAATGTTGTCAAAACTTAAAATTTAAACTAAATATCTGTGACATTATTTCATTTAATTCATTGGAAGTGGAAAAACTCAAGCAATTCCCATACAGCAAATGGAACTTATATATATGATCCATCGTTAAAGATAATGGGAAATTAGTCAGTTCCATGTACTGCTACTGGTAGTACCTGACTTCTGCTGCTATAAACTACCTTTAAAATAGCCAGATCAAATCGAAAATAGAGTACTACCGTTATATCTACTCAAACGGATTCTGCGTATCTGGAAGTCAATGAACAATCTGGAATAATTATTATTTCATATTAACCAGGAAAATGGAAATATAATTGTCATAACTTGTTTACATTTTCAAAACGAACTCTTACAATATTTTCATAGATCCTGCACTGTTTTCATTCATTTTCATCTTACAATATCTGTTTCAAATTAAGGAGCCTCTTTCCAAAACCTAAGAAACGAGTTGAGGAACATTAAAAAATTATTAGAATCAAGGAAAAGAGGTTATAACTCTAATGAACTATAACTCCTCCTATATGACAGTGATTACTGGACAATCTCCTCGGAGATGAAGAAGAAAATTGAACGAATTGTGATTCTAAATAAGGATGCTGAGAATATCATGGACAAAATATTTGAACAACGACGATATTTTAGAGAAAATATCAACAAAACAGACAATTATACTTAACAACAGAATAAGATATCCATACTTTATAGAGGGTATAATAAGGAAAATTCTTAGAAAATTTGACAATCACAGGGCATATTGAATGCAAAAAGGACAGGAGAAATTAGCGCATGATCTACCTTACGAGCACTGTTGACAGAAGTGGGTTTGGGAGAGATTAAAAATAAAATTTATTGCATTTATTAACTTAAATTTAATGAGAGAAATAAACGTCCGACTAAGTTTAATTATTAGAAGATACAATATTCCCAGCATAAGTTATCCAGGTGACAATGTTGATAGCAGATACAGAAAAGAAACTACAATGACTCCTACAGAATGTAGTCAAGGAAAGGTAGAATAATGGACTAAATTTCAATTACAAGACATAATATATGATCCTACGTAAAAGGAATAGGCCAACAGGCAAATTGCATCATGTGTCAAAATCAAACAAATATAAAGATTTAAGTAGCTGAGAAAAGTTTTAACAGAGGACAGAAAAAGCGACACCGAAATTTAAATGTTCATTGGGATATCTAAACCGGCCTTCCAAAATCGAAGCAAAGTATTAAGAGAGGAAGATTTCGTTATGAACAAAGAATTAAGTAGAGAACGGTTACGCAATATCCGCCCTTCTATATGCCAGTGAAAGTTGGTCCATCTCTGCACAGATGAAGTCGAAACTTGAAGTAATAGAAATGTGGTGTTAACGGATGTTTGCTGAGAATATCATGGACAGAACATGCGAGAAAATGGGAAGATTTAGAGAAAAAGAAAGGTACACAAAAGAAGACTTAGAATTATCATGAAAATGAGACAGTTGAAATTTCTAGCGCATATAATTAAGAAAGATAGCTTGGAAAAGTTGATTCTCATAAGGACATATTGAAGTAAGGAGAACACATGAAACAATAACGAGATCTTAAAAGTAGGTGGTAGAACAGTATTTAGCAGTGATAGCAAGAGACACTGCATGAAAAGAAGAAGAAGAAGAAGAAGAAGAAGAAGAAGAAGAAGAAGAAGAAGAAGAAGAAGAAGAAGTAGAAGAAGAAGAAAGAGGAGGCATTTTGTATGTTCGGCAGCAAAAAGGAAGCCCCAATATTTTAGCTCCCAATTCCAGACGCGGAAAAGAAATGAAATACCTAGGTAGTGAAGAAAAAGATTATTGAAAATTACTGCCAGAAAAGAGAAATCAACAAATTTTCTTCTCTATATGTGCTATGTCCTTTAAGGAAGTAGACGACCATGACTCCAAACTTCCTTCTATCCCTCGCGGATTTAAACAAGTTCTTACCCTCTGCTTTCTCCACCAGACATCCTTCTGTCATCCACCTACTCATGCTTGCCATGTATGCCACGAGCTGTTTTCCCTTGTCTCTCTTTCCTTCTATTCAACCTGTGAGTATCAGATTCTCCAGAGCGCCTTTCCTTATTTTGTGTCCCAGAAACTTCATTTGCCTCTTTCTGGTATTATGCATAAGCGATCTCCTTGTTTTCAACCTCTCTATGACCTTATATCATGCACGGTTCATGATATCCTGAGCATCCTTCTCTAGAATCACATCTACGTCTCCTCGAGTCTCTTTGTCATATTTGTGGAAATCGTCGAACATTCTCTGCCGTGAAGAAGAACATATGTCACGTAACAGCTCAGTATTATTTTACCTATGAAGACACATTTACCTTTCGTTATATTCAAAGTAATATCTGTTGACACATGTTGACAGTTGTAAAATTTCTCAGACATCTGAGATTTTTGGAGATACACAATGAGAAAACAATGTACCGATCAGAGATAATATTGATATCAAGAGAGAAGCGTTTTGTAACCAATATACCGATATAATGTAAATAGCTAAGAAAACAAAGACTATGAGTGATGGCAATGATCACATGTTGAATAGATTTACAAAATTGTAGAAATTAAGAGGAATTATAATTACTCACGTCCGGAAAGGACAAGATACACGAAAAGAAAAGTAGAATTTAATACATTTAACAATACAAGTAAAAAAAAATCAAGTTGTATCTAAGTTGAATGGAAAATATTCAACCGGAAGATTAATCAGTTGAGAATTTGTTGCATAAATCTTCAAATTTGAAATGTGTCAATCGAAATCATTGTTAATTAAAGGTATGCCGAATAATTTTATTTCTAACAAGATGTAAAGTTGAATGATCAAAGGACGTCGGCAAACCTTTCTGGAGGCGATTTCCCCGCAGTTCCTGGAAAAACTTCAATGGAATTATCAAAGGAAAAATTATCAAATCTGAATTATTTTTCATATTTGTGTGATTAAGAAATATAAAGGTCTCTGTCACTACGTGTGCGATCGAGAAAAAAAAAACATGTGATTTATTGAGATATTTAACAATTGAAATCATGTAACACACACACACATACATACATATATATATATATATATATATATATATATATATATATATATAGATATATATATATATAGAGAGAGAGAGAGAGAGGGAGAGCGAGACCTTTCTTCTATTTGAAATTTATGGCATGAATATCTGGCATCATTGATTTTTCCATTATGTGTACCGTTATGGATTCACTTAATTAGTTCCATTTCATTTTCCACATGCTTGCTTTTACGTTCCATTGATCTTTTAATTCTTATTCTATGTGTATTTATTTATTTCAGTTTTTATCTTTTCTGGTTTGGTTTCTGATAGAAACGAAACGTGTAACAATGACTTGTAGTCTTAAAACAGATTTATTTCATTATGTTGCATATTTCTTTATTATAGTAACTATCTTTTGGCTTAGAAATAATTAAACCTTATTTGAAACTATTCCTCGGTCTTTTTAAATTATATTTTTGTTGAACATTTTAATCATTAAACTTCTTTATGCGTTTTATGCTAATATATTAAATGTTTTCCTTACTGGCTTTGCCGCTTTTCTGATATTGCATTTTACCCTCGATCCTTCCTCACTTTGATTATAAAATCCTTGTTCAAAATCCTTACCTTTAGGCCAGGTAAATGTTTGAAGTGTGTAGTGACTATATATTTATGTATATATTTTGCATATAAATATAAGATTTCTATGGATTGTCTACATATTTGATATAAATTGTATATATTCCAAAATCTCTACTTACAGAAATTATCAAAATCAAGATTTAATTATCAGTATTTTGGTACCGATGAAAAGATGATGAAACTCAAATCAAAGTTGACTATTTAAAATACAGCATTTATTAGTAAATGGTTGAAAGATGCACTCTCTTCCTGTAAGTAAGGGGTTAGTCGAATTTCATTCAATTTATGCGTCGGTGAGATCATGTATATAAGAATTCAATGAGAGAACTGAAATATATTTTTTTTTAAATCGACAAAATCTTGCAAAACTATGTTTTCCATTACCGAATACTTCCATAAAAAGAAATAATCTTTAAGATTATCTGATGTATTATTATTATTTTATGATTTTTTCAAACTTTTAACTATATTTCTTTTCTATTTTTTATTTTCATTTCATTATTTAATACTTTTATTCTTAGTTTATTTTAAATTTTATGATTTCATTTTTATGATTTTATGATTATTTTATCACATGATTATTTTATTAATAACTAGCAGGAGAGCCCGGCGTTGCCCGGGGATGTAAAAGTAAGAGATAGATCAAGAATCGACCATCATCAAGACTGAAAAATAAAATTGACAAAGATTATTGCTTAAGGTTGACGGACTCGCATTACTTAATTAGTTTTATTTTTTTGTTTTTTTGTTTTTGTTTTGTTTTGTTTTTTTACAAATTGGTCAAACCCAACCTCAAACAAAAACATTGTTTTCAATCGTTATGAGTCTAACGATTGAATAGAATTTTATTATAAACAATTTTCTTGTAAATGGAATTTTTAAATCATCCTGAATGTAAAAAATAAAGAAAAAAGTGTGCAAGGCAATAAGAAACACTACCTGCCAAAAAAAAGTGAAGTTTTGTTGAAATCGGTTGAAAAATGTAGGGAACCCATCCCATATATAAACGAACACACACACACACACGAAAAACAACCCGGGTTTTATAATAAGTATAATCCGATAACTCGATATTTATAAGTATAACTCGATATGAGTTGTCTCTCTTTCATTAATGCCTCTTAATTTTGTTTTCAAATTGATTTCGTGCAAAAACAATTGTTTTGTTTTTTTTTTCAATTTTGGGCGCTGTCAGAACCGCTGCAAGGTAATTTTACGTAGTCCTGTGAAGTTTTGTTGAAATCGGTTGAAAAATGTAGGAAATCCGACTCAATATATAAACGTACACGTACACACACACACATTCTGCGTTTTATAATAAGTAAGATTTATGATTATCTGATATTTTGAAAATTAAAAAGTAACAGGCTTTTCTCCGAGAAATTAATTGTACAATATTTTCTTCTTATTTATTTTGTTCAATTATATATTTTATTTATCAGAATGCTATGTTGCGAGCTATTATTTTATTACATGTAAACCAAAATTAATTTATCGGCCTAATTTGCAAACTGAAAATTTGCATCGTGACTATTTACATCGCTAGGCTCTACGTTCCAGTAAATAAATATGAAAGACTAAGATTCCTATATGAGATATATGTAGATTCTGATTTAAAATAGAGGAAAATATTTTGGGGCCACTTTGTATTTTTTTAAGAAAACATCTCGAAATGTCATTTTTTTTCTTTATTTGTTTAAGATTTTCAACTTTCAGTAACTACAGTATATTTGCGTTTCTCTTGTCAAAATGATTACTTAACTATAAAAAATTACATGACAACAGTATATTTTGTTATCCTCAATGAAACTGACACTTGCGTTAATTACTGTTTTACAAATTATTCCCATTATTTCGAACAGGTTTAAAAAATGTAGATGGCAGACCTTCCAATGTATTCTTTAAGCACTGGCAAATATCACTGTAACTGACTGGGTAACTTCATCGCACTTACCTATCCAACCCATCCCTTACTGGTACAATGGGAAAGATATCAGGAGAGTGAGTCGGTCAAATCATAATTTTAAACAAACTTGTTCTTTTTTTTTAATCGAGGTAATTTTGAGGTCATTTAGAAGATGGTTATTGATTGTTGTCTTGCTGGATTGTGTTTTTTTCAATTTTGTGTAAACCTGATGGTATAAAATGTCTTTGCATTATCGAATATTGTTCATTTTTCCTGTTTCCCTTAACCTGAATAAAAGATTCTATCACTCTCTCCCCCAAAACACGCCCACACAATAACAGATTCATCAACATGCTTAACTGATGGAAACACACATTCATCGTTTAGTCATTCACCTTGCTTTCTGCTGAGAATCCATCTCCTCTTACTATACATTGTAACGTTTTGTATTAAGAAAGATTGAAAAATACAAATTCATTTTAAGTACTTACTGACATTCTATGTTTTACTCCAAGAAATGCAAACGAAAATCTCATTACACGGTGCTGTTTTTAAGAAATTCAGGATACACCAAAATTTGTTCCAGTAGTGTAGATGGCCATGGAGCAATTAACATCAATAGACATGGACATGGATAAAAAAAATAGAGAGAAACAATGAAACAATTATCCGAAAGATCAAAAGAATGTTATAAGTAAAGAAATGAAATATTAATTATTTATCTTACCTATATTTCAAAACAATATAACTAAAGATAGAGTTTAATTGCTATTAATCTACTGATATGTTTCATTTCTGTTGTTTTTTTCTGTGTTTCCAAATGTATGGTTCTTTTGATGAAATAGGAGGAATACAAACAGAGTTCTATGGAAACAGATTACTCCGATATCTTCATTCAAACTCAACAAAATGTGTGTGTGCGTGTGTAACCGCGTGTTTACATACAGTAAATATTACAAACATATGTAATTCACTAAGGCGGATATTTTCGCATTGCTTTCAATTATGGCAAAAAGAAAAAAAAAACATATACATTCCTTTAGGGGGACATTTGCACATTGCTTTCAGGTATGGCAATTAGCACAAACATATGTAATTCACTTAGGCGGACATTTGCACATTGTTTTCAGTTATGGCAAAAAGAAAAAAAAATATACATTCCTTTAGGGAGACATTTGCACATTGCTTTCAGGTATGGCAAATAGCACAAACATATAAATTTCTTTAGGCGGACATTTGCACATTGCTTTCAGGTATGGCAAATAGCACAAACATATAAATTCATTTAGGCGGACGTTTGCACATTGCTTTCAGGTATGGCAAAGAGCACAAACATATAAATCCCTTTAGGTGGACATTTGCATATTGCTTTCAGGTATGGTAAATTGCACAAATAACACAAACGTATGTAATACAATAAGGCGGACTTTTTCACATTGCTTACAGGTGTGGCCGTAGAAATTAAATATATCAATCTTCATATATTTCCACTTTCTTTTTCGGATCTTTTCTCTTTCCTAAAAAGATAGAATATATATTTTTTTAATCTTTTATCTTCTTCAATTTCGTCTTAATATACGTCCATCTTTCTTTCTTTCTTTCTTTCTTTTTCTTTCTTTCTTTTTCTTTCTTTCTTTCTTTCTTTCTTTCTCCTTGTTCATCGTTGTTCATTCAGTTACTTTTATCTTTTTCACTGTTTTTTTTTAATGCCTGAGATTTCGATATCAATCGAATGTATTCGATAAACATTCAAGTCAGATCCCCTGTGTCCTTGCTTCAAATATTTATCCTGAAATATTTGATCCAATTCTTCACATTCACTACTCACTCTTTACTATTTTCAGCAAAATTCTAATAATCTTTTCGGACATATTTTTTCTAGCCTCTCTTAATACATATACTCCTTAAATATTTATAATGTAAGCTTCATTGTTAATTTATATAAAGTATCGTCGATTATAATCCATCATTGCATGCACTTCGAATTCAAAATAACCGTATTACTTTTATACCAATCCAATATCACAAGATATGATTCCAATCAATTTCTTTTATTGGTAATATTTCTTTGGTTTTGTAGAACGTGCTATTTGAATGTTTGTTCAGTTAGAAAGATTATGTGCCGGGCAATCGATTGCATTGCGTTGGATTCTGAGTTAAATCTTAATGTGACTTTAATTTTAGCGATAAATTGATATATTTTTCTGTGATTTTTGCAGAAAAATACTGTAAATCATGCAATGTCTATACTTAATACGTTCTTTTCTTTGAAATTAATCAAAAGATTGTTGAAATGAAACAAAAGTAGGGATTGAATTTGAGAATGAATAAAGATATATTTTCAAGCCAATGTATCAGTTGAATATAAACTAAAAATTCTATATATATTAAAACATTTTAAATTGGAATATCTAAACATTATATGGGTAGGTGTGGATAGTATAACGCAGCGTTTTACAACGTTTTTCTCTAGCGACACACAGCAAGGAACCTATTATATTTATGGGTAACAAATCGAAGACAATATCCGTTAACGAGGTTCCTGTAATTAGCTTCAATGGTTTATATGTATATTTCTTATAATCAGCACATAATGCAATTGCATGTATCTATTTGTATTATCTATTTTATGAATAAAAAATTGCTACTTAAAAAACAACTAGCCCGTTCTTAAAATTCGCTGAAATAACAGCCAACTCACCATAAATAACGAGACTTTAAAGGAACTTATCATATCATCATACTATAACAAAAAAGAATGTACTCGTAAGAGACTTTGAGATTGAATCAGAAATTTCACTTATGCCCTGACTTCAGATACAGCAGAATTATTCAACAATCTTAAATGTTTTCACAGGCCAGGAAGACGAACGCAATGCACATCATAGTAGGTAAGTTTGGGATCGTTGTAACTTTATGAGAGAGAACAGACGTCACGCATTCCGCAACGAGTGTGACGGAGAAGATACATAAACTGAATAAAAACAGACTTTATACATACATATATATATATATATATATATATATATATATATATATATATATATATATATATATATATATATATATATATATATATATTATATATATATATATATATATATATATATATATATATGTTGTTAAATAGTTGCATTAGGGATAGAAGTAGGATAATTATATTTTGGTTCTACCAAGTTACCAAATGTATTTTCACAAATCTCGTCTGATTTATTTTCCATTGTTTTTCAAACCTGCACAGTTGTTGTATTAGGTTGGGGCAAATGTAATGACGTAATAATGTCGTTTGTTGACGTTAAAAAACACGTCAAAAAACGACATTATTACGTCATAATTTTTGTACCAACCTAATAATAACTTCCTCCTTTGCTCTCCCCCCAAAATAATTTTATATAAATTTTATAACCTCTATTTATATTTCAAGCTTCCATTTCAGACTTAAATTCATGCACAACTATCCACCTCTATAGCAGCTTTTGTTGGACAAGCTCCTCAAAACTGATGAAGAGACTTAAAGCAATAGAAATGTGGTTCTACAGAAAGTTGCTGAGTGTATCATGGACAGAAGATTTGAACAACAATGAGGTTTTGGATAGAATGGAAACAAAAAGAAACTCCTACTTAACATCAGGAAGAGGCAGTTGAAATTTCTGGGTCACGTAATGAGGAATGCGAGCTTGGAACATCTGATATTCACGGGGCCAGATTGAGGGAAAGAGGAACAGAGGAAAGCATCACGTAACATGATGACATTGAACCCACGGATGGCAGAACATGGTTTGGAAGAAATAACATAAAGACAAAACTTATCAAGTGATACAAGGGACAGGAGCTTGGGGAGGTCATGATCGGCTACGTCTTGAAGGGACACGTCACATAAATAATACCTCTGTTTCGTTACACAGACACACTTATATATTAGGTTGGTGCAAAAATAATGACGCAATAATGTCGTTTTTTGACGTTAAAAATACGTCAAAAAACGACATTATTACGTCATTATTACTTCATTATTTTTGCACCAACCTAATATTAACACACATATAATCTTTTTTATGGAAAATATGAGATGCACACAAATGTTCTATTTATAAACACTGCATTTAATACTGTTTATTTTGGCACACGTTATTAAGGTTTTTCGAATCGTATTTTAGAACAAGCCAAATATTGCTTAAATCTCTCATCTGGCAGTAACGGTTCAAAGGAAAATCGCCAAAGATTTTATTTAAGTGACCATTTGTTCAAGACAGGAAGCCTTTCTTTTTAAGAGTGACGATAGTACTTTCTAAATGGCCAACTGACGTGTAGCCATTGTTTTGCAATCCGGTAGCGTTTACTTAATACAAGTTTAGCCCTCGCACTGACAATCATGAATGAAGGAGACGATTTTCAATAGTCGTAGAATTTGACGGAGATTTGGCAGCAACGTTTTCTCAAAAGATCATTCATTCTCCGGGGACTCTGTAACTGACGGCAGACACAGAGCCTCTCAAAGAAAAGAGAAGAAAAATATCTTCTCTCGGACTTTTTCTAAAAACTTCAGACATATATCTATCTATTTGGGGGAAAAGGGACAAATTATATACCAGACGTGGTGAAAAGTTCGTGGTCACGATAAATTTTATTTAATCTTGCCAATATTTAAAAAAAAAAAAAAAAAAAAAAAAAAAAAAAGGCTTGTACTGATTTTATGTCGACCTGGGCAATTTTCAAAATGCCTTCGGATGATTTGTTTCTTATATAAATATTTATATGACAGTGTCGTTATCGATATTATTTTGAAGAGGATAAGTGATAGGCAAAATAAGAAGGGAAAGAAAAACTGACAGTAATTGTGCAAAGCCAGTCTCTTAATTAGAAGTATATTGATATTCCTTTCTCTGTAAATCCATCTTATGACACTGTTTAGAAAATGTATCACCAAAATTTCTATGTAGTCCATATTTTTACCGAACTTGCTTTTGCCAAATTTTTCAATATTTATACCTTTTTAACATTTCAGAAATTTCTTATTTATTCTTATAATGACGAACGATTATTTCAATAAAGTTTTATTTTTTGACTAATGATGCTAACGTTTGCGAATAGAAATGCAAGTAATGAGGGATAGTCGGATAGTCTGAAAGTGTAATGCAGGCTTGTTTTTCAAATTCCAGGATATTTTCTTGTGTTCATTTTTGCTCAGATGCCGTGAGGGAAGGCAATTTCGTCTAACTCCTGCTGTCGCTAACAATGCAGGGTTGACTGAGCACTTTGTCCTTGTATGACAACCACTAGAAGATAAGTAAACCAATAAGCCAATCAAATTGTCTCCTAAAAAAATCTTGTGTGTCGTCATGATCGACTTAGTTCCAAAGGAAACGGACATTAATAAAATAACATAGATTATATTACCCTCATATGAATATATATAGACTGCTGTTTCTCATTTGTATAAATTATACGACTGTAGAATTTTCCACGTTTTTACTTTCTCTGTAGGTCTTCGACACTACTTGTAAATTTCAGTCGTTTTCGTAAACCTGTATTAAAAATGTTAAAGACGATAAAGTGATAAAGGGATATCAAGCAAATAATATATATATATATATATATATATATATATATATATATATATGTATATATATATATATATATATATATATATATATATGTGTGTGTGTGTGTGTGTGTGTATGTGTGTGTGTGTCTCTGTGTGTGTGTCTGTGTGTTTACGCGCGTCTGCAGCTAATCGATCCGTTGGTATATAATCCGGGGATATCCATCATTAAAACTGATCCATAGAGAGCTCGATGTTTTTATTTTAACAGAGCATGTGTATGTTTTACAGCAAAAAAATAAAATAAAATAATAATTGAGAGATAATCTATTTCAAGCCGTTCTACAATGTTACGAGACCGATGATAGCCGCGCAAAGAACGGCTTGAAATAGACTCTTTATTTTGAGGTAATTTTTTTTTATGTAATATATTTATATCTATATCTATAACTATCTCTCTCTCTCTCTCTCTCTCTCTCTCTATATATATATATATATATATATATATATATATATATATATATATGATAGTAGAAAAAAGAACAAAACATGCTATATGAATTACAGAATCTTACTAATATTTCATAGAAAATTGTGATATGTTGTATCCAAACATAATACGATCTATCTTGTAATAATATAAGAATTATTTTTTGTATCATATTCGTAATTTATTAAGCAATTTTTATTATATTTTAGTAAATAAAATCTATATTACAATCTACTAATGTTAACTATGATTTTCCAAAACTTTTTATTTAAATTGTTTATTATATGAAAAGAGAATTACTACTTGTATTCTAATTATTTTCGTCAAGGGCTGTTTTCTCTGTCATGAATCTTGTTTTAGCGTCGGTCTGTATTATTTATATTGCCCCAGAATGAAACGGTATATGTCTTGAAGTTACATCATATGAAAAATCTGCAGAAAATTGAAAAAAAAGAATCAAGCTCATTCATCATTTTCTGCGTCGTATTTCTAATTCGGTGATAGATATTTTCATACAACTATTTACTCTGTTTCGCTGCATCATTCAAATAGAGGAACCGATTGACATCTAACCATCAAGTACACTGACGTGTAATATTTCTTCCTGATTTTAATAAATTCTAATTTCATCGTTTTCTACTAATGAAATTGTCCCATTATTTTTATCCTTGTCATGTTGTATCCGAACTTCTAACACACATAATAGCAATAAAGGCGTCCCCCAAATCTCTCTCGTATATCTATTTCCGTTTCCTCCTTTTAAATAGATAGCTCTAAAAACAATCCATTTGTAAACATTTATGCAGATGATACTAATCTATGTCCGCATAAATAATTATCAAGATGATTGGTGACTTGAAACCTACAACTTGTCTGAAGAAGACATTAACAGCTCAGAGGGAAAAATGTCTTTTAACCATCAACACCCCCAAATGTAAACAATTATATAATTTATCACATATCATATCCTGATTTTTTCTTCTTCTGCTGAGCCGTTTAATTCTAAGTGGTTTCATAATGTGAATGTCTTCTGATTCTCATGTTTAATCCTGACAGGAAGTGTGTTTCGCTACAATTTGCATTGCATGGCAGCTCTTAGCCGTGAAATTTAGAACTGATGGAAGTCAAGAAGTCATATACACAATATATTATGAAAGATGCTAAGATTATACGCTCTCTAATATTCGCCTGAATGTTTCTGACTTCTACCGTTTTTACATTCATGCGTATTAAATAAACAACGGAACATTCTTGCCATGTTTAATGATGCTGAATCCTGACATTCAAGCTTTGATAGAGATCAAAATCCTTTCAGAATTCTTATGGAGGAAGAGTTATTTATCATTCTTCAATTTCTTTCTCATCAGCACAAACCTTCTAGAGTGTCCTCCTTGAGTAACTTATCGCTATGACATCGCAATTCCACTAGTCGTAAATGACAGGTTTTGCGATGATATATGAGGAAGCTAACGGTTAACCCTAGACGTGAATAAGCAATTGTGGCGATGCAGGAAGCATCTCCTTGTGAGTCGGTTTCACAAAGCAGATTTTAGTAGGAAGATGTGGCTCAACTGGAAATGACATCTGACCAATGGATTAAGAATTCAAGGAGTGTAGCTCGCTACAATGTTCATGAAATAGCGTGTCTTAGCGCCGAAAGATAAAACTAATGAAACTAAGTATGGTACGTCGTCTGTACATTTTCCATGGAAATATGGATAGATTAGCAAGAGGATGGCGAAGTTTTGTCTGATGCAAAACGTTATTTGAGGAAAATTAGCAAATTTAGAGTTAAGTTAATCTGATTTTCCATACAAACATTACTTATCTACTTATTTTTTTCCTGGTGTGTTAATCGTTGTATTTACAGTCGAACGACAGCCTAGTGAGTTCGTCGTTAAATATGATGAAGCAGGCGATAAAGATTTTTTCGCCGTAAGCGGGGACAGCCCTCAAAACACGATACATTTTAATGCTACATTTATCGGTTTGTACATCCATACTTTAGAAATTCTCCACGCAATCAGTTATACAGAAACAAATCAAAATTATTTGTAAAATATTCGGGATCGTCTGATAGAAATAAGCTTTACAGTATGTGATCATTAAATAAAGTTTTACTTAATAACAATGTTTCCTAAAAGATATCACATTGAAAATGAATTATAAACGATTTAAAATGTTTATAAATTATTCAATTTTAAATGTAAAAAAAAACACCCAGAAAGCGTTTAATTATTTATTAAAGATTTTCTTCTTTGGAGGATAGTTTATTAAGCCTTTTAAAAGTATTGTCATTTTTATTCCTGCTTGTATCGGTGTAAGTTTTTTGTTAGGTTTGTCAAGTTGTCCGTTTGTTCCATTAACGGTTTTAATTTTTCCTTAATATATACATATATATATATATATATATATATATATATATATATATATATGTGTGTGTGTGTGTGTGTGTGTGTGTGTGTGTGTGTGTGTGTGTGTGTGTGTGTGTGTGTCTGTGTGTGTATATATATATATATATATATATATATATATATATGAACTACATATATTTAAGTTCAATGATACTCATGTTAATACACCATATTCCCCAGAAAGATTATTATAGCATCGATCAGAAGAAATGAACAATCTGATCCAAATATTTTTTTTTTATTATTATTATTATTATTATTATTATTATTATTATTATTATTATTATTATTATCGCTTTCCTTTGTTAGCCTTAGGAAATTATTTTTTTTTTCTTTTTCATTCTCTTTTGCTTTCACCAATCAAGGAGATAGTAAATTTCCACTATTCGATAATTCCAAAGGTTGCAATTGCTTATTCAAGTTTTAGCAATAAATTAATCTGGTACAAGGTGACTGAAAAAAAACTGAACACATCTTTAATATTATTATTATTATTATTATAATTAGATTACTAGAAAAAAGAAAAGCGAATTAATTGTGCTGAATTTACAACATTAAATTCAAATTCAAGTTAGGATAGTTGAGAAAATACCGTTCAAATATATATATATATATATATATATATATATATATATATATATATATATATATATATATATATATATATATATATATACTATTTATCGTCTCGTTGCTGAGCAAGGACTCATAGTAACTCGTACACCGGGCCACGAAGGACAAATTATAATGAAGTTTCAGGTATCAGCACACGTCAAGCAACCGTAAGAAATCCCCATCATGCAATAAAGGGTAGAACCAAGAATCAGTTTATGATGAATGTGTGGGCTGGAATTTAGTGTCTGGTATTTCCATGTGTTCTAGAAAGAGAGAATTTATTTCGAGCACACTTCCAGAAATATCAGAGGATCTACCACTTCTAACACAAACATGCAGGATGAGGCTCCTGTCCTTTTAGTTCACGATACACGGGCTGACATCTTACATCAAATATGGATATTTAGGGGAGGAGTGTCTTTATCGTCTGTACGTTCCTTTCGATTTTATTTGTGGAGCCACCTAAAAAATAAATGAATTGTCAAGCAGACATTAATAATACAGAAACGCTTCATCAACTAGTCACGGGGTGCTGCGAAAGCATTTGACACCGTGTGAGTATTGAAAGGGTCTTCCTGTCAATGATCTGACGGGTGTGTGCCTGCGCAGATTGAAGCGGGGGATATTTTTGACATTTTTATGAGTTGCTGCGTCGAGGTACCACCATGACCTTTTGGATATATTTTTATATGGATATATTATCTTCTTTTGGTTTGAGGAACCCACCCTAAGAATTTCTAAAAGTATTTCTGTGAATGTGTCTGGAAGTTTACGTTCTTAATTTCTGCTTAGTGCTAAAGTTATCTTTTCCAGAAATCAACTGCCAAGCCATGTGTCATCGGATAATGTCACAAATTCGGTAGGTTAATTCCCTCTCTAATTATTAGTGACACTTCTCGAGTTTATAGCCAGTAATAATGAGCATCGGAAATAGATATGAACTGGACTAACAACTTGTAACTTACACATACAGCCTTGCATACACATCTTCCCTACCTACACACACATATATGTATGTATGTCTCTCTCTCTCTCTCTCTCTATCTCTCAATCTATCTCTCTCTCTCTCTCTCTCTCTCTATATATATATATATATATATATATATATATATATATATATATATATATATATATATATATCTGTCTGTGTGTGTGTGTGCTCGCGCGTCTGATATGAATTAACAAACAAATTATATTATATATTTAGTACATAATATGCCAATTTCTTCTGACATTTGTAAACACACTCCTTTTCTATGAAAAATGAAACGATGTTTCGCTGTGATTTTTTCGGTAATAAGACTCGGTGTGTCTGAAGCTCGTTCATTTGATCAATATTTAATTATCTTTTGACACATTGTTGCACATTTTTCACATTTCCTCCTTAATCTTTACCCTTCTTGCTATCACTGTTTCAAAATATTCGTTTAGAAGGGCACAAGTACCTAAAACCGAAACACCCCATAAACATTTTATCTCTGAAAAACAGTCACCTGCTGATGTCTAAACTTATGCTTTTACAACACAATAAGATAGAATTGATCGAGTTTCAATCATTCTTGGTATATTATCTATTTTAGTATTTAATCCATGTTATGAAATGCCAGAAAAGTGAATCAATGTTAACATTCATTAAGAATCTTGATCTAAGAAGTGTTGATCTTTTTTACTAACTGATTGATTAATTTTCTACGGTTTATGAAGCCAGAAAATAATTTTAGATTATAAGAATTTTTTTTTTAGAAAATAATTATATAGTGATAGAAGTGTTGCTAATTAACCCATAGCTGATTGGAAAAGCGTTGAGTTCATAAAGTTCCCAAACGTATTTGCGCGTATGAAAATATAACAAACACAGCAAGAATTGAAACCCATCACTCCGATTAAGAATTCCCTGTCATTATCGATTACACCACCCGCCCATTCAAGCTTACAGGCGATCATCCATTTACGTACTGACCCACTGTTGCTTAACTTCATTGATCTTAAGGAAATCGGTGTTTCAACGTGATGTTGCCGTATGACAAGTGCTGACCTGTACTAATCAAAATATATCGTGGGTTCACAGTACAATCACCAAAATGAATGTTTCAGTTCGTGTAATCACAAGAAATAAAGAGCCAAGAGCAATGATGGTTGACCTAAGAAGGGTCACTAAAAGCATAAAGTCTAGATTAGAGCTTCAAATGATGTCGGTGTGTATGCTAGCATAAACGAAGGAGTGGACCTAAGTGACTTGTAGATATCCAGACACCAGAAAAGCTGATAACATGAAGTTATATAAATGCATGTAGTAAGAGGTGTAGCGGAGAATCCTTCAACCATTTGCAAAAAGAAGACTGAAAATTTTATAAGAGACCCGAAATCACATACCATTGATCCGGCCAGCGTTAATTTAATGGTACCCTGAAGTAAATAAAAAAAAAATAAAACTAAAAAAGCAACCCATTTTTTTTTCAATTTTACAAATATAGTTACGTATGCCTTACTAAACTTCCTTATTTTAATTATCTACAACACCAGATTTCTCGCTTCTTCAATTCTTTAACCTGACCACATAATAGTTCATATTTCCTGAGGGTAGCTCAGAAAAAATATCGTGCCGTACCCTGCGCGCATGGAACTCATTAAAGGTGTAATATTCTGGTAGCAATAAAGTACTAAAATTTACATCAAGTTCTTTACAGTCTGAATCTCTGGGGCTAGGATTTATCATTATTTACATTATTTATATCCGGACACTTTTCCTCATCATGGTTATTATCACTGCGTTTGGGCTGTTCTACCTATCGGCCTTTGTCAGGGCTATATATCAGGTCATCACATAAGTTCTGTTCGAATTTTGAAGAAAGAAAACAAGTGACAAAATGTTACATTTAATTACAGATTCAATCAACAATATATTTTACCTGATTATCTATGACTTCCTTCCCTCTATTAACAAGCTTACTAATTCCATTACTGTAAAATTATTTTGGCTTTTCATTCGAAAAACTCACAAATGTCAGTTTTCACTCTTCCTGTGTTACAAAAGCTGTTTCTTCGAAATGATTCTGTAAGCTACGAAATAAATGGTAGTCTGAAGGAGCAAGATCGGTAGGATAAGGTGGATGAGGAATTTTCTCCCAACCAAGTTTTTCGATTTTTGTGACGTGATTCTTGCTCTTTGGGGTCGCGCATTGTACTGATGAAACATCACCTCTTTTCGATTCCCTAGAGTATGTCTTTTTTTCCTCAAAGCTTGGTTCAAACACTCTAATTGCTGAGAGTAGATTTGAGCATAAACTGTTTCATGAGGTGGTAAGAATTCAAAGTGGATTATTTTTGGCGATCCCACCAGATTTAAAGAAGAAACTTTTGCTCTTGAACCTCCCTTCTCGGCTGTGGCTGGGGTCCTTCCCCTATACCAAGCCACTGTGTACGACGCTTAACATTTCGATAAAAGATCCATTTTTCGTCGCCAGTCAAAAGTCTATCCAAAAAAGGTGAAACAAGTTGGCGAGAATGGAGAGAAGAGCAGCTGTCAACTCGGGATTTGAGGTTGTTTTCAGACAATTCATGAGGCACCCATCTTCCAAGTTTAGTAACTTTTCCAAGTTGTTGAAGATGATGATGAACAGTTGTAGGATTTGAACTGAGAACCACTGCCAATTCCTCGACTGATAAAGCAGGATTTTCTTCAAGGGCTGCTTCAAGAAGCTTTTCATCAAACTCAACTGGACGTCCGGATCGATCTTGATCTTCAAGGGTGAAATCTCCACCATTGAATTTGGCAAACCATCTTCTGCAAGTTCTTTTATTCACACATTCCTCTCCATAAACTGAGTGAATATTTCTAGCCGCTTCCGCTGCTGAGTTTCCTTTTTTGAACTCATAAATTATTATGTGCCTCAAATGATTCTTGGGTACTTCCATGTTAGCAGAGTTTTAATCAAACAATATTTACTTTTATTGTTCTCTGAAATAAAATTTGATCGGTTTAAATGCATCTAAACATAAAAATAATGTTCAGCTGCATTAGACATTATAAAATACTCTTTAAATTTCGTTCATTTTAACAAAAAGTTAAAATTCGGACAGAACTTATGGGATGACCTGATACATCTGAGTAATCTAAGAGACAATGACGTACTTGATAATAGTGTTGGTTTAGGTGTATGGGTGACTAATACTTGTGAGAAAAAAACATCCTGCCGGTTACACAGATCGATACACATCCGAGGAAGTCAGGAATATAATGCTAACAACAACAAAGATGAGGATCTTTTAACACTGTATGACCGGAAGAAGTTTGAGAGAGTTATCCTTTAGATAAACGCAAGCTTTTATTGCTGGAGTTCTAGATACGTTAAAAAAAAGGACTGTACGGTAAATGGTAATATTAGCTGCTTCCGTATAAGGAAAAAATGGTATTCATTGACCGAAGAATCACTGCTGCTATCGATTGAAATTCAAACAATCTTTGTATTTAAAAATAGGTTTCAGTAAATTAAGTTTTTTATGCCCAGTAGCAGTTAGTGTTCTTTCTAATATTGACGGATGCTTCCACACAAAACATTGTTTGATGTAGGGTAGCATGTTGCCATCAGGGTAATGCTGTCATTTAACTTCAGTTTTTTCCTTCTATAATTTTTAGGTATTGCTTATGTTCTCACGTGATTTTTGCATCTAATTTATCATTATTATTATGATTAATAATAATACTAATATTACTAAAATAAAGTTGGTAGTTAGTTGTTGGTACAATTTAATCAGTGTATTCCCCACTGAGCAAATACACGCTTCATTTACTTTAAGCTATATTAAACGATAAATTTGAGAAAGTGATCGCGGACAGTCCTTATTTAAAATGAGTCTCGATCCTTGTTTTGCATGAAACGGGCTAGCCTTGATTTCCTTTTGTAGATTTCTCCCTGGTTAAACTACACTTCTTTTGTTCCCCTAGTTTATGACAGTAATTGTTGTTACCGTCATTCTCTTTTCTTAAGATACTTAACAAGATCCCCAACGTCCCTAGTTTGTTGTGTAAACCATTTTTATCTTGACTGAATCAACCTTTGATTTACCTATTCTGTAATTTATTTACCCCATCCTAGCTTCTAGTGAGCAAGCTGCTTGAGTCTGCTTATTGGCAGAATACAGTGGCCACTCTAGAAGGCTCCTTATAACATATTTTATTTTAATTAGAATATTTTGTTGCTATTTATTTTAGATTCTGAGTTTGTCGCTACCCTCTTCATTTAATGTTGTATATTTTTACATATATGTAAAAAAGGAATGATTAAAAAAAAAAGAGAAAATACATATTGTCCATATGAAAGTTTTCAAAAGAGTTCTGCCTAAAAGCATCGTGGATATCTAAGCTCAAAAATATAACAGTGTCATACAGATTATCACAATCAAAAGATAATTCAGTCAAAAAAAATCTAGGTTAAGCACTGATCATACCTGCGGCATGGTGTCACTAGGGAGAGCGTCAAAAGCCTCCTTAATCCTGTCGATCAGGTGGTCTCTGATGTAACAGGCGGTGCGGATGTTGTCTTTTTTTAACAATGCCCCACACTTAATAATCCATGAGATTAAAATCAGGTAAGTTAAGGGGCCACATGTTGAGGTTGTTGAAGTCGTAAAAATTATCAGACAAATATTTCTGGCTCTTTTTGGAAAAAGAGAAGGTCTTGTGGATTTAACTATGGATTGGAAGTCAGAACATTTTCATTGAGAACTCTCTCCTCCAATTTGAGGACCATATCTACTATCTTCTTAATACTAGATATAACGCAAAAGTATCACGATAATAACATTGGTCTATAATTATTCATAACTATTTACAAAAACACCATGCATGCAATTAAAAGTAATCAATAATATTTTAAATTTTGAAATCATATTTACTTTTGGCATATGAGTTTTTTTTTTTAAGTGCTTCTCAATATTTGTCTTTTAATTATTCCGCCCCACTTGCTATTCCCTTCAAATGCACCTATAAGGAGCACCGCACATTTTGGGAAAGACTGCATTGATTAAAAAAAAATAATGTGTTTACGTCATGTTTGTTTTGACTTCTCTAGGGATCAATTTATTATGCATTTTCATATTAAATGGGACCAATTAAGACATTTTATAATGTTTGATTAATCCCTTTTAATATTCGTTCTTTTACAGAATTCGACGAAAAATATTTCTATAACTTAATGTTTTATTATTCTTCACTGCTGCCTGTGTCAAAGATATTCGACGTGAAAATTTAGTCTGTTTTTGTCAGAGTATCATATGCATACATTAACTTAAATATCGTTGTCGCCAACAGTGTCGTTTTCTCATTTGTTCTCCAGTTGGATACTATCATCTCTACACAATGCACGCGTGATGTAACAGTTTTTTCTATGTAAGTCTTGTGACGAACTGTTTAATTACGGCCCTTTCATTAAAAAATATGACACGACCTTAAACTAGACATGAAGTTGTCACGTATTTTACCCATTTTCTTCATGATTTCCAGTACTCTAAATCCTTGCCATCTATTCCAATTCCAATACCGCCCATTCTACCTTTCTCCAGTCGTTCTAACAGCTTTTCTTGCAGCTTTTAATTTTCTTATGTCCGCCATATTTGATTTGAGTGTCGAACATATTTTTACGCGATGGTCGGATATTACACACAGAACATGCAAAATCATAAGAAGATAACAGATTACCATTTTCTTCTACATATAAGACTATCTTTAATATTTCTGCACTTGTAGGCTTACAGACCTATCGTGTTTAACCAACGATTCTTGCATGATCACAGAAGATAAACTAAGTCGAGTCTTGTCAATACCTAGATGGGTAACCGCATGGGAAAACCAAGTGTAATAAACTAGGATATATACAAGTGGGGAAATTTATAACAGCCCGGAATGGTATAAATACATGTCATCTCTCCCCAGCTATGGATTAATTAGTTGAACTTGTATCAGTAAATTATTATTATCTCACAATTTTTTTTTTTAAATAAAAAAAGTTTTATGGTTTTAAATAGCTTGCAACGGGTTGGTAATACGTAAAAAATCGAATCAATTGATGCATCAATATTTCTGCACTTGTGTCAGAAGATCGTGTAGATATCCTGGTCAAAAAATATTTCGAGTTATCAGTGAGTATATTAGGTTGGTGCAAAAATAATGACGTAATAATATCGTTTTTTGACGTATTTTTAACGTCAAAAAACGACATTATTACGTCATTATTTTTGCACCAACCTAATAGTTTTGTTGGCGATAACCAGCGCCTGAAATATCTGATACGAGTAATCACTGGATTTTTTTCGGCCTATTTTTTTTTACTTTATTTCAGCTGTCGCTCGCTAACCTACTAAAACAGTAATGAGTCGTATGAGGGTGCTCTGAATTGTTCATAGGCTGGCTATGAAGGAAAGAGCCAAGAGTTGTGACATCGTTCACACATTGAATCAAAACTTACTGTTTCCTCCAAGGAAAACTGCTAGCTGACATTTCAAATACGCATTCGACTGTAACTAGTGGAACCTTCTCTTACAAATGGAAAAGAATTGTCATCGTCATATTAACAAGTACTTGCAGAACAATGTTTTAGACCCCTAAGATCTTCATGCTGATATGGTTGCTATATGAAGGAGTGCATCTTCAGCTTTACCATCAGAGCAAAAGTGAGCAGTTGGATACAGGAAGCGGAAGTTGTTTTTCAGAATATGACCCAAGATCTGGACGTCTTGCAAATGTCAACCACCAAGGAAAACATTGATAGTGTTCACCACATGGTGATGAATGACAGGCGATTGACTATAAATAAAATAACAAATGCTATTAGAATATCCCGCGAGAGTGTTAAAAATATTATACACAATGAACTTGTCATGAAGAAAATTTCTGCTCGGTAGGTTCCATTCTTCTGATATTTGATCAAAAGCCCTTTAAGTTGATCACACCACGGGGATGTCTAAAATTACTTCTGTCTGAACCAGCTGGTTTCCTCACCCAGCTCGAGTGTTGGATTCATCACTGAGTCAAAAACAAAAAAGGCAATCGATGTGGAGGAAATCCCTCCACATCAGCTATAAAGTAGGTCCTTTCTCTCTAAGGGATTTGATGCCTTTATAGGATGCAAATTGCAATGTGTATATTTACTATCTTCAAAATGGCAATATATATATATTTCTAGAAATTCGTATCGGTATTTGGGGTGGGGGTATATATTATACGAGATGTCGATATTCTACAGGAGTAATTACTGTAACTAAAACCTTAACATTAAAAGAATGTCTTCATCATTTGAAATATAGAATCACCATCACAATGCCTACAAGAAAAACTAATATTTTATAGTTATTAAGTACTCTTGTTATGATTTAATGGGGTGCTTTCCATATATAAAAATTAATTTCCCGGCTATGGTTTATTGTTTGATTCCCAACGATATATTACAAGGGCCTGTAAAAAACAGTTGGTTTGAATCATTATTTCCAAAATGAAATTGTACGTTGGTGAGCTTGATTTATTTCAGTTGCTGTGGTCGGTGATGAATGTACATCTCACTAAATGTGATATGTAAAAAATATAACTATATTCCCAAAACTTTTTGATTGAAATAAACTAAGTAAACATATAATAACTGCATATATTCTACATTCACATATATAAAAAATAGTAAAACACGCACAATTATATTAGACTGGGGACAACGGATGTAATTATTTTAAGGAATATGTGCAGAAACACACAAAAAGAAACACACAAAAACATACACACAGATGTATGTGTGCGTGCTTGTTTTTATATTACTAAAATGTATTAGTATTTATGCATATATAAGCATGTTTATTTTATAGATTCTGCATTTTATAGAAATCAATAATGGCTGAATCCATGGATATAATTACATTATGAATTTTGTATTTATCTATCTTTCTTTCTTTCCATCTATATATATATATATATATATATATATATATTATGTTTAACGTTCTTATTATAGATACAAGTATTTAAGTAAATGCTCTGTTTATAATAAACAGTATTAAATAACATTTACCGGCCTGAATGTCCGAGAAATTTTCATAGAAAATATTCGTCCTTGGACAGGATTCGAACCTGCATCCTATCCAAGGACAAATATTTTCTATGAAAATTTCTCGGACATTCAGGCCGGTAAATGTTATTTAATACTGTTTATTATAAACAGAGCATTTACTTAAATACTTGTATCTATAAAAAGAACGTTAAACATAAAAATGTCTTCAATAAATAAATTGTCTAACTTTGTCCATTTCTTAATATATATATATATATATATATATATATATATATATATATATATATATATATATATATATATATATATATATATATATATATATATATATATATATATATATATATATCTTTAGCTATCTATCGATCTATATCATTATGGTCATTCTAACAATCTATCTATCTATGCATCTATCTCAATATCTGAAACTCCTGATGAATATTTATGAAAGCTCTCAATTTTTTAACATCTTTTTTTATATCTATATAAATACATACAATAAAAGAAATCTTTATATTTGAATTGATACATTTTCTTAGAGGACGAATCGCGTCGGTTACGTATAGTTTTTTTTAGTTTTTTCCTTCACAGATACTATGAGAATAAAATTTACACACACACACACACACACACACACACACACACAGACACACACACACAGACAGAGTCCTCTATATCCAAGTGACAGAAAGAACAGACGTAGTAAACATCCAATATTCGTAGCATTTATTTTTTAAAAAGTGTTCAATACGGAGTAGAGCAAAATATTATTATAATGTTTTTATTATAATTAATTTCAAGAAAACGTTTTATACATCTACTCAAAAACTATACTGTCTGCAAATGGCATAATTTAGCTCTTGAAAAATATATTTTCAATTCAGCACTGTAGAATAATAAGCTAATTCTAAAAACAAAGCATAAATACGAATCTTTTCAGTAAAATGAAAGGAGCATTTTGGGTGCTTGTAGTTTGTTTAGACTAGTAAAAATAATACGCTAAATTTGGTTGACTAGCTCTTTCGTGTGAAGACGGCTCAGTGTTAGAATATCTGAGTGAAACTAAATCGGTTGGGTTTCCATCCGGGCTTGAGTGATTCGGTTGTCTAGTCGCACTGCGGAGCTCTGATACAGGGAAACAGTAATGTCTGCGAATGATATATATATATATATATATATATATATATATATATATATATATATATATATATATATCATAATTATTCATACAAAAACACATTTTTGTATGAATGGTTCATCCTGAGACATCATATCATCGGCTTTAACGTTACTAATAGATTTTTGCACGGTCTAGGCAATTTGAGCTTCGACTACTTTACTCGGTAGGTATTTTTTTTAGGCATAATGTCTCAATCTTCTTTCATCGTCGTTTTAATTTGATGCGGTATCTGGATAAGTGTTTTTAATTTTGGCTAGTTGCCTGTTCAAGCATCGTTTTTAGATTTTCTTTGATATATATATATATATATATATATATATATATATATATATATATATATATATATATATATATATATATATATATATATATACTTATTTTTCACAAAATAATATCCATGTTTCCAAACGGAATGTATCTGTATGTCTATCTATCTATCTATATATATATATATATATATATATATATATATATATATATATATATATATATATATATATATCCGCCAGAGTAAACTGACATTAAAATATTTGATAAGATCAAATGCATTGAAAGTGATCAATATGAATTTGGAAGACGAGAATTGCACAACTGTTTCATATTTCAGAAAATGAATGCTGAGAAAAACACTATCGCAATTTCGACAACTGCGGTCTCTTCGGGTCGTTTGTTCTGCAAATAAACTACAAGTAGCTCAATAACTTAAGAAATTACGTACCAAACATGAAGTAGTCAGCGAGATTTAAAGAAATTAACTTCATCCGTGTTCAAATTACACCAATTCGAACTTCTTAACGGGTCTACAATTGTTCATGATCTCTGACCTTCCGTTCAGTAATTCGGGCTGTCTGTATACGTTACTATACCTAGTTTCTCGCATTGACATAGCCTACACGTATTCCCGATTATTATCTTAGCCGTTAGATTTCATAATACGCTCCATTTAATGTTTGGGCTTTTGTTATGCTCTTCCCTAAACCTCCAATAGCAGTTTGCTAGCTTCGTATCTACTTTCCGGGATTCTAAAGATGACTTGTGATTATACCACCTCCTCTTGCGCTAGACCTCAGTGCAACCGATGTATCTTTTTGCGCTACTATTTTCACCTTCCACTTCGTCACAATATACAACACGTTCCGTACGGCATAATCAATTTAAAGGACTGCTATTTTGGTCTTGTAATTAATTAAGGTTATATTTATACTTTTCACGACATTTTTGACGACTAATGTTATGCTATTAATTATTTTTATGATGTTGGCCATACTGCTTGTGCAGCTATAACTTAAATTTGACCGCATTAGGGAATATCTTATATAATATATTGAAAAACATTTTCTTTTTGTTTGTTTTTGCCTGTGGGTTGAAAGGTGGATTGAACAAGATTATGTTCCACTTTCTTATATTAATATCATCATTTCTCGGGTTCGTCTGTTATCTGAAATGACTTTTAGTGTTATGTTCTTCCTATCTTAATGTCGATACATAGGCTTTATTTGTCTTTAAATAGATATTCAGTAGAAGAATTTTGCGACAGCCTCACGGGATTTGTTTAATTATATTCGAGGTGGGGGGGGGTTGCCGCATTGGTATATTAGGTTGGTGCAAAAATAATGTCGGTTTTTGACGTATTTTTAACGTCAGAAACCGACATTATTTTTGCACCAACCTAATATATCCGCATTCGGTTTCATGAAATGTGAAATGGTTCCGTTCGACAGGTTTAAATCTGTGTCCAAAAACTGAAAAAAAAAAAAAAAAAAAAACTTCTTGTTGATTTCTACAGTAATGTTGAATTTCAGATCTTTGAATAGTCCAGGTATTTTTTTTTTTGTTTTTTTTTTTTTGAATGCTGAATGTGTTAGGTGATGTTGTACATACGGAGATACCTGACGCCGGAAAATTTAGAATTGAACCTAAATTTTAACATCTATTTCATCTTTCATCTGAATTTTTTTTCTCGATGTAGAATTGTAACTGTTGTTTATAATATTTCTGTTTTGTCTTTAGTTTTCGGGGAGAAATTAATTTAAATATTTGAGCTCAAATCGTTTTTCTTTTAACAATATCCATGCTTATGATTGTCAGTAATCTGTTTTGTCTTAGTTTACATCAATATGGTATCAGATAATTATATTTATCGATTAACTGATTTAATGTTACAACTGTCCGTTCACTAAAAGCGGTTTACGTTGTTTCCCTAGAACTTATCAATTTTCACATTCTTTAAATGAGGTTTGGAGAAATCCTTCCTCTTTGGAGGCTTCTCTGGTTAATTATTTGAAATTGTTAAGGGATGTTTTGTGAAATTATTAATATAAAGCACAGAGATAATGCATATGGTTAATGGGAGCAGTGCCGAATTTACCTACAGGATTTGCAGGCTGAAGCTTTGAGTCTGAAATTCTAGTGGGCTTCTAACCAAAATGTATAATATTTTTGACAGTGTCCCAGGTATTTCTGACACAGCCCGTCATAACGCATTGTAGACTCTAAATAAACCTTTAGTAATTTTAAACGCCCGTCGTCATCCTCGGCTTTAATAAAAATTTGACACTCTTCCATTTCCCTCTTCTCGTGCAAGTGGAGGTTTTGAAGAGGCCACACAATTGACTTAACCTAGGACTTCTCTTTATCTAAATTCGGCCCTGGCAAACTCATGCTGTAATAACGTATTTTAGACTCTAAACAGCCCTTCAGTAATTTTCCATACGTTCCATTTCAGAAGAATAGTGTGTTTAGCTGATAATTGGATGCTAACATTAATTTCTTTATAGGTTTTTTAAAGTTTAACATGCAGGCGTTTTTCCATCACATATTGTGCTTTAAGGAGCAAATGTAAACACCCGGCATCATCCTCATCCTTAGTCAGGTGGGAAAGAAAGTGGTGTAATAACCTTGGGTTGTAGAACTGCTTATTGAAAATGACCTTGTTATATTCAGTAGTAAACTTTTAGTCTTGCCATGGTCACGTGACCGAGTTAATATAAGTTGCATAAAAGGAAAGAAAATCTCAGTTTTTCATCTCCAAAGAGTTATCTTCCATGCTTCCAGAAGGTTGTACGTCGCGGATAGGGCAATATTTTTCGAAACTCAAGGCAAGCTTACTTTTTTCCTCTTCCTGACCAATCCCTATTCGTTTGAATCGATTTCTCGAAAGATTATCATTGAGTACAAATTATCCTTTAGCATAACCCAGATAAAGAATTAGGTTCTTTCGACAAAGCCATGATTAATCTGTGTTGGTTATATATATATATATATATATATATATATATATATATATATATATATATATATATATATATATATATATATAGAGAGAGAGAGAGAGAGAGAGACACACACACACATATATATACTGAATATAACAAGGTTATTTTCAATAAGCAGTTCTACAACCCAAGGTTATTACACCACTTTCTTTCCCACCTGACTAAGTTAATTCTCCTCAAATCACTCATGCAACAACCTTGATTGACCGCACAAAGGGTGAATTTACTAAAACTGGCATATATATATATATTGGTAATATATATATATATATATATATATATATATATATATATATATATATATATATATATATATATATATATATATTGGTAATATATATATATATATATATATATATATATATATATATTGGTAATATATATATATATATATATATATATATATATTGGTAATATATATATATATATATATATATATATATATATTGGTAATATATATATATATATATATATATATATATATATATATATATATATATATATATATATATATATATGTATAGTTAATGAAACTTCCAACGTGTCCAGATTTTAGTCACACCCCGTATAAAAACAAATCATTGTTGTACATCTACTACTGAGAAAAATCGAATCATGTTCTTAAATGTACTTGAGAGAAACCTTTATATAGTTTACTTGACTGACGCCAAACTCGTTCAGAGATATCTAAGCATTTAGTAATATTAGAAACGATGGAATCATCAGTACTAGAAAGACCGATAGAAGTTAATGAAACCTATGTCCCTAAAAACTTGTTTAATATAATAATTTTCTTAATTTAAATAGCACTAGTTGATGTGTCAACGAATAACAAATATCTCCTTTTAGCAACGGCTAATGTTAAGATTGCCTCTAATGCAGCTTGAGTTTTTATTTTCCCTGTTAATTTTTGCTTTGTTAAGCTATTTCCTGTGTAATAAGTTAACTTGTCCCTCATATGAATAGATATGCTAACACTGAAACCCAACTGAAGTATAATTGTACAGTGCTCATTATAAATGCTACGCGCTTATTCATTCGCTTGTCTTGGATTCTCCTCTTTACGTTGGTTCAAATGGTTTTCTTATATATTTCAAGTTATTCCTTTCCGTGTAATTAATGAATTGGGAGTGGCTTGGTGTCGAGAATATGGAAATAATTCTCATCTCAATATATTAACTAATTACATATTTTACGCAACCTTACACATACAATTAAGAACAGGTCAATACAGTTCAACATTAAACAAAAATATATTTTATAACGTTGTACCAGAGGATTATATATATATATATATATATATATATATATATATATATATATATTGAACAATAAAAAAATATTAAAAAATTAAAATCTTCAGACACACTGAGTTGTAGTTTAGGTACCTCCACTTTTTCGCGGGAAAACAGCATAGCGTAATAAACAAATGCCACAAACTTACCGAAAATAAATTTTTATCGTCAAAACGCTTATGTTATTATTAAGATGAAAGACCAAAGTGTATTTTAATTATTTTTTGATATTTTTTAATATTTTTTAACACGTTCGAAATTTT
The DNA here is from genome assembly GCA_963932145.1 of Acanthosepion lycidas. Lineage (NCBI taxonomy): Eukaryota > Metazoa > Mollusca > Cephalopoda > Sepiida > Sepiidae > Acanthosepion > Acanthosepion lycidas. Next base: position 29,744,261 of record OZ010595.1, on the reverse strand, counting down.
GGTTAAAGTTTTCTTTTTTTTACGTCATCGCGGTGCTGTAAAAATAACATTGTTTTTTTTTGCGCTTTTTTCCCGTTGAAAACCCATTGATTTGGAAATTCTTGTAAAATTAAAGTAATTGTCCGATTTTAATGAAATTTTCAGGACTTATTTCACCAATGAATGAAATTATTTTTGAAATATTTCTTTTTAGTAAATTTTAGTAAAAAATTTTTTTTTTTTTAATATGTTACACCCCACTTACTTATTTTCCCGAAATTTTTTTCAATTCTTTTTATTTCCTTACAATTTTTTTTTGTTTAAAGTAAGAGTCATTGGAGATGGTAAATCACCTACTTTTTTTTTTCTAATTTGTTCCAACTTTTGTAAAATGAGCTTTGAATAGAAAAATAATGAATCCAATAAAACTATGATATTACTTAATTAGAAAAGCTTTTAATTGCTTTTGTAAATAAGTAATATTAAGGTCATTATTGCCTGAAGAAATAAATTTTTTCTGATGAATAATTAAATTTTACAAGAATTTTTTATTTGTTTTACATTTTGATTATAATAATTTATAATAGTTTAAAAATCGTGCAAAACTCTGTATTAGCTTATTTCCTTTTGATAATTAGTAATTAAGTAGAAACAAAATTTACGAGTTCAAAATTGCCAAGTTTAATAAATTTAGTGATTCCACTTTTTTTTCAAATAATTTTTTATGTTGTATTTTTCTACTTAATACATTCCTTATTTCCATGTACGGTACACTGAAATTGCCATTATTATAAAAAGAGTTTTGTCCCTTTATTCTAATAAATAGACATAACAGTAAAACTAAAAATAAAAGGGTTCACTCAGATTTCTAGTAATTTTCATTTATGGTCATCCGTCGTAAGCTGTCATCACTTGTCAATCAACACGTGGATCAAGTATCGGATCAAAATTACGGTACCAATCGTTAATAATTCGTTGTATATTTCTTTTTTATGCTATAATTAAGTAATATTTTTTTTAAATCAGATTAATTTAACATTAAATTTTCTAATTTTACTAAAATGACGTGTCAGAAATTTTTTAAAATATTTTTAAAATCGATAAATTTGTGTTTGTTTACAAATTTCTTAAAATTAAGAAAATGGCGGGTTTTTTGAAAATTTAAAAATTTAAAATTAAATTTGACATTCCAATGTATATAGTTTCTATCTGAAATATACCAGAATTGTTTACTTAATGGAAATAATAAATTTAATGATTCAACTTTCAAGTAAAACTAAAATGAAATATTCAAGCATATTTTTTCATTTTAAAAAATGCATTTTAAACTTAGGTATCGATAATTTATGCCGAAAAAGTGGAGGTACCTATTGTAGTTTAATATTCTTTCGTTTTTTGTTTTTTTTTAATTATTATTATTTCATTTAGATTCCTCGACTAGTTTCGGCCAAAATGGCCATCATCGGGAGGAGAAATATTTCTGCTTGCTGGTAGTAGTGAACTACAGAAATGAATGTCTTGATGGAGAAAATGAACTTTTGTCTGTAGTTTTCAGTTGTTTTTTTTTATCTTTTTAACATGAATCTTTTAACATTCCTTGTGTTGGTCAAACAGTCTCTTTTAAGTTGTTATTTGAGATAAGAGCTGGATAGATACATGCTGCTATTAATTCTCTGGTCAGTTTGACAGTTTTATTGGACTTGGTGAGGGGATGTGTCTCTGTTTAGCGTTTGTGTGTGTGTTATTTGGTTCTTAGGGAGTGAGTGAGTATGATATGTGTAAGCGTGTGTATTGCTGTTGGTGTGTGTTATCATTTGGCTCATTAGGGAGTGAGTGAGTATGATGTGTGTAAGTGTGTATATTCGTGTGGGTGTGTGTATAAGTGTGAGGCCCACACCTCCGTAAGCATGTCTGTCTTGTGTGGGTGAGAAATGTGGGTAGGTTTTGATTTCTTGAGTTATATATTAGTAATATCTATATTGTTAAATTTATGGTTTAGCCCAGCTGGATGTTGTGTTTTTAGACGTTGATATATACAGTCAACAATTCCAAATTTTTATTTTTAAATGTTAAAAAATAGTTTGTGATAATTCTAGAAAGAATCGAGGAAAGGGAAATGTAAGTAAACTTTTTAACCTTAATTATTTGGGGTATCATAACCATTTAATCGAGATTATATGTTTAAAACATGACAGTGTTATTTATTCACGAGAATGTTAGATTTGCGTACTATAAAATGATTAGTTTCCCATCCACATTACGTCGATATGAATCACTTATCAGACATTAATGAAAATAGTTCATATAGATATTTAGCCGGTTATTTTTTAAATCGTGTTCACCAAATATATGGCCGAAGGTGCTTTCAAGTCAGTGGGTTATAGAATGAGTAAGAAATACATAAATATTGTGGAAATTACTCTCGAGTAATTTGTTAGACGATTATTTGTCATCTCTCAGTCGCTTCGTTTTCTTCTTGCAGAATGCGCTCAGCGCTGACTCTATCAAATGACAGAATCGCAACTGAGAAAAATTATACTAAGAGGAGCCGCCCCTGGGGAAAAGTTTTCCAAAGCCGCGCCCTCTTAGCCAGCGAAACCGACGTTTGCCGGGGCTCGGGCAAGTTTTGTTCCTGGCCCTAGTGTATGCGGTTGGGAGCCACACATTAAACCGACCTTGTGTCACAACCTTACCTCGTGGAGTATGTAGTAAATACAAATGATCTTATAGGTAACTGTTTAAGCCTAGACATGAAATTCTTATGATGATAATAATTTGTGAAACATCCTCTCGGTCGTCAGTTATCTAATGTAAACGTTTTGTTTAAAAAAAAAATTTAAATGGATTTCCATCCTCATCAATGGAGTATGAAGTTAAGGAGGGTGGATCGATCTGGCGGATTCTAGCTGGACAGGTCAGGAGCGATAGAGTAGATAGTAAGGTTTTCTATGTGGGAAAATCGTTGAAAGGAGACCGTACAGATCACCCAAAAGGCCTGGTAAATATGTTTGAAATCTGTCAAGCCAGGAAAGTGAGAAATGGACAACTCCAGTCTAGATGTGCTAGCAGTACTTGGTTTCAACTATCCCGATAAAAGACAGCTGTCATTAGATTTTCCTCTATATTGTCAACTTAGTAGACGGCTTCGTCATCTTCGTTTTTGTCATTTTCTGTCATCATCACCCCTGTCCTGTGTGTTTATGAGGCAGCATTTTAAAATTTTGCTTAGCTTCTTGTACATGAATATTTTTTTCAATCACGATAATTATTTTTTTTTGTTATTATACTTTACCTCATACAGAAAAATACTATATTTCAGAGATTATTTACGTCTCTTTTTAATGTCTGTAGTTGATTGCTTAATTTTGCTTAGTGGTATATCAACCTCTGTGGTTTATTTAATGCGGATATCTAAATAATTTGAACGCAACTGTACTATTACTCATACATTATCGGCAATTTTGAAAATGTATTGCTGATTATTTTACCTTTAAAATATGTTTCTATACTTTCATAGTGTTTTTTTTTTTTTTTTTTTTTTTTGTGGTACTCACTATTTGCCCATAGCTGGTAGCCTTAAAAGTGCTACCACCACGGGTCAGGGTGGATTTTGGAACAACAGTAATTAAGTGGTGGTTCGAAGCTCATCAAAACCCATAATATCAGAGGCTTTGCTACCGGATGTAGTTTATCGTCATAACCAGGAATTTGTAGATTTCAGCTATTTCTATACTATACCATATTTACTTAACTCATATCATTTGTTTTATGACTGAGTACACCTCAGTAAATGTTGTCGACCTGTATTAGGTTGGTGCAAAAATAATGACGTAATAATGTCGTTTTTGACGTTAAAAAATACGTCAAAAAACGACATTATTACTAGTTTATTTTATTTGCAACAAATAACAAAGAAAAATAATAAATATCTTAAAAAAAAACATGCGAAGCAAAATCTAAATAAATATTAAACGAAACACTGATTTATTTCTTAAAACTATTTTAAATTTGGTACTTCAAATTATGAAGGCTGCGATAGAATAAATATCGTCTAAATTACGCTTAAATGGAAATAACGTTGACATCTAATTTTAATAGAAATGTTTACTACATTTCACAAAAATTTCTTGAAAGACTGAAGCGTAAATTTATTCAATAAAATCGACATTGGCCTCAATCACGGCGTTAAGACGACTTCGGAATCTCCTGCATCTCTACTCGATGGTCTCCTTGATTAACCGGTGAATGCTCTCACAAAGATTACCTTCAGTTCTTTTTTTGATCTTACAAGTTTTGTTGAGCTCTTGCTCAACTGTGCCGAACACATAATAATCAAGAGGGTTGCCGTCTTGGAAATTAGGTAGCCAGATGTAAGTGGTGATGGGGTGCAGCTAAGACTGAGTTCTTCTGTTTGTGTTGCATATTGCAGAATCCTGTTGCAAGACATGGGGTCTTCCAACAGCCACTCTCTCCTGAAGGCACGATATAGGCCTCCGTGTTGAGACTGAGACCGTCACCATAAAATTCGGCAGATATGATTTACCAGATTGATCAGGTGGTTTACCAATCAGCTGTACCTTCGTAATCACGACTAGACTCATACAAATATTTCAAAATTCTCTGCACTGATACCTCACCAATATGGGATATTCGTACTGGAGCTTCCGGTGCGAAAGCCAAGCAATACAGCATGCCGTTTATCAATTTCTGGTGGAGTGAATTCCATTATGTTAGTCTTTTCCTCTAAGACGGTACCCAACTGACTTTATTATATGTGCAGCCTCCAAAATCAAAATCAAACAACGCGCATGCGTGAAATTAAATATATAAAAAGTCGAAAATTTTCCCAAAGCTCGCTGTCTACGTTTTAAGTCCATTTCAATCATCCTTATTAGTTTCATGTTTATTTTATTACTTACCTTTTGCTAAGATTTGGATCGCAAACCTGTGGTTATTTGTATAATATTATATTTGGTTGGAAAAAATTTTACAAAGTTAACAAAACAGACTAATTTGACTGCCAGTAGTTTATTTGCAACTATTTGTTTTGATACTTTTATATTATTATTCCTTGTAAAACTAATGTAAAAAAATAATATGAAAATATTTTAGAACAAATTGGTCAATTTCTTAAAGGAAAAATATAAAAAAGATTATTTTAAAAATAAAAGATATAACAAAAAATTATAAGAACCTCCTAAAATTTATTGCACAAATGCTCCTTTCTTCTCAATAACTCTTAGCAGCCTATTGTCAACATCTGATGTTAGATTTTTAATTTTAGCGACTGGTAAGTTGTTTGCAGCAATTTAACTGCCACCTAGAGGTCACACTTGCTGTTAAATTGCCTTCCATTAGAATACATATCGCTCTTGAGGATGCTCCACAGGTTCTCAATGAGATTCAAAGTCACAGCTATCTGGAGGCCAGTCCATAAGAGAATCTTCAACAAATCACTTTTCTTTCAACCAGGATTTAGTAAACTTTGATGCATGACTTGGTTCGTTGTCTTGCATAAAGATCATAGATCTACGCTTGGCTAAAGACTGAAATATTGCCCTGTGACGTCGTCCCCTGTCGCAGCGCCAACCGTGTCGTTCTATCCTAGTCTACCACGGCACCAACTGTAACGTCCTACTTTGATTCCCAGTCTGCCTACCCACGTTGTGAATTGATCTAGGCAGAGGAAATCAATCAGTCGTCGGGGCCGTACTGCAAACCGAGTTCAACGGGGGTGATACCACACAAATATGCATAAATGCAATAAAATGAAAACTCAAAAGTTCAAAGTATCAAAGAAAAAGGTAACAAACTTTATGTCTAGTTGTTCGATACATAGGACTGCATCTATCTCCCGACCCGTTCTATGGATTGTGAGACGTCGTTTTCCGCTAGGCAAGTTTTAACACTTCAAGTCGTCTGCTCTGTAAGAAATTGGTGTTTCGGTGGGTCTTTAGACAAAAGTCAAAAGAAAAACTTATTTCGGTGATCTGGATCTAAGTCACTCTTCAAAATAATTGTTCTTGGTTTGAAGATGGGTCCGGAATGTGCGTGAATCCTGGTCAGCTATCTGCGAGGCTTGCCTCAACCGGAGACTGACTCTGGGAACTGCTGGGACTCGACTCACTTCTGCTCATTGTGGTTTCGTTTATATGGGCGCCGACCAAAACCGGGGTGAGTTTGTCGGCGCCGGAGGATTCCTCGATAATTCTAAATACATATCCACCTCTCTGGTTAGGAATTTCCATCTTTTTCCATTTTTGGGAACCTTTCCTCACTCCCACCTTCTCATCATACTTCAGAGGGGCGTGAACTGCCCTCCCCACATCTTCGTGGCAACCTCTCTTACTCATCCTCCAGTTGGGCGGCAACAGCCTCCCTCGTGCATCACGTGATCACCACTCGACCAATGATGTCTTAGTCGGGCGTGGACGAATCTGCGGCTTTGTTTCCGGAAGAAAAAAAATATCTTGCTTAAAAAAAAAAAAAATTATCTCTTCTCTTTCCCTTTTCTTCCCCTTAATGGTTTATCATTTCTCCAGCCTCGAACGGGACAATATGACAATGGCGGTCATAACTCTTGTTCTACACGTGGTTTACGTCAGGTATTTTATCACTAATTATCAGAATGTGTGGTCTTCTTAACACGGTCTCAAAAAGGAACATCTTCAAAGTTCCAGTCAGTCTGTCGCCTCGAAGAAAAAAAAAAAATACATTCATTTTCCTTCGGTACAAATTCCTGATAACAAAATTTTATTATCGCAGGCCAAGGATGTTCCGTCTGACGCTCGTGGGTGGTTTTTAATTTTTCATATCTGTCCAAGTCCTTTTAGTTGCCTGTTTTTCGTCACTTAACGAAATAACATTTTCATTTGAATTTTTTTTTCTTTGGCCAGCCGGTCTGTAGTTGATAATAAGATGTCTTCCCATACCAATAGTTTGTTTTCATATCCTTAGATAACACAGCCGATGCCAAAACATATCTGATTCTTTCCTTCTTTCCCTTTCTTTTTACTCAGAATTTCCCTGTCATTATAATGACACTCTTTCGCCATTTGTTACTTATCAAAATATCCTTTTATCCATTGTCTCTTATCTGTGTGTGTGTTCTTGCTTATCACTCACGATTCGGTTCTTAGCCTCTCCTTTTCTTCTTTTCTTTCTTTTCCCTTTCTGTCTCGTTAAATTGTGCGACAGCCCTTGAAAAGCACAGTAACTTTTGGAATTCATTTTAACCCCGTGTTTCAGTTTAAATGGACCCACGAGCTCATTACCAATAATCCCAGCCCATATCATGAACCAACCGCCGCCTTGTTGGCGTTTAAAAATTTTTCTTGAATCATGTTGCTTGCAAATTCATTCTCGAGCCCATCCATCGGGCCCATCGAGGGTGATCCTTGATTCCTCTGTAAAAAGCATTTTATTGAAACCAGTTTTCATCTATTTTTTGCCCACAGAAATCTTCTTTCCTTATGTTTTTTGTTAAAATGGGTTTATTTATTTGATTTTTTACATCAGCAAACGTCATTAATGCTTTACATCTTGTTTCCCTTGACACCATAGGAGTTCCAGTGGCCTCAAATATAAACACACTTGACGCATTTGGATTTCTTATTAATTCTCTTCGGATACGTGATCTGGCTTTGTTAAATTCCTAAATTCAGCCTGAAACTTTTTTTCCTTGGTTGAATTCCCATTTGACATATTTTCTTGATTGTTCGATGATCCCTTTTCAAATCCTTAGAAATTCGAAGCGAAGACTTTCCTTTCATAATTTATTTGATTATAGAGTTCTTTTCATTCATTGTTAGTTCTTTTTACGAGCTATAATACGAAATTCTAGTTCTTGCAAATAATCTCTTGACACTGACAAATTGCTATAATTACTGAAAAAATGCTAAATATCAAACTGAAATTGAAAATTGTGACTTAATTGCTTTCATAGTTACTCGTTATACATAATAATACAAATTATTTCATTGGATGACACATATCTATGATTTTACATAAAATATTTGACAATACCTCTTTTGCATATAATCTCTAGACGCAGATAATTGGCCGTGAAATGGTTTATCTTACCTTCTTTTATGTATCTGATACGTTGCATTTTCCTTTTCTGCTTTTGCCTCTGCAGTAGGATTATTAAAATTCACATGCATTTCTTCCCCGCCTCCATGAATATCCATTTTGACCTCGTTGGTTTCCTTTATTACTGAATAAATTTTCCTACATCTTTCATGTTCTTTGACGCAGATCATCATCCAGTCTTCTGTAGTTTCTTGGTATCTTTCAACGCCGATTTTTGTAGTTTTGTAAGAACACTCTAGTTGAACTAATCATCTGCCTCATTCCGATCTGGAGGCATACAGATGATCGACACCAGCCATTCGATGATGCATGCGATGGTAAATGGAAAGAATTCACATTTTGTCGCTTAATGTCGCTTAATTCGATTTCGTTTTCTACTCACGTCTTTTATACCCAGATTGATTCAGCATTCGTTTAAATTTTTTTCTTGGAATTAAATTTTTATATTTTCATAGCGGTTGATATTTGTGTAATTCTAATGTTAAACTAAATCAAATATTATGTTTGTTTTCATCCATATTGCAAATATTCAATTCAAAATCTCCAAGTATGGTGAGTAGAGTTATACAACCCAGAAGACATATTCGGTCAAGGAGGGGTTTCACTTAGGACTGAGAAGGCTCAGGATCATGATCGTTTCCAATGAACTTTCATCCTTGGTCACTTTTTTTATATGCAGCTGAAAGGTTATTAAGTATGTAGCTTCTATAGTTGAAAGGTAAGAATTCTTTAAATGAATAATTATCCCAAGTTGCATATTGCCTTATTCCGTTATCGATATTAAAACGAATTATCCCTCATCTTCGTACCTAAATCTTCTCAATATCTTTATTTTTACTCCTTTTTTTTTTCCACAAGAAAATCAAATAAAATTTAATCTTTTGTTGTTGTGTTATTAGGTTGGTCCAAAAATAATGACGGTTTTTGACGTATTTTTAACGTCAAAAACCGTCATTATTTTTTCACCAACATTCATTTTTTTTTTTATTTATTTTAGTTTTCTGGTGATGTGAAATCATATTTACATTTTTGCAAACTGACTCACTTTAACTTTAGTTTAACTTCTGACTTTAGTTTAAATTAAGATTTCTAGATTAGAGCTATATTTTAGATCAATGACACACGTGGCTTTAAGAACAAAGTTCATCTCAAAAGATACATGTTTCAATTTTCTCAGAAAGTTGCTCAAACATATATAACAAGGGTGATCAGATATGCGATAAATTTCAGATGTTTGTGATACGCAAGACATTAACAAATTTTACACATACACTTTGTTAAATACACATTAACATTAAACTTAAGTTTAAATCCAGTGGGTTCACAATTCCTATCCAGTAATTAATTATAAAATTTGATGTTTTCCTTATTCACCTTTTATATTTACTGTGATGAAAAAAGTAGCTAAGTCAAAATATTTCCACGTGCAGAATATTAAAGTTCAAAGAGCCGAATATGGCAGGCGAGCTACGGTTTGGTCTACTCTGATATACTCTGATAATATATTTTTACGTGAATGAAATATTACCGCTAATGTTGTAAATGATTTTTGCTAGTGGACTCGATAAATGACTGATAAACATTCATAATGTGTTACTATGAGATGTAAGTTATGGTCACAGAAAAAATATACTTACATGAATTTACAAAAGATAAACACTGCTTTGTAGTTTATAAACTTAACGATACAGAGTTTTATGCACTTTCCGATATGAGGGTTGCTAATAATTCCGTCATTCGGGTTAACACTAAAGAAAGTTTGAAAAAATTCCATTTTTTTTTTTGCCATTAATAAAATCCCATCAAAGGGATTTAAAATGAAAGCTCCTAAAATTCAATCGAATGAAATTATTTGCAAAAAAATATCCAGATATTTTAGGGCTGACGAAGGAAGGGAACGCAGAAGTTTTCATGGCAGTTTCTGACGCAGCTTTCATTATTTAAATTGACTTTCCGCAAGTAACTGCTGTATTGTATACGCACACGCATAGACACGCACACACACACGCACACACACACGCACACAGAAACAACATACAGACACACGCAGGCACACATCTATCTATCTATCTGTCTATATATATATATATATATATATATATATATATATATATATATATATATATATATATATATATATATTAGAATTAATGGATTTTAATTTTAATCAGGATATATTTCTATAAGTTGAAACGGTATTTAATTGGATACGCGTATAAAATTAAAGCACATCGCATCAGACATCGATTTTTCCGGCAGAGGAGGACATAGGTTCGAATCCTAACGGAAAACAAATTAACTTTGATAAGTTTAATCGTGTGTACAGAACTGTAGGCCAAAATATTAATGTTTAAATGAAGACAGAGCGCCTACTAAAATAAGTGTATCCACTATATATATATATATATATATATATATATATATATATATATATATATATATATATATATATATATATATATATATATATATATCGATAATATTAGTGGTAAATATACATATATATGCAAAATCCACAGGTGCATATACACACATGTATATTTTTTTGAATAAAAAATTCTGAGAGGATAGAATCCAGGTAGAACTCAATGTCCAGGACAGAGTAAGGATTTAATAAAAAGGCTTAAACACTAATATTCCATGGTCATAATTTATTCCATTGGAATCGTAAATGGAATCTTTCTTCCCCACCACTTCTTTCCTTACCTCTCCCTCCTTCTTTAAGATTTGATCGGTCATGGTGTGTGTATGTCACCACGAAATGTATCTTTATTGTATTAGACATCCGACAGCAATCATTTTCCCCCTTCCACTCACACCTAGTTTTATAATAAAAACCCTCTCTGTTAAATTCACTCCTATATTACCCCTCTCTTTGGAACTAACATTCGTCCCACACTCTCATACTTACACTCTCTCTAAATTCTATTTTTATTTCTGGAGTAGGTTTTTTTCAGTTTTCTTTTTGAATTTGTAGGTCTGATGAATTGGATCGTATTTACGATTCCAATGGAATAAATTATGACTATGGAATATTAGTGTTTAAGCCTTTTTATTATATATATATATATATATATATATATATATATATATATATATCTACAGTCTCTCTGTTTATAACTACAAACTCAACGACCCCAATATTGAGCACGCTTTCCCTAAATATATTACATGTTGTAAATATTCTCTCCCTACATCCTCCTCTCCATATCTCATATGGATATAAGTGCATGTGTCCGAGTGGTTAGAATGTTCACATACTGATCATGAAATCCGGGCTGGAATCTAACCATAGTCGATTTGTCATGAAGGAGACGTCCTGATTTTATCGGACTGGAGGGCTCGATCCCAGCGTGCGGCATATTTGACCCAAGGCTTGTGAGTGACATTGGGCAGACGGAAACTCTGTGGGCGTCGATAGCTTTATTATCGTGGCCGAGCCTCTTGGCCTTTTTCAATTTGTTGATCATGCTAGATAACAGTAACGGTAAGAAAGGTCTGTTCTGCATAGTTGCTGTGCGTGTTGAAGAAACACAAATGTGTCTGATGGAGCGTATGCAATAGGAATTAATTTTAATTTGACCTAATACGAAGCGCGAGGACAACTCAAAGTAGCGGCCATCTTGGAAATCTCAAAATGAATGATTTGTGTGATATCAATTGAAGAGAAGCAAGTGAATCATATGAGAATAATTAGAACCGATAAGGACTAACCATTAACTGGTCATAACACTTCTCGAAGGTCGAATTTACTGCTTATAAATTTCATTTGACCTTGCCAACCGAACGATCCTTTGCAACCGAGCGGTTAGGCACGTCAGGCTAAATGACGGTTCCGTATAGGATGCAGGTTCGAATCCTGTCAAAGGACGAATATTTTCTATCAAAATTTCTCGGACATTCAGGCCGGTATATGTTATTTAATACTGTTTATTATAAACAGAGCATTTACTTAAATACTTGTATCTATAAAAAGAACGTTAAACATAAAAATCTCTTTGATAAATAAATTGTCGGGCTTTGTCCATTTCTTAATGTATGACGTCATTTGTTTACATTTGATACGCCATGAGCAGTTATGAATGAACGAGATTCATGGAAGATTGAAGTTTATAAGCAGTAAATTCGACCTTGCCAACCGAACGATCCTTTGTGGCCGAGCGGTTAGGCACGCCAGGCTGAATTACGGTTCCGTATAGGATGTAGGTTCGAATCCTGACCAAGGACGAATATTTTCTATGAAAATTCCTCGGACATTCAGGCCGGTAAATGTTATTTAATACTGTTTATTATAAACAGAGCATTTACTTAAATACTTGTATCTATAAAAAGAACGTTAAACATAAAAAATGTCTTTAATAAATAAATTGTCGGACTTTGTCCATTTCTTAATGTATATATATTATTCCAGGTTAATTTTCCAACTTATTCAAGATGATCTTTCTCCTCCTATCTTTCTGTTCTGGTGTAATATTGTGCCTCACAGTTTTCACATACGATTTCATTATAAGTTTTCTTTCACTGCTCTTTAATCTGTAGTAGCTGAAACTCCTCTCTTACGTATCAAATCAGTCATGGATTCAGTTGGATCTTTTCTAATTGATCTCTTTTGCTCTAAATTAAAATGGTGATCCCTATTCCTGTTGTGACCTTTCTGATCCTGGTGTCCTCTCTACTGTTCCCTCTTTTTAAAATATATTTACCGTTCTCTTGATGGTTCTTGAATGATCTTTGAAGGTGAATGACTGAGTATAAATTTTGGTACGATTACTGAAGGCCTGAATGATTGCTTTCCTCTCAAAAATGCTCAGTTGGGGCTGACACAAAACTATTTTAACCTGTTTTTTTTTTCGCTGATTAACTCAATGGTTTTTCTCAGTGATTCTTACAACAAATGGTTAAACTTTTTTTTATCCGAAAGCTAAATTACTTCAGTTTTTGTTTTTGCGGTTTTTTTAGATATTAAACTTTTTCCAAGCGGACCAAATATGCTGTAACAAGATTTAGAGAATTTTGTTGTTACAACTGAGAGAAAAATTTACTAATGTTGACGTTTTGTACATAGAGTAATTATGCTGAATGAAACTTACCAACTGAAAAAAGATCGCTAAAAATATCAGTCAAGATTTCTTGAATCACAAGGTTAACATATTTTCATTTTTATCCTCTTTTACTCACAATTATTATGTCAAAGATTGCAGGCACATCCATATATTGTAGAACATCTCTCTAGGCTGATATTAATGTTCTGCTTCAAAAATGGGTATGGTGAGAATGGAATTCTTATCTCAAATATTGAACGCATATTACTTCCTTGGCTATGAACCCATAACATATACCTATTAGAATTTGATATTAAATGGCATGTCAATTCAGGACAATAATATAATGGGTACCAGTTGCCTCTTCAAGGATTTGCTATTAAGAATCTCCTTTCATTTACAATTATTGCAACCAAATACACACGAATGAGTCCGCTAACTCGGAAACTCAACTGATCTATGATTGTCCGGTGCCCGTTATAAGTACTACCCACTTAATAATTCGCTTGTATTGGTTTCTCCTAATTAGGTTGGGTTTAAATTGATTGATTATATTTTTCAGGTCATTCCTTTCTGTGTAATTAATCAATGTAGGAAATGTGTTGGCGTCGAGAATATATAAAAAACATTATGTTACACATTTAATTAAGAAAAGGGCAACTCAGTTCAACATTAAAAAGAAAACTCTTGTAATGTTGTAACACAGGGATCCTAAAAAGTGGAACAATCATGAAATATACATTATTAGATGCGCAAGAATGGATTTCCTAAATCGATTGATGATATAGTCTACAGTTCCAAATTTGCAACAAAATCAATAAGAACTTTATGAAAATTCTCGAAAGAGATAGGAAATGTAAATAGACTCGGTTCCTTAATTATTTGGGAATCATGATCATTTTATCGAGATTATAATTCTAAAAGATAACAGTGCGTATTATATACGGGAATGTTAGATGTTAGTATTATGCAGTAATTAATTTTTACCTGTCCACATCCGTCACTATATTCGAAAAGTTATGACGGAAATTATGTTACATATGTGAGCTAAAGTAACTCATTTGTAGCACAGATTATATATCGGTAAACTACCATAAAGAAAAATAGTTCTGATTGTTATGTTGTAGGTTCTAAATAATCTTCACCCAATACATGGCTCAAGACTCGCTCAAGACTCGCTCAAGACTCAATCAAGATAGAGTTTTATACAATGTTGTTTTTTTTTCTTTGCAGTAGAGTACATAGAAGAAGCCAGACGGCCATATTATTGGAAATCGGATCTATAAATTTTGAACGCAAGTGTACTTCCATGGCGATACGTTCATAACATACACCGAGTAGAATTTAACAGTTAATGCCATTTCAGTTCAGAAATTATTTTCCTGTGGATTCTGTCATATCCTCAAGGATTTGATATTAAGAGTATTCCATTTCATGGACTCGTTGCAACAGAGGATAAAGATTAAAGTCTACCCTGCTAGTTCATCCATTTATGAGACAATGAAAATGATGGATCAAGGGTAAATGAACGTAACAGTGGAGACAGGAATTTGATCTTAATTTACTCTTTCCATTTTTCACATCTAAAACCGTTACACTTATCATTCATCTATTCTTGTTAACAGGAAATTAATTATTCTTACTAGGTAACGGTACTATTAACTGTTTCCTTATAAAAAAAACATTCAGCATTAATTGTTGAATCAGACAGTGCGCCTTCCGTTTGCAATTAATTTTTTCACTTAAGACAGTTTTACGGAAAACTGTTTTTCTGAAGTTCAGTATGTTATCGCTCTTCTCAGTATTCGTGGGGGTACTCCTTTGCTTTTAGTTTGAAGTAGTGGGGAGCGTTAGCAACATCATTATATCATTGTTCTCACTTCAAGATTCATATACTATCTATTTTAGTTGTTAGTGCTTGTTATGGGGTCCACCCCTTTTTGATATAAGTGGACTCGACCTGCTGTCGTTAAATACCCTCAGTCAGTCAGAATATAGAGAAGAGGAACGGAGTGCAAAGGACATAGACATTGTGATTGAGTTGGAGGTAGAAGTCACAGTTACAAGCACGCCCGACTCTAATGAAGTTTACTTCGAGACTCTATATAGCGATCATTGATTAATACTAACCGGCGTTCCTGGATTTACTAACAGCATTACCTTTTGTATTTTGTGTAAATACATTTAATTTCTTATCTTAAATACTTGCGTTTGTCATTTATTGGAGACCGATTTTTCATCTCTGAATCCACAACACTGCTGTTGAAATTTCTCAAGTGATGTTGTTTCTATTATCCCGTACAGAGACCTGTCATTTCATAACAAGAGTTCACTTATTCGAAACAATTATTATCATGGATCCGAGAAAATCGAATGTAAACATCTGACAATACCCCTTTCATTTCTCGTTCAAGGCTACAGGGCTGTAAATAGGCCCATTGCAGACTTATGATGACACCTGTTCACCGTAGGTTACGATATTTAATGCTTCGTGATGGAAAAATTGCCCTACAAAAAGAATTTCAAAATTATTTTGCACATATCGGTAAGCATATGCCAGCGCATGACCAGATAAACACAGTCAAGCCGGAGGATCTAAGAAGGTAATTATCCAAACCTTTCTTCCTCCTACGCGATTTTTTATAACCCTGATACTATTTGGGGACAGAAATAAAAAAAAAAGAAAGAAAATTATTACAGATTATGTCCTATATTTACTGAAACAAATCTTAATCAAATACATAAAGCCATAAGAAAGATCTCACCGGCAATTTATTTAGCCTTGTGTGTTCCATCAAATTTCCTAGACTTTACCTGCAGGGTGTATAACGAGAACGATCATTTACCCATCATGTCCAGAAATATTGAGCAAATAGATGAGCGCGGAAATAGGAGGCTAAGCAAGAGCGATTGGGAAAGATTTGAAAAAAAAATAATTGAAAACTCAAAACAACATGGAAACAGTAGAAAACTTAACTTAATAGATATAGGAAAATAAAACCTCACCAAAAACATGACATGAATTAGGAGAAACAGACAATGGTTTGTGGATAAATGTAAATACGTTTATTAGATTATTATTATGTAAAGGTGCATTTCAAAAATTCAACAAAGAACAAACGACCGCTAATCACAGCAACTATAAACTAAATAGAATGAAGGCTTGTAAATAATTAAAAGTAGCCAAAAAAGACTGACGATAAAAAAATATATCAGCAACAAAAATTATGCTACAATATCATAAACAAGTTGGGAAATGTTTAAAAAAAACGTAACTGAGAAATATCAACATTTACCCGTAAAATATTCTTTGGAGTCCGGATGGAAAATATCAGTCAAGAAACAGAAATAACTCTATCGAGAATCCATAATATCATCTTACTAACTCTAAGAACTTCGGGCAGGACACCTAGACGTGGTGTAATGGTTAGCAAGTTTGTCTCGCTAGAACAATTACGGCTGAGTAGTGAGTTCGATTCTCACTGGGTGGCCCCTCCTTTCGGCCTTGTGCCATATCTAAGCTATGCTTGCAAAATCAATATAACACCTTCGGCGATGAGATTAGCTTAAATAAATAATAATAATAAAAAACATCATAAAACAAATACACATTCACTTATCTTCCAGCAAAAAGTAGAAAAAAATAATCAAAATTAATCATCCCAGACGCTCGTACATTTTTAACGAATTGATCAAAATACAAAAATAAAACGGGGTGTGCAGCAGTGTATAACAAGAATAGAAAAAAATTATCTGCCCAAAGAATCTACATTTACCAAAGCAGAGATTTGTGCAATAGATGAAGTATATGACTTAATGTCTAGGACCAAAAAATTTAAAAAATATATATAATATTTCCTGACAACAGGCTACCGGTGAAATTGCTATGCAGGCTGGATTCATTATCCAATAGTAAAGAACATGAGGCTATGTTGGATCCCAAGCAATATAGGAATTAGGGTAAATGACAAAGCAGATGCAGCAGAAGTCTGCCCGAAAATAAACCGTTGAAGACAGTTTCTGTATCACTTACGGGGCTCTGAAAATTATAATAAAGTGTTTCATTCAAGAGAAATGGCATATTCGCTGAATTGACGTCAGCTCGGCACAATCAATCCGTTCATAGATGAATGAAGGATGGTGTCTATAAAACGAAGAAAGAATGAGGTAACATTTCTTGGGCTGCAAATAATTCACTCATTCATAATTGCTTAAGAATCAAGTTCAACCAGCATTTACATGATGCCAAGCAGTTACGGTGAAACAAAATTGTAAGAGATACATGCTACAGGGATACCAACATGAGAAGACTACTTGAAAAGGCTGAAACGGTCAACATAATGCCCTAACTTAAATATGTCCGTGTCTACAAAAGAATATAACGCCTACAATAGATCAGCAACAAAATATATATCTATAAAACATATGTTTACTGTAAAATTCTATATGTTGCTTCAGCAATAAAATGTAGAAAAAAATAGGCTTTGTCATTTAATATCAGATAGTGGTTGGTATTCCTCTAAAAGAAAACAAAGCTAACCCTTTTAAATCTAAAATCTATTGTTATAACTTATCCATACACTAATGTATTTGAATAATTTAGACTTTACTAATTCTACAAACTTAAATTTTATTATGGATCTAATATATTTGCCATCATTCTTGTCATTCCATTTGTAGAACATAATTTCTATTTTGGTAAAGCTTAACTTGTGTCCTATGTCCTATTTATTTGAAAAGTTTGTAGAGGACCATGATTTTGTTTTGTTCAGGTTCATTCTTATCCTCTTTATGTTTGTTTGTGTTTGCTTAATGGTATATCAACACTTTATGGGTCATTTAATGCGGATATTTAATTTTCTTGGGAGATTTGTTAATTTGTTTTTGCTATTAACATCCATTGCTGGTATTTTTAATATGAAAATATAATTTTGGCACTTCACTATTTTCTCATAGCTGAGACACTAACAGTGACTGCCACCTTGGTCAGTGTTATCTTGGGAATAACAGCAATTAGGAGGCGATTTAACGTTCGTAAGAAAAAAAAAATACCGGTGCCGGGTGTAATTTACAATACCAAGAACGTCCTCTGTACGGATACATATGTCATTAAAACCGATCTTATTTTCAGTAAATTTGCTTTCGTAGAAAAAGCAGGAATACTATTAGTAGAGTCAATAGGGATTTGGTTATGGATGATTATGCATGATACATTTTCTGTATATTCCAATCCCCTCAATCAGAATTCCTACGAGTAAACATCTAAATACAGACCATCGGAAAGATGCCTAATAAATAATTCGTAAATTTGCGTGAGAGTATGAAAGAAAGATAGCTAGAAATTCGAGATTAATATCATTTTATGACATACAAGATAATGTAGTAATTGTACTTTATGACAATATGTGTGTTCTTACTCTAAATATTTCTTGCATATATCGGAGAGAAATTTTGTAATGTTGTTTATTAAAAAAAAAACACACACTATTGAATGTTTTAATGTTATTTTTTATGCATATCCATAAAAGCTCTTAGGCATTTATTTAGATTAAAATAACTAAAATAAACAATAACATGTCATTTATTATATCAAGAGGTTTTTCAATTATGTAAAGTGATTTAAATATTTCTGTTTTATTTTGTTAACGATGTCGTAATCACCAACGTAAGGTTCCTGTTTATTTTACAGCTTAGACCTATTTCCTGTTATTTTCTTAAAAAAAAAAAAAAACAACTTGCCATTTGTAAAGAAAAAATTCCGTTTCTAATAAAACCGAGAGAATGTGCATAAACACAAATGCCTTCCATTAAGGAAAATGACGATTTACGTACGGTTTTCAAAACAACATTTAAATATGATTTTCGAGTGCATTTTTCATCAATTAAATTTGTAGTCTTTCATTGACATACTTTAACTCCAAGTTTAAGGAAATGGAAAATATGTAACGTGAAGAAAAGCAGCGATGACATTGATCAGCCTCTAAAAATATGATTAATGGATTCTTTATTCTTTCAATAAATATTTTTTATCAGATAATGAATGCATTCGCTCTTTCAGGTTAGTAAAATATAGAAGCTGTGACGCTATAAATGCATGGATAATCGTGAAAAAGTAAACTTTGCTTACCTGATCATTATAACTTCTAGCATCACAAGGGGATTAATTTATAGGTAGCAGTGCCCAATAATGATCTGGCCAACGGTTCTCACGGGGCCATTATGGGAGTTGTCAAGATTCAAGGTAACAACATTAAGAATATAATTCTGAAATACAATCGGCAATCATATATTTTATGGTACCTCTCGCATATTTGATCTGCGCGCACAAACATTCGTATTTGTATCCCTTTTAAAGATTTTAGCTACAAACTTTAATATCAACGTATTTATATTCTCGTCCTTAATTGGACTGCTTTACCACAAAAAAGACAATAGATTTTTCATTATTTTCACCATATTCCAACCTACTGGAACTCCTACTCGAACGCCTACTGGAACTCCTACTGGAACTCCTACTGGAACTCCTACTGGATCGCCTACTGGAACTCCTACTGGAACTCTTACAACATTTCGCAAAGGAAAGCGTGAAGAAACGACTAAACATCAGTTGTAAAAAGGTAAATTTTGTTTTTCAGTAAAAGGAACAGGTAAATTGGAAATATCAAAATAAAGCAAGAACGGAAATTTAAATATCTGAGAAATAAAATACAACGGTACATTGGAATAGCGAAAATGTCTTTTAGTAATGTTAAGTATCAGGAAGATTCCATTACAAACAAAGAGGGCTAAATGTTTATACCAAGTGTAACAGCAAAATTGTCCAAATCATGTTACAGCATAAGTGTCCACCCCACGAAATGTTTAATATATAAAAATACACAAACTAGATTAACTGAGATACTTTTTTCTAGATTTACAGATAACACGTTTAGACATCATAATACCATGTGTCATACGAATCACTGAAAAGCCCTTTGAGTTATTCAGCTAGAAAAAAGAACAGAATAAAATCGTCTTGTGTCAGTCCCATTGTCTTCACAACTGAGCAATGTTGAGAGGAAAATCATTCAGGCCTTCAGTGATACTACCAACATTCATACACTGGCTTTCATCTTAAAAGCCCATTCAAGTGAAATGTGAATAATAAATAGGAAAACTGGATAAGGTGATAGAAATCGGAAGAGAAAAATCATTTTAACTTAGAGGTAAAGAGATCAATTAGAAAACATCCAACTAAGTCTATAAGATGTTTGGCACGTGTGGGAGGAGTTTCAGTTACGATAGTTCAAGTAACAGTGAAATAAGATTTAAAAATACAATCGTACGTGCTAACTCTCAAGGCAACTTGTTACTGTAGGATAGAAAGTTAGAAGGTTAGAGAAGGCGAAGATCATCTTCACTATGTTGGAAAATGATCCTAGAATAATACACACACACACACAGACACATATATATATATATATATATATATATATATATATATATATATATATATATATATATATATATTAGGTTGGTGCAAAAATAATGACGTAATAATGTCGTTTTTTGACGTAACGTCAAAAAACGACATTATTACGTCATTATTTTTGCACCAACCTAATATATATATGGATATTATATATATATATATATATATATATATATATATATATATATATATATATCTTACATGAGCTTCCTCTATTAGCTATGATAAATTAATGACAAGTATGTCATTTTAGATTATGACCAATTTCATCATGATACTTCTGTTAAGTTATGAGAGTAATTATACATCCATATTGCTCAAAGATGTGAACAATAATGTTATAAAAGATGAGAGAAATTCTGTATGAAGATATCTTTATCATTTCCAATATACAACGGTTAAAAGCTTAATTTTTCAATTAACACGGTTTGGACAATTTTGCCGTTACAACCGTTATATATATATATATATATATATATATATATATATATATATATATATATATATATATATATATATATATATGCCACAATAGTTCCCTTATATATAAGATATCTTTATCATTTCCAAGATACAACGGTTAAAAGCTTAATTTTTCAATTAACACGGTTTGGACAATTTTGCCGTTACAACCGTTATATATATATATATATATATATATATATATATATATATATATATATATATATATATATATATATGCAGCAATAATTACCTTAAACCCCAAAACACACACTGCGAGATACGTGGAACAGTGAGCCTTGTTAGTCTATAAGTAGAAACCTATAATTATTACGACATGTGTATTAATATTAATCCAGGATTCTGTGATCCTGTTTGTAATTGCGATTTTTTTTTGCATTTGAAATTAATAGCGAATTTTAAGTTTGCATATCAATTATTTATTTGCTTTTTTGCTTGACATTAAAACACATTGGATTGTCATTGCTTTTAAATTTGAGTTCTTTCCTTAAAATTAATCACATTGATTAATGTTCTGACAAAACATGCGGATTATACAAAGTGCCATAATTCAAAATATGATATAACCAAAGTAAGTGAGTAATACTACAGAAATATTTTTAATAAATTATTATTATTTAAATTGTGATGACATTGGCATGATTTGTGATGGACATATTTGCTGTATTTATTCAAATATATGATGTAATTAATTTAACAGTTTTTTTTTTAATTAATTTTAACTATATTTTGGTCGTGTAAGTTGGTTTGGTTAAGTAATAATCCTTTCAGGAAAGTTGTTACTGGAAAAAAAAACTGGGACTTAGATTTATATTTTCACAAGATTCAATAGCACCACCATCGATAATTTTTTTCTGAGTAAATTACCTTCATTTTTGATGAACGTCCTATGTAGATAAAAAATTGTGGTTGTATTCATGACTAAAACATTTCTTAAATTATTATATATAAGGTCCCTTTTGTGTATATAGAAGCGTCTTTTTATGTTTATGCAATATATTGTAAAGAAAAGTTTTGTCAAAATCTTTACATATATTTTACATACATTTTATTATGCTTGTGGGTGTTTTTTAATTTGATCCTATCCATAATTATTTTAGAAGTGCATTTGACTATTTGGTTGTTGTTTACATGGATTAATTTGTTTTGAATAGTGAATGTTATGGAGGAAGCAGGTTGTATTATTAATAAATAAATTTCTCTTTCCTCACCATTATCACGAATCTGATTCTGAGTTTCATGCACAACGACATCCTCTGTTGCTGAATTGTGAGTAAACTTACATCATTTAATATGCTAAATACATCAGAATTATCATAAGTGGTCAATATTCTAAATATTTTATTAATACAGCGTCTCAATGTGCAATATATATATATATATATATATATATATATATATATATATATATATGCTGCGTGCGTATGTGTGTATGTGCGTGCACTTTATTTTTATTGAATCTTTCAAATTACAGAATAATTCTTTTTGTGTTGCCTGTAGGTTTGCCAAAATTCATATTAACTTTCATTTTGGAATATTTTTTCCTGTGTATTTTCGAAAATAGCTACATTCTTTTTCAAGGATTGTTCTATGTGTAGTTACATGGTTTTTAATTCCGGACTATTCACGTTTGATCTAACCAATCACAAATCACCCAAATTTAATTTTTCTTTCTGTCTGCGTGTTAGTTTTTTTTTCTTTATAAGGAACCGCCTTTATTTTGTTTTTATTATGTTCATGAGCCTTTACCCCAGAGCTATCAGCGCCCCGTTCAGAGGAAGGCTAATTTGTTACGTAGTTATTCTTCGACTAACCTCCTCAATGACCGATTCATGTAAAAACTTCGCAGTATTAGCAAATGCAGTCAGTTTACAATTTCGCGCTTTCTCCCAATAGTGCTCGAAAAGAATCAAATTTTCCGACGGCGTAGGTAATGTCATCTACAGACAGACAGATGCTGTATCAAAGCTCATTAATCGGTCATGCATCTAATTTCCTCAAGGTGGGATCTAAACCCGAAAAATTTGGATTCAGTCGGAAATTTTGCCACTGAGCAGTCAGCACCCGATTGAGAGGAAGGCTAATTTTTACGTACTTATTCTTCGAATAAAAACGCCAATGACCGATACAGCTCAGTTCATGATAGAGCTTTCCTGCATTAGGAATAGCTCTCGTTTTTTTAAAAATGTTCGGTTTCTCCCATGAGTGATTGACCGAAATTAAATTTTTGGAGGCGAAGATTGATATATATATATATATATATATAGATAGATAGATAGATAGATAGATAGATAGATAGATATGAATGTCCTGTCATAGATATGACTTATGGATAGATGTGGTTTTTAGTGACAGATATGCAGAGGCTGAGATAGATAGATAGATAGATATATATAGAGAGAGATAGAGAGAGAGAGAGTGAGAGAGATAAATGTGTACGCGCGTGTGCGAAACTCATAACATGACAGACATGTCTTACATTTATTCGAACTTTCGAGCATCATTATATTTGTTTAACTATAATTTCCTTTAAATATGCATATTCTCGCATATTAGATTTTCTTTCTAGTTTATTGAGTAAACGGAATAAAATCGTCGAAACATAGAATAGATGTGTGTGTGTGTGTGTGTGTGTGTGTGTGTGTGTGTGTGTGTGTAGTCCGAAAAATTATAAACATTGCGCTCAATAGTGAATTGTAGTTTAGTTGGTCAATCCTCTTAAGGGGAGGATTTACCAATTCGCGTTTCGAACAATGCTCATTATTTGTGTTTACACCGTGTTGTTTACTCGGTGACGTTGATTCAGAAACTTGAATTATATGGAAAGGATCTAAAGTTTAGATAAAAAATTAAAAAACTTTTCGAAAAATTAATAATCGCTTTTGAATTTCAGGTGCTTGATTTAATCTAAAAATAATGTGTTTATTACAGGTGGTCTTTTCCAAAAAGGACGCATGCAAAAATTTCATTCCACACGTTTTAAAATAGTAAACGTTTTAATGTAAATTCACTCGATTTATGATTATTATTCTTTTTGTCAAATAGTATTAGTCTACGTTGAATCTGATATGTCTTTGTTATTAAAAGCACAAGACTATGACAAAACAAAACAAATTTTGGCAAAAGCGTCTATATTCTTTGCAATATATTTTTTCTGTTCTTATTGTAAGAAATCGTTTAATAAAATATTTCTGATGCACCAGAAACAAGATCAATGTTTTCTTGGTGTCAATTCGCCACCTATTTTCCTAATATTCAATAAGAAGACGGAAGCTGATTTGGCTTTTACGACGAGATCAAGTAGTCTTCAGTCGTTGTGCACACAAGTATATAACACAGTCCTACAGACTCTGCCTTGCTTTAACTTAGGAAGCGAATATGTTATATTATTGGACAGTCTGAATAGAAGACGATCCTTTCTCAAATATATTAGATGACCAAGCAAAGACTCTCAAAAGAAGTCTGCAAAAACCGATAACAAGAAATAGAAAAAAAAAAAAAAACAGAACATTGGCTCACATTCAAAGCCATCTAATTTCCACCCGAATAATCTTTCATATCTTTTCGATTTCCCACATTACTCTGGGAGTAAAGATAAATATATGAAGTGTTGACAAATGCCATGTGAATACCGTCATAAATCTTGCCATAGATCAAAATAAAAGAGAGATAATATAAGCAAAGTCTACCGAAATGAAAATAGAGAAGTTAAGTAGCACTCAAAATATGTTTGGCTTGGGTAATTAACACTTTTTTTTCTTATTTTTTTACATTAAATTCCTTTAATTTTTATTCGAATGTTTTTTCTTCCTTCGAGCAAATTGGAATTCCATCATCCGACAATGAACATCGAGTTGCTTTCTGAATTATTGCAGGGAACTATTTTTTTTTTATTAATTGACTTCAATCTGAAAAGAAAGTTTGTGTAGTGTCATGGTTGTTAGAAGAAAAGGTGAAATCGAAAATACGATTTCTAATTCATTTAATTAGTGATTATTATTTTGTATTGGAAATCTATCTTTTATTACCCCATATGTTTGTTCAATAACAACATATTCAAGTAGTACTGGATATCTGTTTCGAATATAAAATCATGGTGAAAGCGGCAGTGAACCGCTCCACTAGCTATCCTAAGAAGTTATAGAAAATGTATGGCGCTATATGATCGCCTCCGTCGGGAAGGAAAGAATCGCAGAAAATTAATGATGAGGATGTCAAGCATATGGTGAAATCGCTCCTAATATAAACTTTCTCATCCAAGCAGAAATTGTATTTTACTAATCGAAAACATTATATCTCCAGTTTTCCCAATATATTTTTTTCTTCTTGTTCTTATTCTCCTCCTTTTCATCATCATCATCATCTTCTTCTTCTTCTTCTTCTGCTGCTGCTGCTGTGTTGACTCAGGATGTTGGCGATCATGGCTCTCTACAATTACCTCTATTTGTAGCTCTTAAGATTCGTTGCCTTATTGTTAACTCTTTTTTTCTTGTTCCGACATATATTTACACAAACTCGCTGAGTTTGTTTCGCGCTTTTTTTCTCGGTCCCTCTTGTCTGTTCTCAGCGCATTTGATTTTCCGAGCCTATTTCCTCATGTGTTCCTTCGAAATTTCTAACCTATTAATGAAGAATAATATACTTCTCACATATTTAAATCATTGGATAATTATTGTGTTAAATTAGTAACCATATTGTGTCCAATTAATGTGTCTAATTAGTAACGATATTTTTTTCGAATATTTTACAGTTTCTGTTTGGAGTATTGTATAGAAACCTGATCTCTTTCAAGGGGTGGTAGCACCTGTTAGGGTCCCAGCTATGGGCCAATATTTATCCTTCAAACTGGGGATAAAACTATGGAAATGTAAAAAATAAGTTTTAATACCAGAAATACTTTTTTTAAAAAACTTATAACCACCAATACATTTTTGAAAGAAAAAGATATTTACACTTTTGAATAAAAAAAATACATGCTATATATTTTTGAAACAATATTACCAGCTATACACTTTTTTGAAAAAAATTATTTACAGCTATATATTTTTGAAAAAAATATTACCAGCAATAGATTTTTGAAGACAAAAGTATTACCAGAAATAAAATATTTTGTCGGCATCGAAGTTAATATGCCGTAAGACAAACCAAACCAAAACAAAACAAAGCATAACAAACCAAACAAAACGGAATACCTGTTGTGGTAAGAGCCAGTTATCTTGCCTACTATCAGGAATAAACTGATGCGCTCATGATAAATAATACTGGGTAAATATCAAGAAGGAAGAAGATAATGCTATTGTTACTGTTTTTTGAAGTGTGGTTTTGGACATGATTGTGACCACTTATTTTTATTTTTCAGAAACAGGGAAAAAATTGTCAGATGAAATATTCATTTTAAGATCCATTAAGAACTTTTCAAATTGAAATCTTTTAACTGATTTTGCTATCAATTGCGTTTTTTCTTTGGCGTTTTATTATCATTCATTTTTAGTTTTTCTCCTTTTCGGCTTTAAGCCGCCATATTTAATTTTATTTTACTGGTGTAACAAATCTTCGCCAGTCCTTGTTTATTGTTTCATTTCATTCTTAGATAATTTGTATTTTACGTTTGGATTTAAATGAAAATTAGAAGGCCTTTATATGTACTAAAATCAGTTTGTTTTCTTTCGACTCCCGTCAGCTCTCTTATTCATCCCCTCCCAAATTAGGTTTTTTCATTTTTTATTTTTCACGAGGCTATTCTTTTTTTCATTCCGTTAATAATTTTGTAACATTTATCCATTTTCCCTTCTTTGGGTTGAAATTTATCTTTTTTTAAAACCTTCGGGGTATTTCTTATTACTTTTCACCTAAATTTATTTTATTTTCTGAACGTTTATTTATAATTTAAGGCTATTTTTTCTCTTTTATTTTCCTGATCAAACCAACTTGATTTTAGAGTTTGTATATTTTGTATTATTTTTTTAATTATTTTAACCTTTCGAAAGTTTCTTGGTAGTTTCCACCAAATTTAACCTCAAAATTAATTTCCTAGTCCCTGTCTGATTCTTTATTGTACTTTAGTGTTTGGATTTTGTATTGTCTGTATCATTTTTTATTGTTGGTTTTTACTTTCGGTGTAAATTCCATTATTTTCTTAAGCTGTTTTAATTTATTTTTCCAATTGAAAGAACTTAATCCATTTCTGATGAAACCAGTTTTCTTATTGATTTTAATCTTATATTGTTAACATTTTTCCTCACACTTTATATTAATTTACATTTCTAGTTACGATTTTGTATCCTCCACACTCCCCTTTACTTTATATAATTTACCGCGCGGAAAATTCTGCTAGCTTTAGCCATTTAAAGATAATTATGGCCGACCATTTCTGCCGATCCGAAAAGATTTGTTCGGATCACGCTTTAAAAACGTTCCGCCTGATAACAATGACACTGTTGGTTACTGGGAATTAAAAGGTTCCAAAAAAGTGTCTGCAGAAAATCTGATTCGATGGAGACCAATAATAGCCAAGATTTGACCAGATAAAATATTGAGGCTAATAGTGGCCATAATATGAGCAAAAATTATGGAAGTCAATAGTAGCCAAAATTTGACCAAGAAAATTATGGAGGCCATGAATCGCCAAATTGCATGCGCATATTTTATCACTCCACAAAAGACATTGATAAAATCACTGGGGTTCCTGAGGGTCAAGCTACAGAAAAAAAGTAAAGTTTGTAGCCTTCTTCATGCTTGTTATATTACTTATCACTCAGTAGATTGTATGAAAGCCACGAGTTGGAATCTGATCATGAAGAATAATCTTGCAGACAGAGTACGAAGTCAGGCGTAGACCACTGTTGCAATATTCGAGGGTCCTCCTCTGTTATCTAGGAGCAGCTTGCTGCGTTTTTCGCAGTATGGGTGTCTCTTGCGTTAGTCTGACCAGTGGGTGGAGCAGGGACAGTGATGTTGCCGATCATTGTGACGTGCTTCAGACCAACTTGCTAGAAATGTCATATTGAGTGGCTGGTCACTTACTCTCTTCCTGCCTAGAGAAGAATGCCTCTGGAAACAATGCTCCCATCTGATGGTGTTTTATATTCCGCTCCATCTGTGATGGGTATTCCAGCTTCCAGCACCACTGCGGTTAAATGCCCGTTTGCGTCGAACTCTCACCCATTCCCTGAAAAGCCTTCATCCGCTGGTAGTGTAGTTGTGTAGAAGGGAGAAGGGAAATCTCTAGTTGCTTTTACGGTCAAAGAGAAGCGCCAGACAACGGGACCTTAGTCCCCAGAAGAACCCAAGACTATAAAGATATGGAAAGACGCACTCCCTTTACACCGCGGCCTCAATGACTACATTTTTGAAGGATTTATAAAGATACGATCTCGGATATGAAAAGATCGAGAAGATAAACCTTTTCAAAGATAAACTTGAAGCTGACTGAAAACATTCGCCAAAAAAGGGCAACACACTCCTCGACATAAACCCCGTCCACTGCATGACGAAATCATTTGTTCTCTCACTCAGTAGAGATCTCAGACCGTACAGTCAAGGGCCCATATTATACCCATGTAATGTTCCTAGTCGTTCTCTCAGGAAACATCCTGATATTCTCCCACCTTCCGAAAGACAGAAAATCCTTCGGTATGCGCTAAAGAGAATTAAAAAAAAAACAATGTTTATACAATTTAGAGGAGGATGTCTTGCGCATTTATTATTTGCATCCCATAAAAGAACTGAATAAGTATTGCCAAACATTATGAAGACGAATATTTTGGAAGTCCATCAAAACTTCCCAAAGTGTTCTCACTGTCATCTGAACTAAGTCAGGGACGCGGCTGACATGGGGTATTTCGAAGAAGGCATTTTTTTTCAATTGAAATTATTACGGACGCCTTTTACTGTATCTGGCTATAATGCTTCTCATCCGATAGAAGTGTTCTTGGGGTATGTGCTATCATTTTTACAGAACCATCGTTATTATTATGCAACATATTGCACCGATATTATAAAGATACCATAGTTACTATGCCACAATATACCTTGCATCCAAAAAAACACATTAATACTTAACATTCTTACTACATTCACAACAATATATTAGGAAGTGACTAGTCCACAAATTTGTCTGTGGATTAAATGAAAAAGAATGCTTGTATTCGCTAATGTACGTTTTATTTGTATAATTTTTATGGAAAATAGACATCAAATCCCCCACAATACCTAAAATTAGTGCAAATGTGTTTCAATAATTGAAATTTTTATACTCTGAGAATTTTACCAAAGGGAATCATTTAAAATAACACCCCTAATTGATATCGTTGAATATGAGCCATGTTCAAAACAGATTCCTAACCCTAATCAGACTGATAATATTTCTCTGGTTAGGAAGTTTGAATGCCCGAGCCCTAAGGTCGGATTCTCGCATGGCGAGTCTCAGCGTCTCAGGGTGGATGTATGTTGCTTGCAAGAGATTCGGTTTTCAATTCGGGGCCATGAAGCCATTCT
>OZ010595.1:29667199-29709699 GCA_963932145.1 Acanthosepion lycidas | reverse complement strand
TCTATTTCTGATTCTAAATATAAGCGTCCTTTTTTTTAGTTCCCTTTTTCTCAAAACCTGATGCTTATTTAATTTGATTTAGATCTGAAATCCGAAGGAATAGAAAAAAGTGTTTTCCAAAAGCTAAATAAATATGAAAACGAATGAATATTTCGATAAGAAGAAAGAAAAGAGCGGCGAGTCCTTATATAGTAAGTATTGATCAATGTTCTGAGATTTAATAAAGAGATGCAACAGAAATTTTGTTTCACAGAAGGGATTTGAGAATAACATAGACTAAACATCTACTCTTTAAACTTGTTTAAAAAGAAAAACTTTTTGTACTAGTTATCAATATGTAAACGTAATTAATATCTGAGTAATATCAAGCTTAGTTTGAAAATGTATACCAAAAATTACTATTTGGACTGCCAGAAAAAAAAACAGATCTATTTGGGCGGTTATTAGAATAAACGAGAAGTTATATTGGAAGCAAACCACTTGTAAAAGAATTGAAAATAGACTGAATAGGTACACAAAAATAGGGGAGGATGGCAAGGATGTCTCTTCTTACCGGATTTATTCACAACTCTAGTTGACCTGAGACTGAAAGAAGATTCCTCCTATGCCTTAACTTTAACAGCATTGTTGGAACAAAAACGGATTTTTCACAGTCAATGCCCCTAAAATCAAAATAGTAACATGCCAACATTTACGAGCGTGTTTTCTCTCCCCTGTTGGGCATAATGCCCAACAAGACCTTAAGTGGAATTCGTACATCGGGTCCATTGCTAAATATACTGGGAAATCTGTCGCTTATTTTCAAGAACCTAACTCCTCATACTATGTTATATTTACGAGAATTCACTCAAACCTAAAATGGGGTACGGGTACCCTATATAGGTAAGAGCTGCCTAGTTTTCATTTTCCAGTCTTGAAAGAGTAAAAAATCATATTTTCTGCATTGATGATGATCAATTATTTCTAATCCCACAACTAGTTTCAAACAGATGAAAAGATTGTACAATCGGTGTTTCCCTGGAAAGTGTTTGAACTACCTACATTCCTCAATTCTACCAGTTCTAAACTTAACGGCTAAGAAACACCATGTCAGGCAGATGGTAGCAAACCAGTATTATTCCCCTTATAGTCAATTGGTGAAACGTAACTTTCAAATGAGCAGCTTCTTCTCACGAACAGTTGTTTGTGGAACCGAGCGCCAAAAAATGCATTTCCGATCACTACAATCTTAACTACACTCAAGGCTTTACCATTATTTTCCCCTCATATCTCCATAAACTGTGGCTCACACCATATAAACCTCTATTTCGAGTGGCTCCTACGGTTTTAATGTGTGAAAACAATTGTTAAAATTATTCCTCTAAACCGAAAGTATATAAAGAGACCTAGAGAACTTACCGGGAATTATCATTAGTAGTGATTATCTTAGCAATATGATACGCAGAAGATACCCGTCCAGGGTATGAAGGTAAACAAAGTTCGGCAGGATGTCCTCTGATTGGGAGGATTTGTGGAAACATTTCTTAATTACTTTTGTTCCAAGGTACACCTGATAATGTCCGAAATATGGGCAAATAGCTAACCCCCACAAGGTTGGGTCAAAATATTATGAATGTATAAAACAATTATAGTAAATCTATCAGCAATACATTTCCATAGTAAAAAATTTAGCAGTAATATATTTTTGTAAAAGAAATTAGTAATGCTTCCAAGAAAATAAAAGTTCGGCTTAAATGACACATAAGGTTTTGATATGCCACTAAACAAACAATTAAATATGTTTGCGGTTTAAATAAC
Organism: Acanthosepion lycidas; assembly: GCA_963932145.1. Classification (NCBI taxonomy): domain Eukaryota; kingdom Metazoa; phylum Mollusca; class Cephalopoda; order Sepiida; family Sepiidae; genus Acanthosepion; species Acanthosepion lycidas. The sequence continues at coordinate 29,707,902 of OZ010595.1, read as the reverse complement.
TCATCAAGCTTTGATAAGCTCTAAAACAAATTAATGAATCTTTTATTCAACAAGTTATTAATCACAGGGGACAAAATGTGTGAAAACAAACGGGAGTCTTACTATTTGAAATAAGTTTGATTTTTTAAATGCAAGATATTGTTTATAAAGAAAAAAATAATTTCGACATTAAATGACCCATAAGTAGTTGATATACTGTAAAAAGAAAACAAAACAGAATCAAGCAGATGATATTATGTTGATTCCGTATGGAAAGTATGGTTGTCAGACAGAGACAATTCAAAAATGCGAAGTAGGAATTGGAAATGTCAACAGCAGACAAATACAGAAGTTTAAATATCTGAGATGTGATTTTACAAACGATGAAATTTGTGGTACTGGAATACGAACGGTCGTTAGGTTGGGAAAAGTTCATTTCGAAAAGATAAATAAAGTATTAAGGAATAGTATAATCAATTAAGAACAGTGGAATGTGCGCTAAATTCTGGTGTAATATGACTGTTCTTATTTGGCAGTGAATGATGAAAAATCCACTCAAATGTGAAGAGAAAAATAGAGACAACTGAAATACAGTTCTACAGAAGGATTCTGAACATTCCACGGAAAGGAAACATATGAATTAAAGATGTATTAAGGAAAATAGAAACAAAAATAGACTTATAATCAGAAACAGACAGCTGAGATGTCTTGGACACACGAGGAAGTATGATGTCTCTAAGGATTTGACACTAACAGCGTATCAGCAGAGTAAGATGAACATAAGAAGCCAGGGGACACCTACCTTTGAGCTTTTGCGAATGAACGACAAAGTCTCGGATAGGGAACAAACGTTGCTAAGGGATAGAAGTGAGACGATTTTGTCAAGAGTATATGAGCTCTCTCACATCAAGAAAAAAAAAAGAATTATTAGGTTGGTGCAAAAATAATGACGTAATAATGTCGTTTTTTAACGTTAAAAATACGTCAAAAAACGACATCATTACGTCATTATTTTTGCACCAACCTAATACAATGTGATTAGGTTGGTGCAAAAATAATGACATAATATTGCCGTTTTTTGACGTTAAAAAATACGTCAAAAAACGACATTATTTCGTCATTATTTTTGCACCAATCTAATATATGTTTTTTTCCAAATTTATAGCAGTGTATTTTTCAGTTCGTTATAGGATATCTTTTGGCATCTGCATTACTATTCTAGAATTCATTGACTTTTCCTAAATGAGAAAATAGCGAGATATCAAAAGCTTTTAAGGATATCTTTTGACATCTACATTACTATTCTTCTAGAATTCATTGACTTTTCCTAAATAAGAAAATAGCGAGATAGAAAAAGCGTTTAAAGGAACTGATTAATTATTTACCACCCCAGATTTTTTCCCAGATGAACAAAAATGACCTGCCATGACCCGTAGACAGGGTCAGCTCATCCTCATTTACTTTGTATTCCATTGCTAAGAAGGTTTCTTCATCATTCATAAAGTTTCATTATCATAGTTGGAATAATCTCCCGAAGAAATGCTGTCTTGATGACGACGATTATAACCGCTTCAATTCTGGCGTTAGACTTTATCTATACTAAATATATTATGCACTTCGTTACCTCCTGTCTTTAAAGAAATGGCGCAGCTGCATGAAATTTCCTTTATAGTACCTAGAATCTAATCATAGTACAGAATTGATGTCATGGTCTCATCATTTTACAGATTATATGGCTAAATGTAACTGTTCTATGCTAAGAGTTACTTCTGTCACACTACTAAGCTTATAAACATATCTTCCGGTTTCTTGCTTCCCCGTCAATGTCGGCGTATATTTTTCTTGAAGCAATTCACCCCAATCAAATCGGGAGCGCCACTAGCATGCAAGGGGTTACAGAGGATTGAGAACAAGTGTAAAGAAGCATATTTGGGGAAAGGAAACAAAGAAGGACTAGGAAAAAGGCTCAGGGTGTCAGATGTCGATTGAAATTACACTTGAATATTTGAAGATTATATTCATCGGGGGAGAGAGTTCCACAGACGGAAAGTGCAGGAGAAGATGCTGTTTGAGTAGAAGAGATGGTTACATATAACCATTTTCACAGTGAAAAATGGGACGAGATGACAGCCTGGTAGCTCGGTTAAATTCATGCAGTCCGGGAACCAGCGAAAGTAGCCGTGAAAACACTTGTAGAAGAGACCGAGAGTTTGCCGCGGCAGGTATGTGGAATAGCGATTGTAGACTAGATGACAGATCAGGACATAACATCTTGCATATTCGTCACTGGATTTTGTCGAGGACCTCAAAACGTACAGCGGGATCACCAGACCATATATGACAGCAATATTCCATGTAAGGACGAATGGCTGATTTATAGATTCAATAAGATAAATAATTTAAATGCAATGCCAATCGTTATTTTCTGTCTTATTATTTTTGTTCTTTTATTGTCCTTGCTTGTATTAGATTTTTCTCATATTCTATAACATTCAGTAACCTCCTTGCGTCTTAGTGGCTTTATTGCCTTGCTTACTGATAAATGATTAGAAAAAAATGTGGAGTGGGGCTATTAGACTTTGTCTTGGACGACAGTGGTATTGAAAAAGAAAGGTTAAATTTTTAAATAGAATTTTCAAAACGTCAGTCCTTTTTATGTATATATTTAAAAAAAAATAATAAGATTTTATGTCTGGGTTTAAGATAAAAATTATTGACGTTTTCCAACATACTTCAGTGACATTTTTTTTTCTCCAAAATTAAGGCTTATAATTATCATCTAATTACTCTGAAGAAGCAAGAAAGAATAAGCTAACAGCTGGAGACTATGGGTTAATATTTTTCAAACACGAACACAAGAAAAGTTAAGATTCTTAAAGTGTAGTTTAAACTATGGACCCTTTTAGGAGAAAAACGGAAATTATCGCTTCAATATCCAAAATCACGCTAGGATGAAAAGCTATTAATTTGTTACATTTAAAATCATTACTCGCTCTTGATGCTAAATTAATTCCTACTAAAATTAAATTAGCGGGAAGCCGTCCACACACATTCAAACATTACAATTCCCGCTAAAAACGAATTCATAACCATGTTTAATTAAAAGCTATTTTAGTTATAACTGTGGTTAACCTAGTTTTTTTTTATTTTGTGAACGAATATGAAATGATTCTTAAAACTGTTTAGTATAATTATGAAATCGTTTCCAAATCTAAATGATTATTGTTCATCAGGTAAGATATGAAAATCATGTTGGCAGATATTTTTTTTGCAGCACTTACTAAAACCAAAGCAACAAAACCTTTCATCAGGTCTGTAGAAATTTACGCCTGAATCTCAAGACATTTATGTTTTTCACAGAACATAAAACAGCGTTTTATTTCGAATACACGTACCATCTCTCAATCTACAGAAGATAATCATCGTAAAATTTATAACTTTCTTTTTTCGTCTCCCAAATTCTATTTACAAATCCGCCATCAAATACAACGCTGTTCATAATTCCTTAATGATAAACGATTAAAAACAAAAATACGTTTAACTTACAAACGAAATAATACAGACTCACTACAGTTTTAAAATTATATAGACAGATTATTTTTTTATGATTTTATTCTATAGATATATTATGTTATGAAGAGATTTTCTCAACAGTGATTTTTACTATAAAAATCTCCTTACAATTTTGGTTTTATGAAAATCTTTTTAAGAAATGAATTTCATTTAACAGAAAGAAAAAAAATAAATACTGTATATTTTCTTCAAAGTCCCTGTAAATATTATTTTCTTGTCTGATTAATTTTGCCATATTCAGATGCATTTTCACAGTTTCCTTTGTGTTTTTCTCATAAGTACTAACAAATGTTATTGTTAAGAATTACCAAGTAATTTAATGAGAATAAAACAATATATGAATGTTGTGTCAGAATGCTATATCGCAAGTGTAAAAATGAACACTAACTCAACATTGTCGCGCACATTTACAGCAAATGCATATTCTTCTTGCAAGAGGATATAAACTGAGTGTATGATGAGTGTAACATTTGGATTGATGCTTATTAAAGTTGTAATATATATATATATATATATATATATATATATATATATATATATATATATATATATATATATATGAATTAAAAGGTGCAATTATAATTTATACATTCAGGAAACATTCATACAGGTTCGGGGTTGGTGTATCTTATTTATATTGTTTGCGATGATGTATTCTCGCCATTTCAATCATATATATATATTCATGAAGCATCCATACAAAAATATATATATATATATATATATATATATATATATATATATATATATATATATGCATATATATACACAACTAAGTATGTTAGCTCGATCATTGATATTGTGCGTTTTCCAATCGGTAGCGAAGATATATAATCCATAAATAATATGTATATATAAAACACACACACGCACGAGCGTGCACACACACACACACACGCACACACACACACACACATATATATATATATATATATATATATATATATATATATATATATATATATATATATATTCATGAATCATTCATACAAAAAACAAATATAGATTTTTTTCAACCAGCACAATGTTTGATTACATGCATACATAAAGGGCTACTGTTAAAATATTTATTATGAATGAATTTTATGCTAAGAAAAAAGGAAGTGGCGATACAAAATGAATATTATTTGGAAGAAAACTACGGATAACGATTGATGCATGACTTTATGAGGTTATGGTGTTAGAATTCAACGAAGTATCCTTTCGGTAGTAGTCCCGCAAAGTAGAAGTTCGTATTAGCATGCTTTATAGTAAACCTCTTCCGGTAGAATATTGTCTTTACTTTTGAAACACGATGTAAACGAGGTTGATTCCAATATAACACAGATTTGAAAACACCTTGAAACTGTACCTCTAGAAATTTACACAAGACCCAGTCTCTCTATAGAGATTGATGCGTGAATGGTTAACTGTTACTGCACCAAAAACTGCAGGAACCAACTGAATCATTCGTTTTATTATATGCCCTTAAAGATATTTTTTCCTTAATATGGCACCCGCTATGACTTGAACCTTTGCTGCGAGATTACAACGTCTGATTTTCCACTGCTTTGATATTAAGAACAGAGCGTTGGCAATGTTGGTGTGAACCGAAGCGGCTAGCAACCAAAATCAGCTAGAATCAGTGTCAGGATTCTCCAGCGCAGTGTAATCTCCGTGGATGAAATGTCTTTCTAAAGCCCTGAGGACCGTTAATCTAACACGTGGTTGCACCATCGTGTGTAGGCGGAGGCCAAATTGCGTTATACAACAGTGTGGAAGTGGCGTCGCGCGTTCTAGTACGAAATGCCTGAAATTATGAAACTAAAGACTGTAGCGCATCTGAAAATATTTCATGGAAAAAAATAAACGATATATAGCGATAGCCTTGCGACTACGAGTTTGGGGTGAAGAGATTACAGAGTGTAGAGTAAAACTTCCGCCAGAATAATGAGTGAATGTATGAATTAAGCGGATCAAGTTCATATATGTTAAAAATAATCGATTTTTATGTAATACGGTTAATGATGAAATGTCATTTTGTGAAAAAACTAGAATTTTCACGATAATGTTAATATCGTAATACAAGCGACGGATATAACTTTTACCTTTCTTCATCTTTTTCCCAAGCAATGGAAATATGTAGTCGCTTTTATGTTATTTTATATTGAGTCGACTTCCCGTCATCTTTTCTCTGTACAATTACTAGATACATGATAAATTGTCACATTTTTATGTCTTCACTGTGACAAATGTAAGGATACTTAAACGCATTTCCCCCTACGATTACGTTAAAGCTAACTTGCTAATTTTCCTTCTACAATATCCATATTAATAGATCTGACGTGGATACATCGAGACGGTGTAATGGTTAGCAAGTTTGTCTTCCTAGAAGAATTACGACGGAGTAGTGAGTTCACTTTTCACTGGGTGCTTGGCCTTGTTCCACATCTAAGCTACGCTTGGACAATCTAAATTAACAGATCTGACTTTAAACTGCTATCTTTTTAAAGTCATTCTCTCTCTCTCTCTCTCTCTCTCTCTCTCTCTCTATATATATATATATATATATATATATATGTGTGTGTGTGTGTGTGTGTGTGTGTGTGTGTGTGTGTGTGTGTGTGTGTGTGTGTGTGTGCGCACACACATTCAGGAAACATTCACGAGAAATATTCGCTCCACTTCTGATCTTTGAATTTCATCATACAAATGCGTATGTACAACACCACCAATATACATACATGTGTCAAATCCCATACTGTCCACATATGTCTATATCTGTATGAGCCCCGGCGGACGAGCGAGTGTGTATGTGTGTCAGCGTACCTGATCGGGTGTACGGACATGCATCTATGTTTGCGTTAGCATGAGTGACATCACGAAGAATATCCCCCCCAATCCCATAATAACACTAATACCAGCAATCTACATAAACCCAAAATTAAAGAAAAAATAATCAGTTTGTCTAACGATCGCAAAAGCGTGAAACCCAGGGTCACAGTTTCACATCAATCCAACCAAATATGTTAGCTCTATTACTGATATTGGGCGCTTTATAATAAGTACCGCGCATTACTCCAAAATTCGCTTGAGGATGAAATGGAACTAATGTCTTTAATTTAATTACAAAATTAAATTCGGACCTTCCATTTTTGAAACATTGTTAGAACTGTGTAGCGGGAAAACCATATTTTAAATCAATTAATTTATAATATCAATGCTCTGTAAATTGACATTGAGCTTTTTTTTGTAAAAATAAAAATATCTATAAGAACACCGGATTATATATCTTACTGTTCTTTCTTTATATCTATCTATCTATCTATTATCTATCTATCTATCTATATATATATATATATATATATATATATATATATATATACACACACACTTGTCACCCCCATACACATTATATATATATATATATATATATATATATATATATATATATATATATATATATATATATATATACACACACACACATATATATATCTATCTATCTATCTATATATATATATATATATATATATATATATAGATAGATAGATAGATAGATAGATAGATACTCACAAACATACATACACATAAACATACAAACGCACGCACATATATATGTATTTATATAATGATGTGATGTAAGTAATTGTCAGAAAGACATTACTTCTGTGTACAGACGCAATTTGTACGCTGACAACGTCAGCAATATTCTACTCGTTTCATCAGTGTCATATTCAAAGACAATCAACTTTGTTTTACCTTGAGGGAAGAAAAAAAAGCGAATTCTTAATTTAAAATATTCTTCATATCAACTTTGTTAGAACTGTAATATCCAGTACTGCGTAAAAAGAGAAATTATATTATTCTTTTGAAAAAAAAAAATGATGGAATCTACACCCAAGAAAGACACAGTTTATGATTTAGATGAAATGACTTTTGTTATATATTTTCTCTTCACAACTGCTCGTCTGGGAATAAAATTCTTCTATTGATTGTAAAAAAGATATCCTAACAGGAAGAACATATAAATAAATGATTGTTTCATTGAAGCTGTATTTTTATATTAATCTCTCCTTTTCATTTTCAGATATGTCTAATACATTTTAATATACTTTTACTGCATTGTATTACGGTGGAATAATGGATAGTGGCGCGGATTGAGGAATCAGTGAGCCGAGTTCGAATTCCAGTCAAATCCATTATATTCACTAAACTAACGTACTAAGACTCTTGGGAAAGGTATGCATCCTCTTCTCACCCCAGCAATGGTTAAACAGCAAACTAGACTGATTTCTATAGCCTTGGATATCAATTGCTCTACCGCAGAAAGAAACCTGCCGTTGGAAAAATCCTCGTCTTCAGTTATGTATCGAAAGATGCATGAACGCCTAAGCGTTTATCACGCATAACACATAATTGACTAATTATGTGAAAATTTCAAATCGGAATCACAGGACATGTATTTTTCGTTACTTTATCCTGTACATACGCAGTTACTGTATATAATTTAAGGTAGAATCTGTGAGATCAGACAATACTCAGAGAGAGACATATTCAGAGTATCATTTTTGAGATCAAGACCGTATAATAGATTAATAATTTTAGAGAAGTTTGTTCGTGATTGAAACATTGATAGTAAGTGGTCTAAAGTATTGTCTTGAGAATGGTATTTTTTATGCAATTATATGGTTGTGATATATACTGATACAGATAATTAGCCTTATAATCATCCACCACAATGGCCGATTTATCATGGAGGTGATTTCTTGGTAAGAACGGCTTGAGAAGACGATGCAAGTGTCGGACAATCATAGCCCGAGAATGCCTAAGACCTTTGAGTGAAATTTGTTGGAAGGGTTTGGTTTGTTTAACGGGATATCAACTACTTATGGGTCATTTAATGCCAAAATTTAATTCCCTGGAATGATTTGATTTTCGCATTGATAGTTTTTCGACTCCAGATTTTTTTTTTGGGGGGGCGAGTCAATCTTTGCCCATAGTTAGAATCCTAAAAGCGTTTACCACTACGTGTGAACCTGGGAACAGCAATAAGTAAGACCTGTTTTCATGCTCCTCAAAAAATTACTGAACAGAGGTTTTATTGCTGGATGTAGATTATCGTTAGACCTATTGAACAACTTGACAGAGGATTTAATCGTACTAGACTTATTCAACTACTGATCACACCAGCTTATAGGTGATTTTGGAATCCTTGTGTAATTTCAGTTCGGCACAGGTTGGATATTGAGAAAAATGTGCCTGAATAGGCGTCTACATCATGGATTACCTAGCATCCAGAAGACTTTTTTACTTGCAAAATAAATATCATTATTTTAACTGATGATATTGAGAATGAGCAGTTATAGTTTTGTGCATTATGTAAACATTACTTTTGGTTTTCATATTTTTATATTCCCTAAATTAAACACAGCTATTTCTCCATAAGCAAAATATGCCTATATGAAGATATTTGGGAAATGAATCGGTATAACCATTGAGATAGAAGAGTAAATCAAGTTCCTTTGGCGAAACATATCTTAGAATGACAATGTTTATTATAATTGTAGACATAACTTTTTGTTTCTGCCGTAATTTCAGAGATGAGAATTTCTTATGAAAATATTACTTTCTATTTGAACTAATATGCTTATCTCACTAACCTTTTCAGAATTTTGAACCGAACTTCTTTTTTTTCAAATCAAACGTTTCAAATTAAAGGGAGAGTGTTTAAATACCATTATACTGTTAGCTTTTGTACAGCCTGTACGTTTCATTCAAAAGCAATATGTGATTGTAGTTTGGTTTCTATATTAAATTATTCCTATTTAAGTTGTATTCCTTGGAAAGAAGAGCTATTTCTGAATGAGTTATCGGTTGACATAGATTCCCGGATTGATGTGAATCAACCAACCAGATTAGAGCACAGTTCACAAAATATTTAATTTTTTCACAGTTGGCGCGTTTTACGAAGTGAATGGTTTTCGATTGGAAATTAGAAATCGCCTCTTCGATTCCTCAATCCTACCTTCTAGCCATTACTCCACCGTATAGAATAACTAATCCTCAGACACAGAGAAAAAAGTGAACTGAAAAAAATAATTTAAGCTTAAAAAATTTGTAGGGTTATTATTATTATTATTATTATTATTATTATTATTATTATTATTATTATTATTATTAATAATAATACATAAAACAAAAAAAATTAAAACAGTGTTAAAACTAAGATGAGTTAAACCTAAATAATAAAAGTTCTCCCGGCATGCAGCGGAAAAATTTACTCACACTCTTCGCTAACGACCTTCAAAATTGGCACTAGTTAAATGTACTGGTCCGACCTACCACTGCCGAGGTGCATTACGGGAGTCCGTATACGGCAAACGAAGGGCTTCGACGAACTTAGCCATTTAACTATTCGACGGAGTTACGCACGTACCGTCTGAGGCGCATTACGGGAGTCCATTTTCTCTTTGCATCACATTGCTTGTCATAAGATATTGCTTGTCGATTGCATGCTACCTTCCAACACATAACTCAAATACATACAGCCACCAGTACACAAGAGTTAATACAATTACATGATTTAAATTTGCAATTTAACATGCTTTTAATTGTATTTCTTCGCATGTTTTCATTCGTGTGAACACGAAGCTATCCCTGGTGACATTATCTGAATGACCCCACAAGGTAACACCAGCGAAAGATGTCCACCACTAAAAAAAAATTGATACGTTGGCGAAAGAAATTTAATTTTTTTTTTCCCGGTTCATTTGTTCAGCGTCGCAAAACATGCAGGGGAGCCACCCTTTGACAGTTGGCCAGTAATTGTGAATTTCCCTTGTATTGTAATTTTGAAAATTCGCCTTGTTAAGTTATCTACAATCGCCTGAAGAAGTAACATCTTAGTACTGAAACAGAAGATTTTATGTGGCGATGTAAAACGTTTTTATTATAATTTTATAATAATAATAATAATAATAATAATAATAATAATAATAATAAGAAGAAGAAGAAGAAGAAGAAGAAGAAGAAGAAGATTTGTTTGTTTGGGTTTTATGGCATATCAACCACTGTGGGTTATTTAATGCCAAATCCAGTTTATATGAATTTTAAATGCCTATTTTGTATGGAATAAAAAACGAAATGCTGGCAACATTATTGTTTCAAAAACACATAGATGGCAACATTATTGTTTCAAAAACACATAGATGGCAACATTATTGTTCCAAAAACGTATAGCTGGCAACATTATTTTTAACAAAAAACGTATAGCTGTCAACAATATTGTTTCAAAAACATTATCTGAGGCCTTGCTGTTGGATGTAGTTTATCACTGTACCCAGGACGCGGATGTAGTTTATCGTCATACCCAGGATGCGGATGTAGTTTACCGTCATACCCAGGACGTAGAAGAAGAATATATATATATATATATATATATATATATATATATATATGTATATTTACCACTAATATTATCTATATATATATATATATATATGCCCCCAAACGAAGTTTCATTGAAAGTGCCGTATTTTACGAATCCTCATGCAGTCAGTATAGGACCGGGATATTTTAGCTGACCACCTCTTAATACTACACCTGTCTTGGAACAATGAAGCATACGAAAAATCTCAGAATCAAATAATATGAATAAATATTGATTTACAATTAGTGAAATCTAATTTTAAGAACGATAGAGTGACATTTTAATGACTACAGCGCTCATATTATTAACGTGAATCATGTTCTGACATGCTAATATAAACTTTGTTGAAACAAAATCCGTGATCCTGACGACGCTGTGTGAGAGGCAAAGCATGTCAATATAATGTTTGATTGTTTTTATGTTTATTTATATCCGAACAATATTTTGAATTCTAAATAGAATTATTTTTCTCGAGTGAATATTATATGAACAATTTCTGCAGAATCAAATTAGTTCATGAAATTCTACAAATATTTGGTTGGGCAAGAAAAGATTCCCCAGGGTATTGGCACGAAAGCGTATACAAAAATACACACACACACAGATATATATATATATATATATATATATATATATATATATAGATATATAGATATATATATATATATATTAAGAGAAACTTAATGTCCTTCAAACTGTCTTTTGTGATATGTTTAGTAATTATTTATCCGAGTTCACCCGCAGGAAGGCAATAAAGCCACTAAGAGACAAACAAAAGGAATTCCTGGTTGTGTAAGAGTTATAAGCACAAACATTGCTAAGGTGCCAGTTAAAAAGAAGAGTAATCAGGAGGACAGTAGGTAACAATTATGATTGCATTTAAATTATTAGAGATTAAAATTGGATGAAAAGCATAGAATCGGAAGGGTATTGCATAAGCGGGAAGTGCGAGAAAAGAATCTGTTAGCATAGAATTTACAGATACTGCTACTTACATATATATATATATATATATATATATATATATATATATATATATATATTATACGTAAGTTAAACATTAAGCAGCATACAGACTCGTTCTTCTGACGCAAGACAAAATATACAGGAAGTGACAGTATATTAGTCGACAAATAGCACGCGTATACTCGACTGTTATAAAGACTTACGCTATTTCTGATGGGTAGTTAGCTAGTCAATATTTTAAACAGATTATAAAATATTAAAAGAACAGTATGCATGCAGGATTAGACGTTTTTCAGAAGTTGAAATCTGCTTAGAGTACTTCCGCACGTATAGGACTATCTGCTTTTCGCAAGCATTAACATTTGTTACCAAACGTGTTGCAACACACGCCCAGGCAGCATAAAAATGTGGAATATTCATGGCCCATTTCCTTCAACCAAATCCAAGCTAATTTTAGCGGCAATCAAATAATTCACCCTTGGTTGACATTCAATTAGCCAGCTCTCTTGTGCAGAATTACAATTTATTGATGCTGATTATTTTGGAACGAACAGTCGGCAAAATAAAACACAGAAAAAGAGGACTTGAGATCGATTGATACGGAGATGTTTTCAGACAGAATTTAGAAGAATGCTATTTATACGCATATAGGGACAAATATTACTTTGATTCGCTATAAGATTGAATATTATGAGTTCTCATATTCACAGACTTAGTTGTCCGGGAACAAAAGGGCAGAATTGTGATGTAGCTAGAAGTTATATTATGTTGGTGCAAAATTAATGACGTAATAATGTCGTTTTTTGACGTATTTTTTAACGTCAAAAAACGGCATTATTACGTCATTATTTTTGCACCAACCTAATATCTACATTTCGGGCGCGTTTCTGCCTGATCTCTATCTCTCTCTCAGTCTCTCTATTTCACTGTCAGCCTAAATCTCTGTTGGTCTGTCTGTCTGACTCTCCCACCCACTCTCTCTCTGTCTGTCAGTCTCTATAGCTATCTCGGTCTCTGTCTATCTCTCCCTATACACACACACACATATATATATATATATATATATATATATATATATATATATATATATATATATATATATATATATATACAAATAGAACGAAAAGAATAAAAAATTCAAATGTTCAAAATATTATTTTTAAAAAAAATGCTTACTACTGGAGTGGAGCAATATATATTTTTTTAAACTGTTAGATTGGGACATGCAACACGACAATAATGCATATGTGTTTGGTGGTAATAAGCGATTATATTTAAGAAAGTAATTTATGAAACTTCACTTCATTTTACATTTTTGAAAATTTTCCATACAAGACAAATAACAAATATATACAAAAGTATTTTTTAACAAAAAACGAAAAGAAAGAAACAAAAAAAAACAGATTTATTTAAAAAAAAGTTGAAAAGAATAAGAAATCAATAAAAAGAAAATGAATGAGGAAAGAAAGTCATAAGAAATCAACCCTACAACAGAGAGAAGGGAAAGAAAGAAAAAAGGAAAAAGAAGGAGTGGAGTGCATCCAAATTTTACAGACACAAAGGAAAAGGAAAGAGAAAAAAATAAGATATAATAATTTGTTGATACCAATTTTAACCAATGAAAACATGTTAAGATAAATAATTCAAAATTAATGGAAATATAAAGCGACAAGAGAGAAATATATTTTAAATAAATGTATTGTAAGCCGAAATTGCAATACATTTATTTTTGTCTTGGAAATTTACCTGAAATCAAAACAGTATTAATAGCTGACAATGAAGTAGCGAATTTCTTCGAAAGCACTTGTAACAGAAGTTAATTCTTTGGATGATTAATCTTTAGAATATTATACATACTCTTCCAATTGATGGATGAATGAAAACTGATATAATCTGCAAAAAATTCCGAAAAAGTTGCTAAGTTATTGCTCTACTAATTGCTTCATTTTCTTAATGTTATGTTAACTCAAAACCCCTTATAATAAAAAAATAAAAATAAAAAATCGTGAAGTTGATATATGATTATTAGAAAAAATTCTCCCTTGAAATATTCAAAATACAACACTAGCGTTGCGACACCGCCCGTTCCGAAATTGTACCGTTAATAAATAACACACTTTTCATAAATAATTTTATTTTTGTATTTGAATTTACTTGAAATTTACCTGAAATGAAAATAGTATTCGTACTAGACGATGAAGGGGGGAATCTCACCGAAAGTACCTGTTATAGGACATTTAAGCCATCACGTAATTTTAAACATAAGGATCACCTTCTTTCAGAAAATTGTTACTGAGTTAATATTTTATTGCTTTCTTTCCGTAGTGATTTCGCCAATAATTACAATAAATTTATTTATTACTTGCTATAGAAACCACTGGTGGGCACTATAGATGTTGAACAAACGCATATGTACTGAGAAACCGTCTGTAATAACATCCTCTGATTCGTGTGGCTACTTTTTTAAAAGAAATATATATATATACGTGTCTATATATGTGTATGTGTCTCTGTCTGTGAAATTGTTTCTCTAGTTGTCTTCTACGCATGATTGCCAACCAATTATATTCTTATAGCTGTGCAACCAGATATGAATACATGATTTGAATATAGTTTTGAATGACTGAGCCGGATTAACAACCATTTTGGAAGGAACAGAATACTTACGGAAGTGTCACGTAGTGCACAATGATTTCTTCAAAGGTCCATCCACAGAATTATTTTCTAACTCATAGATTCGTTACAGGTCAAAATTAGTTTTTCCTAATATTTAGCCTATAGTTTAGATGTCGTCATAGCTTTCCTAATTATATTTGTACGCAAGTGAATTTAACGACGAAACTTGGATCTCGCTTTGTCAGTATCTATTTCTATATCGCTAACCAATGCATCACCTGCAGATCTATGAGATAAATCTCTGGCGAGATATGCTTAGACTGAAACAGATATATTACAATTCATCAGTCGCTTAACTATTCAGATAAATTGAAATTCAACAAAAATTTGTTTCGTCTACTAAATATGTCAAATAGTAGAACTCAGTACAAACGTGTCAAAAGTAAAAACAAAGAACTGGAATTGGAAATGAAAGCAGTGATGTCGCCTAACTTGAATCCTTCACTAGAATTATGGGTGAGAATTTATTAAATATTAAGTTGGTGCAAAAATAATGTCGTTTTCTCACATAGTAACATATGTTGGAAAACGACATTATTTTTGCACTAACCTAATAGTACTCACTGTAAGGAGATTTGACAAAAAACTTATTAAATAGATGATAGAATAGTCTGTACTATGAAGAGTTTCGTCTAAAATCAAATATTGCTATAAAATATTTTGAAAATCTATCATGGCTCAAATTCGATCTGAAATGAAATATCATCCAATTATCTTCTGTTTACTTGGTAACTGCTCATTTATTGTTCCCTATCATTAAAAATATTTTATTTTTCTCATAAATTCTCACATTTGTTTCTTAGTGGAATTATTGCCTTGCTTTAATTCTGTTCCTATTTTTTTTTAAACATTTCACTACAAGCATGGCGAGAATTCCATTATTACGCAACGCCTTATGCGGAGTTCAAATGGAAAAGAAGACGAAGTATAGAGAGGATTTATCAAAGGAAAAAATTTGAACGAAAACAGATGGCGAAAATTTAAATTCTTGTAAATTGCAGGGTAGAAATAAACGGAAAAATGTTCTACAAGCAGGAAGTGCGAGAAATGAAACTTTTAGTATAGAAGTGGCAGTTGCATTTACCAATTTCAACAGTAAAAGAGTGGCAGCTAGATGCCAGTCTATTAGTACGCTTAAACAGATGCAGCAGGCGTACCAGGAAAAATACGAGTCAGAGAAGTTGTCATGAAAATATTTCTAGAAAAGCAAAGGAGAAGCCACGCCACGCTAGGACAGTCAGAATGTTATTGAAGTCGAGATTCCTTGTCAGGATCAACTACATTACAGACATTCTTTTGATTTTGGAGGTAAAATGATTAAATGACTTATCATTGATTACTTTAAAATAAAAAAAAATAACAAAAAATTCCATTCAAACCGAAAGATCTGTGCCAGAAAACAGACATCTTACACTTGAAAACTCTCAACATCATCAAAAATAAATTTGTTTAAATCGAAGACAGAGTAATGATATTATGCAAATTATAACGTTTCACACTACCAACAACAACTTCTGAGTAAAGAAACGGATTCAATCCTGAAAAAAGAATTAATAGCATGAGAAAACTGGCCCTCGGCTGAAGTCGGAGTTCCTTTCTTACTGCGCGACGCAACCTGATTTTCTACGTATTTCGGAACTCACCTCCATAAGCACCCACGCTTGGGAGCCATAATCAAGGACAAAAATTAAAAAAAAAAACTACACAAGCGAGAGATATCGAATGTAGCATAATCAAATATGGCGTACAGCCGGTGAAGAAACAACACGGTTTTCCTCATATTACACCTCGTGACGACGTATTATATTATCGGAGACGGTTCTGTAACCACGAACGTACATCGGGTCCGACATAGCCTGATGACCTTACACGCACACACGAACATATATATATATATATATATATATATATATATATATATATATATATATATATATATATATATATATATATATATAAGAGGACGTATGAAATCATTGATCCATATCTCCAGATGGATATGGATCCAATTCAGCTGATAGATAAAAAGAAAGAGAAATAGCACTTGAGCACTTCAATATTAAACTAACTAGAAAAAAATATAACAGTTCTTCATTGCATATAAATACTTGTCACAATAAAATTCTTAAATTTGCCTGCATAAATCCCCATAGGAGACGAAAAACTTCGAATGAGATAAGTTTTCTTTTTGTCTTTATACATATTGTCATTTTACAGGCACACTCTGTCTGAAATTGTTACAAATAGATAGATTTAAAAAAAATATATAACATGCTAGTAAGACTGTTTATGTTTCCATGTATGCTTACATGTCATTAAAATAGTTAGAGATATTTCACTTCAATACAGTGTTATGCCTATCTTCGTTGGTGCATAAATAGATATAGGTGTGTGTGATTCAATTTAAGTAAAATTCACTGAGTGCCATTTGCCTCAGTGTCTAGACAGATTTCAAACTGCAATATTTTGATATCTTCATTGAAGCTAGTAATGTAATTTTATACTCCACTACGTTTACTTTCTGACTGTCTAATCAAAATTAGTGAAAAGCGTAATTTCTCAAAAATCTAACGCATTCAGATGGTGACACAGCCATACATAACACTCATCCTTGAAATTAAATCAATTCACTATCCCGAACCTCCTCTGAATCCTTTCATATTACTTTTAGAAAATGTTGTATAAATTGGTTATTGCCATTTTTTTGGCTTTTTTAATATACTGTCAGACGTTTATTACAAGTTTGATAAAAATATTAACGAATGATATATATATATATATATATATATATATATATATATATATATATATATATATATATATATATATATATATATGTATATATGTATGTATGTATATATATATATTAGGTTGGAGAAAAAGTAATGACGTAATAATGTCGTTTTTTGACGTTAAAAAATACGTCAAAAACGACATTATTACGTCATTATATTTGCACCAACCAAAGAATATGCTCGAACACTCGCCAGTTATTTTTTTTTTTTTTATAAAGAATGTCGAGTGAAAAGTTCATAAGCTGGCCAACTCACGATTTGTATGCAACTGTCCGCAGCAGCCGACAGTAGCATAATTATTTGGGTTTTGCTCCTTTCTTATATTCGTATAGCTTAATATTTACACATCCAGGAAAAGTCTACATTATGTTTTGATTTAAGGCTTTTAATTTTATGCTTTGTACTGTATGAATCAATAACAATCTTGTCAAGTAGCATTAACGATTGTTTTAATTCCTGTCGTAACTTTGATAAACCGTCATGGCTATGACTATTTCCGCGTCCTGGGTAAGACGATAAACTACGTTCATCAGCAAGGACTCTGATCAGGAGGTTTTGAGGAGCGTGGAATCACCTCTTAATTGCTGGTGTTCCATGGTCCACCATGACCCGGAGTAGAAGCACCTGTTAAGGTCCCATCTATGGGTAAATAGTTGACCCCCACAACCTGACTCAAAACAGAATGAAAGTGTAAAAATAGATTTTAATACCGGAAATACTTTTTAAAAAATAGTATCTGCAATAAATAGTAAAAAAAAAAATATTACCAGAAATAAAAATCTTGTCAGCATGAAATAAACCAATGAGTTTAATATGCCACAAAACAAAACCGAACTATACATTTTTGTAAAAAATATTACCAGCTATACATTTTTGGGAAAAAAAAAAGAAATTTTGTCGGCATTGTGGTTGATATGCCGTAAAACAAAAGAAAACAAACCAGACCTTTGATAACAGAATTACGAAGCGCGCATTGGATGTTCATTACTTGACAAAAATGCTCATATAGAAAGACCAAATGAGATTTCTTTTCAACATAATCTCCTTTTCAGTCCACACACATATTCCACCGGTGTTGCAGACTTTAGATCCCGCTGGTGAATAAGATTTCACTCTGTTGGTGAATAATATCTTCAGCATCAGATAACACATCATTATCGGAGCTATATAGCTCACCAACATGGTATAATTCTATAGCCAATAAGAATATTTCCATTTCCATTAAAAGAAAAAAAATGCGAGGACATAATCTTCACTGCAGACGAAACCACCTTGTCATTTTTGTAGCAGCTGAGGAGGGTTGTTTTCGCTACATTGATTGTCTCATTTTACTGGGTTAGGAAACGTTCATAAAAACCAATGGAGCTACTCTAAATAATGAAATATTTTTCCGTGATATGATCAGCCTGGGGCGATTTTAATTAGGTGTTAGAAGATGTGGCATTCACCGAGCAGATTGGTTTAATTGGTTTGGTTTGGTTTGGTTTGGTTTGGTTTACAGCATATCAAACTCAGTGGGTTATTTAATGCCGGTAAGATTTTTATTGCTGGTAATATTATTTTCAAAAATATGTTGTTTCTAATATTTTTTCCTCAAAAATGTATTGCTGGCAAAGAGTAAAGATTGGTGTTTGAGGAAATGATATAGAGAAGGACAGAATATGTCGATTGATATTATATTTGAATATTTGAAGATTATAGCTCTCAGAGTCGCAAGTAGTAGGAATGGTGTTCCAATGTTGAGAAGTGCGAGAGAAGGAGCTTTTCGAATAGAAAAGACGATTGCATTGTTTCGACAGTGAAATTGTGGGACCAAGATGCTAAACTAAATCCATGCATTTTGGGTACTAATGGCAGTATCTAGTTAGAGAACTTATCAGGAAAATATTTGTAGAAAAGAAAGAAGAAAGCCACATCAGGTCCGTGAGAAAGTGACTGTAGACGAGAATCAGGTCCGTGAGAAAGTCCCTGTAGACGAGAATCACGTCTGTGAGAATGACTGTATTACGCAATAATCCACCATGTTAAACTGATTAGTTCAGACAAAATTATTGGGTGTATGATTCATGTTACAAAATGCGAAGAGCAGGAAAGAATTATCAGCGATTGGCTGAAATGACTCGTGAGCAGGGTATCCTGACAGTGATAGATAAATGGGTTTTAGATATAAGTCCAAAACGGCACGAATTCGGCAAGAGGGTCACTAGACTTCTGAAGTCTCGACACGACTTCTCCGCTCAGGTTAGCGACAATTTAAGACTACCCGCTGAACTACCACTGTCTCTTAGAATCCAAGCTGCCATCAGTCAGTCAGTCATGTGCCGTGTGTGATACACGCATACGCGATCATATATATTTCGTTACATGACTGACGAGGCAGATATTTCCAGTAGTAGGTTGGCATTTTTTCCTGCTGCAGACCAGTTGCCATCCAAGGTTATAGAACCCAATCCTGCTATTTACCCATAGCTGGTGGGAGAAGAAGAGGATTCATACCATTCCCAAGAGTATTAGCACGTAAGTAAATGTAATCGATTTGATTGAAATTCGAACTCGGCTCTCCGATTCCTCAATCAGAGCCGTTATCTATTACTGTCATCTGCCATCATTCTCTTCTGATAAAACGAATGAGAATACAAATTACCCTTTTCATTGCTGCCATTTTATGTATTAGCGTGGGGACCACGAGAAGACACAAGACGCAGCATTTTAAACCGGTTCACTTCACTTAATCGAAGGATATGAAAATATTGTTTTATCTTAAAATATATCATTATCCTCTATATGTCATGTCTCTTTAACTCCTATGCAATCATGGCTCTTCTCAATTTCCCCTCCTCTGTAGATATTTATCATTTTCCTGCCTCTACTTATCTCTGTTCTGACAACAATTTACACAAACTCGTTACCTTATTTATGCGCTGTTTTCCATTGACTTGTTGTCTTCACTATGCCCTGAGAGTGTTAGATTCTCTAAGCCCCGTTTCCACTTTATGTACCTTGAACATTTCCATTGCCTCTTTCTGATGCTAAACATAAGTTTTCTTTGTGTTTCCATTTTCTCTAAACCTTCGTCGTTGCTCAGCTATTAATTCCATGCTATTCTCAGCATCCTTCTGTGAAAACATACTTCTCTTACCGCCTGTCTCTTCTTCATCTGCACCCAAAGTCTTATACTAATAGCGATGTAGCGTCTGTTATGGCTGCACAGCCCTGCAAAGAAGTCGCAATCTTGATTTCAATGAATGCACGCGAAGACGCTCTCCCTCAATGTCTCATTGTTGTTTTATTTCCTTGGAGTAAGTTCTCTGCAAGCGGCACCTCTCTACGCTTCTGCCCTCGGTGTAAATTCTGTCTCTAGCCTGAGCGATCGTAAGCGATTATGTAAGCGCATAAATCATGTATCTTCTTCATCTGTGATGAGATTATCTCTCATTCACAACCATGTAGGAGGGCTAAATCTACAGAACTGCTCAGTACTCTTTAATTAGTGACTAACGAAATTTTCTATTTCTTAATACTTTGCTTAGTTTCTTAAAGATAACTTTCACCACCCCAGTGTGCCTTCGGTTTTCTGTCTTGTAGTTTCCATTCTCTATTAAAGTATTTCCGAGATGTTTAAATTGTTGCACTTCCTTGATTTTCTTGTTTCCAATTTCTAATTCGAGAAAGTCTGTTCAATGTTATCCTTCTCTAATTGTTTCCCAATAAATGTTGATATTATTCTGGTCGTTCTGATGAAACTTGTGCTTTTGTTACGTAGTAACTTTTGGAAATGTTTCTATATTCTATATCATATATCTCGTTCTGCCAATATACAGTTTTATTAAACAAACCGACGTGCACAATTTGCAATGATTCTAGTATTCGTAACACTGAATGGATATTCCGAATATTAAATGTGCTGGATTTTATTCATATATGCTTATTTAAGAATATGCAAGAAATTACTCTGAATTAAAAACAAAATAATTTATTGCCTGAAAAAAGCAATAGAAAGAGTCGAAAATGTATGAATAAATATGAGCCAGCAGAGGTATATATATTTCACCCTTACGTATTGTTATGGTCTCGTTCCTTGTACCACGATGATAGTCCAAGTTAGAACCAATAAAGAAGAACTCGAAATCGGATATGGAATAACACAGATATATTACAAACAGGAATATATAGAGAGAAGTAGAAAGTGTTAGTACGAACAATCAGGTTTAGTATTAGGTTGGTGCAAAAAAAATGACGTAATAATGTCTTTTTTTGACGTTAAAAAGTACGTGAAAAAACGACATTATTATGTCATTATTTTTGCACCAACCTAATAGTAACTGTCTGAACCCAACTCTGTTTCGGACTACCTCTGCCTCGACTGAATGACTCATTCGCTCTGACTGACTGACAGACTCCTGACGTACTTCTGACGGACCTCACTGCAGACTTAAAACTGAACGGTATTTAGGCACCCCCACACGAGGGCATCATGTGGCACAAGGCCGGTTTAACGTGGGTTCTCCGAGCCTCCGGGTTCGTCCAAAAATATGCCCTTTGAACCCGTATAAACGGGTTTAGGTTCGGTTTCCCTCCCCGAAAGAGACTCCACCCTTCGGCGGAGCCTCGTTCGGGTTCCTCCCCGCCCGAAGGCAGAGAGTTAAACCGATCAGCCGATCGCCCGACTTCGGACTGAACGGTATTTAGTCACCCCACCACAACGTGGGCATCATGTGGCACAAGGCCGGTTTAACGTGGCGTTTCCGAGCCCGTGGGCTCGGGAAAAATATGCCCTTTGAACCCGTATAAACGTGTTCAGTGTCGGTCTACCACCCCGAAAGAGACCCCGCCCTTCGGCGTAGCCTCCTTCGGGTTCTTCCCCGCCAGAAGGCAGAGAGTTCAAGCGATCAGCCGATCGCCCGACTTCGGACTAATCTCCCTGCTTCCTCTTGAGGCGCAGTATTTATTACGTATGGAATAGTCCATTATGTTATTATGGGTAAGGTCCCTAACACTTATGTGCAAAGTTGTTATGATAGACAATATATAAACTTGAATTTTCGAATATTTCTTTTATTTTAAATTGATAATTCCACTAGAACAAAAAGGGTTACAGAGAGAGAAAGAGAAAGTGAAACTTAATCAGGATGCAGAGGATTGAGGTAAATACATGTGTTAAGAAAACAGAAAATTGTAAAGGACGTTGCAGATAAACTTTTAAAGATTGTAGTTATCAGGAAAGTCAGAAATCGGCAGATAATTCCACAGGTGAAAAGTGCGAGAAAATAAAGCAAGCGTGATGGTTATATCTTGAAATTACAACGGTAAAAAGTTAAGCCCTAGTTGCTGATCAATTAGCACACTTAAATTAATGTAGTCAGAGCACCAGGAAAAAGCTCATCACAACAGCTGCTATAAAAAGATATACCTTTGTGATTTCAAATCAGATCAGTGTAGTAAAAGCTCTTTAATGTTGTGTTGTGTTCGAAAGTACGTGACGACCCAACAGAGGGGAAACAAGATATATTTTGTCTGTAAGAAATCCTGTAAGAAGAATAAGATTATAATCTATATCAACGCCACCTAACTTTGTAAGAATATATTTTATTTGGGATCCACAAAAGGGAACATCAGTACGATCATCGTAATTTCAAATTAAGAAATAGTTGTAAATTTTATTTGATATTTGTTATGTAGAAAGAAGACCGACCTTCTCTACACTAACTGTTGAAAATGGACCAGTCCGTCCGCTCTGCGTAGAAAGTCTGATCATAGGAATGGTTATAGCAAAGTGGGTCGCAAGGAATAGTATTTGGGTTGTAGACTTTGCTGCACTGACCTACGGTATTCTCTATTACTTTATTATTAATCCACAACTCTCATGTGTTTAAACCTGTTCTTCAATAAACGTTTTGTTCCATAGTTTCCTTAGTGCATTACTAACCAGAACTACGACCCTTATACGAACTTTATGACAATATTTAATGCTATATTTGCTGTGAATTCTACGGATGAAAAATGAAATGTCTTATATTGAAATCGATTCAGGTTTCTGTTCCTCTATGGGGAGAATTTCTTGTTTACACTCATATTATTGCTGTATTTTATCGATTCAGATATTTCACCAGGAGTGGTCAGACAGGGAAGACATTATGGCCAAAAATGTTAACAGGTTTCTGACAATGGCGATTTAAGGGTTTAATATGTGCCAATAAAATACAGTTGTTTGGTAAACGACTTCACTGTTTGTATTATTTAATATATAAACGTTATTCTATATCAGACAATGAACTTATCAAGAGCAAAAATCTTAATTGCAACTTCCTCTTATAGATATCACGACACAGGCACAACCGTAATTACTGATGATGGTTTAATTAAATGGTTTTATTACATACAAAAATAGATATGAACAGAATGTCATACACACACACACACACACACACACACACACACACACACACACACACACACATATATATATATATATATATATATATATATATATATATATATATATAATAAAAAGTCTTAAAAACTAATATTCCCACTAATATCCTTACTCTGTACTGGGCATTCAGTTCTACCTGGATTCTATCCTCTTGGAACTATTTTCTATACAAATATATATGTATGTGTATGTATGTATATATATATTTATATATTTTAGATATATGATTGCATATGTATGTGTATACTTACCACTAATGTTATCAATCTCACTCTTTCTCTCTCTCTCTCTCTCTCTATATATATATATATATATGTGTGTGTGTGTGTGTGTGTGTGTGTGTGTGTGTGTGCGAGCGCGTCCGCGCACGCGCGTGTGTATTGTGTGTGTGTTATTATCAAACTGCAGGATATCTACCTACTGCCCCAGGCTGTTAGATAGTCGTAGCTCTTTTCCGTGACGAGGCTCTGCCCTTCGGTATAGCCGCATGTGGGGATTCTCTTTGTCCGGAGGCAGATAATGACGTATCTCCGACTGCAGGATATATAATAACCGCCGCACGCTGTCAGATGTGGCACAGGGCCGAATTTCATCTGGGGCTCGGCCAAAAAATTGCACTAGACCGCGTATAAAACGGGGTCAAGTAACTGTTTCCCGAGAGGAAGCTCTGCAGTTCGACATAGCCTCGCCCGAGGAAACTCCATGCCCGGAGGCAGACAGTTTATCAGTACAGCTGGAGATGAATCTCCAACTGCAGAGCAAAATACAGTATTTACTACTGAATCCTTGTGAATGGCGACATACCATTATCGTCCGTAGGTATGCAGCAACAATATGAAAAACTGCTCTTGTTATATATATATATATATACATACATATATATATATATATATATATATATATATATATATATATATATATATATATATATATATATATATATATATATATAAAGCATTACGCCCCGAGCAAGGCGTGAAGCCACTAGGATGCAGGGGATTGCAGAAGATTTGGTGCGAGATCAGATAGGAGTGATAGAATAAAGAATGAGGAGAAGGATGGTGCATACATCAAGGTAACTGGAGATGTCGATTGACATTACATTTGAATAGTTGGATATTAGAGCTCTCAGGAGAAACAGTAATAGTGAAGGGTGTTCCACAGGCGAGAGGTGCGATGTATGAAGCTATTGGAGTAGAAGAGACGGCTACATTTAAAAGTTTCTACAGTGAAAGGGTGAGAGCGGGATGTCAGCCTCGTAGGGCGCTTGAATTCATGAAGGCTGTGAACCAGTGAAAGGAGCTCATCGGAGCAATTTCGATGAAAGTATTTGTAAAAACGACAGAGAGAAGCGACGGCGCGTCTGTGAGAGAGCAACTGTAGACGAGATGCCAGATCAGGGCCAATTATATTACATATCTGCATTTGGATCTTGTCAAGAACTCAGAGGTAAACAGTAGGTGCACCATACCATATATGGCAGCAATACTCCCTGCAAGGGTGAATGGTTGATTTGTATATTTGAAGTAGCGATTCCGGGAAGAAAATTTCCTAGCGCGGCACAGAAAGCCAACTTTCCTCACTGTGAACGAAGCAATTATTAGGTTTGTGCAAAAATAATGACGTAATAATGTCGTTTTTTGACGTATTTTTAACGTCAAAAACGACATTATTACGTCATTATTTTTGCACCAACCTAATATATATATATATATATATATATATATATATATATGTGTGTATGTATGTATGTATATATATATACATATACAGAGAGAGAGAGAGTGAGAGGGTGAGAAACAAGAGATAGATAGATAGATAGATAGATGGAGATCTAGAGAAGAATATTAATAAAAAGCACATTCAATAAATTACGTTATTGTCAATAATTTTAATGAATACTGCGGTTTCCTGATTTTAATTGTCTCGTCCCTGTTAATCGATTACAAAATTGTAATTTAAATTTGTAATTAGTCTCCTTAGATCTCGTATTCATTTTGCTTTTTCATTTATATTCTTGCATGTACGATTGATTAACGATTAAACGATAATGTGAAAATAATTTAGCATAATCTTATTGCTTTGCAGATAATTGGATGAAAAAATACTTTCAATTTATTTTCATGCAGTTGTTTTCTTCTTCATTATAATTCTGCTAAATATCGATTGTTTTATACATGTTTAAACCTACCACCCAGAAAAGACAGCGCCATTTATGTAAATTTACTTGTAAATTGTATACAGAATACGATAAATGTAAGTCTTGTTTTTTTTGGGGTTTTTTTCAAACTTAGGTGGATAAGACAACGTAGAGCAATTTTGTTGTCACAACGATCACTGAATCTACCACCAACAGACTTTGTTTTTGTGCAGTTTGTTGAAATAACTTGTTTGGAGATTCAAAATGGAAGCAATTCCGGACGTAAAACAAGCGATTTCTGATCATTTTTCTGAAATTAATGTATAGATATAACAAAAGTTTATAGAACTGTTGTTAAAATTATTTAGCGTTTATTAAACATGAAGAAGTGAATTTTTAACATGTTTAATAGTTTCTTAATCAATTTTGTTCTTAAACTACAATCATTTATTTTTTGTTCAATCACTGCTACTAAATAAATTCTGTATATTTCTAGCCTGTTTATCTATTAAATATATTATCACTCCTATGAAGGTATTTTATTTCATAAAACATTAACGGAAATTATACCACGCCACCAGAAAACGGAACCAAAAGTTCCACCATAAAAAAATGACTTCTATTTTCTAATATAAATAAATTAGACAAATAATTTCCAGTATATTCATTCTGGTAGTACATGAATAGGTGCTTCATTCTAAGCACGAAGACTGGCTTATTGAAATAAAATAGCCGATAATGCATTAAAAAAACGAAACAATCTTTAATTTATAGCAACATATTAATTTTGAAGTGTTTGAAAAGTATATGAGAATTATGTAGAACTTCAAATATCACACATTCAATAGATACAGAAAAATAGATGGCTGTGTAAGAATAGAAGTCTTTTCGTTAGAATTAGTCAACTTATACATTCAGGGAATAAAAAATGTCCTACCAGAATTCATTATTAGCGGCCACAATATTTACAACATATAACATTCAGATGATGCACAAGTGCTAAACACCAATTGCGAAAAGACAAAATATCTGATTGTCAGCCAAGGGAACAGCCCGTTATTTAAAGTACAAATTGGAGATAGAAAACAAACATCAAGCAAGTACAAGAATTTAAATATCTGTTGAGTGTTTTAACAGAATACGTATATGACGGCACTAAAATCAGAATCTGCTTCATGATAGCGAATGATGCTTTGTAAATATTAAGCAATGTATAAAAAAAAAACAAAAAAAAACACAAATCCTTAGCAACAATGAAAAAACTACTGAGCTTTTACGTCATATCATATGGCAGTGAATGGTGGCAAATCACCACGCTGATAAAGAAGAAATTGAATCAACAGAGAGTTGGTTCTACAGGAGTATGCTAAGAATACCATGAACAGGCCATTCGAGAAATAACGACTATGCATAGGAAATTGAAAACAAAAATACACTTATATTTAAGATCAGGAAGAGACAGTTGAAATTTATAGGGCGGATAATGATAGGGGGTCTAGGAAAATTTGATAATCAAAGGACAAATGGAAGGTAAGTGCGACATGTAAAAACAACGCATAATCTACATAACGAGCATGAGTAAATTAATATTGGAACAAAGCTTAGGAGAGATAAACACGACAATTTATTATGAGCTACACTGGACAGGGATATGGGGAGTTCCATGATCGCCAAAATCCTGATCGGTCATGGTACAAAGAAATAGTTGATTAACAGTACATTAAAACTTTGTAAACGCTTGTTCTTTAAATATTTAAGCTAGTAAATATATTGGTTAACATTTAACAATTTAACTTTTCGCCATGCTTTAATATTAATTTTAGTGAAATCTGCTAATTTCCGCGTCAGTTTTTATATTAAAGATAGAGGTTTTATAAAGCGCTATATTTTGCTTTGTACAGATTTCTCCAATACGTTCAAGGTCATTTTCTCTTTTTTCAACACCAAAACCTTCAAATATCTCAGTGTATAGAACAGTTATGAAAAATTGATTAGCTTGGTTAAAAATTTAGTTCGTTTATTAACCATGATCGTTACTGTATAAACCGTAAGAACATTTTGGCCTTCTCAAAACTATAGGAGATAAAGTAACTGAACATAGAATAGGCTGCACCGGAGATAGCTTCTTTCTACATAGCAAAAATCAAACCTAATATGAAAACCTTTAAAACTTATTAAACAGCTTCGTCATATCGATCATCTGATATAGTTACACATGATGCGAAACCCGTTCAGAAATATCTTACATTTCTGATGTATGCAGACGTTTTCGAGGCAGAATTGTGAAAATGGCATTGAACGAGTGATGCCTGTCGGTCTTGGGAAGACAACACTTCTTTGAAACTTGTGGAGTAGTGCAAATAACTTTGCGTTCTTCTTCACTGTAGCTGCGATTCACAAACGAAAAACTGTTCCCAATATGAGAAACCGCACCGGTTGAAAACTTCCAAGAGCAACAACAGCTAGAATATAATTCGAATAGAAAATAGTAAGACAATACACAGACTGATATTCTAAACTACATCAAAGAAAATATTAGGAAGGAAAACTCATAAAGAATTGGAATACTTGAGAAATCTATTTTCCTGAAAAAAAAATTAAGAATATATTTCTATAAATTTCATCGAATATCAGTGCAAATTGCTCCGTCGATTAATGCCGAAAGTTTTGTCAGAAGGAAACCGATAATATTATTATTTGTTTTTGTTGTTATGCTTAGAGTTGTAGAGAATTGAATTTGTATAAGGTCCGGCATATCTATTTTTTTTTCAGGTGGCCCTACGTCAAGACCTCGCCATGGATCTCCAGATGCTGATGATTAATCTCCAAAGAATAATGGAGTAAGTAACAAAATAAATAATTTCTCATGTTTTAGTAAACCCGATGTCCTTTATATACTATTTAGATGAAAGGTTCTTAACCTGGGTCACTATGTACTCTGGAGATTCATGTAATATTAACGGACAAAAATAGGATATTAAGAGTCCACGGATATATTTTAGTGGTCCATAGGCTAATTCCGTTTCGGAACTGTTGTTACAACTAAGAATTGTAATATATTCATTATTCTACGCCATATTAAAATGCTAATAATTTACAAACATCTGTAAAACTAGCAGAAAACAAGTTCAAGCGCTGTATTCTCGAATCCCTTTAACTCTATCTGATATTTTGGTTGTAAACCGAGAAAGATATATAAATAAAAATTGTATAAAGTTTATAATTTATCATAAAAATTAATTTAATATAATAATAATAATAATAATAATAATAATAATAATAATAAATAATAATAAATAAATAAATAAATAATAATAATAATAATAATAATAATAATAATTTTAAATATCAATAAAATAAAATATTAATATGAAATAATTAATATAGTAATAGACGAGACATTCAGAAAAGGGCGGTCTTCGACTATCATTGATATTGATAGTGCCGAATATAAAAAATAACACGTAGAGATGCATCAACCACCCGCATCTCATTAAATAAATGCCAGTTTTTTAATGCACTTCAAAAATGTATTAATTAGTTTACAATAGTTTATTATATTTTACCAATGGTGCGTAAATGTTCCATAAAATGTAGTTGTTAAATAAAATTCTACTAGCATTAAAATAGATTTACTTCAAAATAAATCATATACATTTGCTACAAGACTAGAAGTTTCCCCTTCGGCGGAAATTAAGCTAGATTCTTCGGATGGTTTTTGGGATTCCCGCCTTTTACCTTCAGCGTCCAATTTACGCAAATGCTATAAGAATTTAGAAATAATAAAATTATTTTATTTTTGTACGACACCTTAATTCGGCATAATCTTTCTTCGTTATGCACAACGGATCCCCATAGTTTGTTTACACAAGATATTTTGCGCGAAAATTGTCTTTTCTTTTAAAATCCCATTTCGTTATGATCCCTTCACATAAAGTCACTCTCAAAAGACATTCGCGAACCCGAAAAATGTAATATTTCCATTACCTCACCGTACGCGTGCTAGGAAAAGAAAAATATGAGCAACGTACCGTACCCCGCTTAAGTTTTAATTACGGTTTAATTAGACAACATAAATTGTAATTGCAACAAAAAACAAAATTAAAGTTAAAACTTTGATAAAGAATTGTTTTAAAAACTTTCGACTTGTTCGATATTTAAATTTAAGTTTAAATTAGTTGATTATTTAATTTTTAATCACGTTTAATACAGTGGTAACTACCTGTTACTTAAGTTTTTTTATGATTCGCTGAGATCGAGAAACGGAGGACGGACACACGTACACTGCGATTTATTTATATAGATTTCCAAACTGCATACACTAAACAATAAAGTAAATTTTTTCAGCAAATGGTTATGAGGCACAAAATATAAATATAATATGACCCATTAGTAAATATATATATATATATATATATATATATATATATATATATATATATATATATATATATATATATATATATATTGATCAATGGGTTCTATTTACTGAAAACGATGTCGAATAATGTTTCTAATTATTAAGATAAATAAAATTTCATCATCAAGTGAAAAGTATGCTTCATTGATACATATATAAAGCAAAATTGAGCTTTACATTATAGAACAGATGGTTACGAGATAAATGTTTTGGAATTGTCTCTTCGTAATGTCAGTCCAGGTGAGTGGTTGGAATGTTTCCAGATAACGCATAATACAGTAAGGCATAGAGATTAACACGGGAAAATCGATCAACTACTTAAACTTTGTATGAGAAACGTGCGCAAATATAGAGACGCCATTGGGGCCAAACAAAACGTCACTCATAGGCTTCTCATCGGGATGGGGTTTGGTCGTACGAAGAAACAGAAAGGCAGACATAAGAAAAGAACCTTGTCATTTGTTTCACATCAATATCTTTTACTAGATCCTCCCCAAAATATATTTGTTTTGAAATAAATTTGTCCGGATTAGACAGAATAAAAACGAGATGTGAATTATATATTATTTTTATTTATGTTGTCATAGATTTCTAGGTAGGTGAACAGACAATTTTAAACTGTATTACAGTATCTCCTTCTGTAGCGCCATCTTTTTTACCGTATCACTATGGACGCCAAAAAAGATGTCTAGCGTCAAGAGACGTAGAAATATCGGAAGGCATACAAGAAAGAGTCGAAACAATAAATCCCGAATGATTAACATCATTCGCGTAAAAATTTAACATTTTATGGAATTCATCTAGGGAAATGTAAATACATTGCTTATTCATGTTATGATCTTTTACTGTAAAAATTCATGTAGAATAAAGAAAGACCTTTATCTTTTACTGTAAAAATTCATGTAGAATAAAGACAGACCTTTATCTTTTACTGTAAAAATTCATGTAGAATAAAGACAGACCTTTATCTTTTACTGTAAAAATTCATGTAGAATAAAGGTAGAACTTTTCTTTTACTGTAAAAATTCATGTTGAATAAAGACGGAACTTTATCTTTTACTGTAAAAATTCATGTAGAATAAAGACGGACCTTTATCTTTACAGTAAAAATTCATGTTCAATACAGAGAGACCTTTATCTTTTACTGTAAAAATTTATCTAGAATAAAGTAGGACCTTTATCTTTCACTGTAAAAATTCATGTAGAATAAAGAAGGACCTTTATCTTTTACTGTAAAAATTCATGTAGAATAAAGGAAGACCTTTATCTTTTAATGTAATAATTCATGTAGAATAAAGAAGGACCTTTATCTTTTAATGTAAAAATTCATGTAGAATAAAGATAGATCTTTATCTTTTAATGTAAAAATTCATGTAGAATAAAGATAGACATTTATCTTTCACAGTAAAAATTCATGTAGAATAAAGGAAGACCTTTATCTTTTACTGTAAAAACTAATGTAGAATAAAGAAGGACCTTTATCTTTTACTCTAAAAATTCATGTAGAATAAAGAAGGACCTTTATCTTTTACTGTAAAAATTCATGTAGAATAAAGAGAGACCTTTATCATTTACTGTAAAAACTAATGTAGAATAAAGAAGGACCTTTATCTTTTACTCTAAAAATTCATGTAGAATAAAGAAGGACCTTTATCTTTTACTGTAAAAATTCATGTAGAATAAAGAGAGACCTTTATCATTTACTGTAAAAATTCATGTAGAATAAAGACAGACCTTTAGCTTTTACTGTAAAAATTCATGTAGAATAAAGACAGACCTTTAGCTTTTACTCTAAAAATTGATGTAGAATAAAGGAAGACCTTTATCTTTTACTCCTAAAATTCATTTAGAATAAAGACGGACCTTTATCTTTTACTGTAAAAATTCATGGAGAATAAAGGTAGACCTTTATCTTTTACTGTAAAAATTCATGTAGAATAAAGTGAGATCTTTAGCTTTTACTGTAAAAATTCATGCAGTTTAAAGAGAGACCATTAGCTTTTACTCTAAAAATTCATGTAGAATAGAGGAAGACCTTTATCTTTTACTGTAAAAATTCATGTAGAATAAAGATAGACCTTTACCTTTTACTCTAAAAATTGATGTAGAATAAAGGAAGACCTTTATCTTTTACTCTTAAAATTCATTTAGAATAAAGAAGACCTTTATCTTTTACTCTAAAAATTCATGTAGAATAAAGGTAGACCTTTATCTTTTACTGTAAAACTTCATGTAGAATAAAGAGGGACCTTTATCTTTTACTGTAAAAATTCATGTAGAATAAAGATAGACCTTTATCTTTTAATGTAAAAATTCATGTAGAATAAAGAAGGACCTTTATCTTTTACTGTAAAAATTCATGTAGAATAAAGAAAGAGCTTTATCTTTTAATGTAAAAATTAATGTAGAATAAAGAAGGACCTTTATCTTTTACTGTAAAAATTCATGTAGAATAAGGATAGACCTTTATCTTTTACTGTAAAAATTAATGTAGAATAAAGAATGACCTTTATGTTTTACTCTAAAAAATCATGTAGAATAAAGGAAGACCTTTATCTTTTACTGTAAAAATTTATGTAGAATAAAGACAGACCTTTATCTTTTACTCTAAAAATTGATGTAGGTTAAAGTAGTCCTTTATCTTTTACTCTTAAAATTCATTTAGAATAAAGAGGACTTTACCTTTCACTGTAAAAATTCATGTAGAATAAAGACGGACCTTTATCTTTTACTGTAAAAATTCATGTAGAATAAAGACGGACCTTTATCTTTACAGTAAAAATTCATGTAAAATACAGAGAGAACTTTATCTTTTACTCTAAAAATTCATGTAGAATAAAGAAAGACCTTTATCTTTTATTCTAAAAATTTATGTAGAATAAAGAAGGACCTTTATCTTTTACTCTAAAAATTCATGTAGAATAAAGAAAGACCTTTATCTTTTACTGTAAAAATTCATGTAGAATAAAGACGGACCTTCTTTTATTCTAAAATTTTATGTAGAATAAAGAAGGACATTTATCTTTTACTCTAAAAATTCATGTAGATAAAGGAAGACCTTTAACTTTAACTGTAAAAATTCATGTAGAATAAACATAGGCCTTTAACTTTTATTGTAAAAATTCATGTAGATTAAAGATAGACATTTATTTTTTACTCTAAAAATGCATGTAGAATAAAGGAATACCTTTATCTTTTACTGTAAAAATTCATGTAGAATAAAGAAGACCTTTATCTTTGAGTATAAAATTGATGTAGATAAAGACGAACCATTATCTTTACAGTAAAAATTCATGTACAATACAGAGAGACCTATATCTTTTACTCTAAAAATTCATGTGTAATAAAGGAAGACCTTTATCTTTTAATGTAAAAATTTATGTAGAATAAAGAGAGACCTTTATCTTTTACTGTAAAAATTCATGTAGAATAAAGAAGGACCTTTATCTTTTACACCAAAAATTGATGTAGAATAAAGGAAGACATTTATCATTTATTGTAAAAATTCATGTAGAATAAAGGAAGACCTTCATCTTTTACTGTAAAAATTCATGTAGAATAAAGGAAGACCTTTATCTTTTACAGTAAAAATTGATGTAGAATAAAGAAAGACCTTTATCTTTTAATGTAAAAATTCATGTAGAATAAAGGAAGACCTTCATCTTTTACTGTAAAAATTCATGTAGTATAAAGACAGACCTTTATCTTATACTTTAAAAATACATGTAGAATAAAGGAAGACCTTTATCTATTACTGTAAAAATTCATGTAGAATAAAGAAAGACCTTTAGCTTTTACTGCAAAAATTCATGTCCAATAAAGAAAGACCTTTAGCTTTTACTCTAAAATTCCTGTTGAATAAAGAAAGACCTTTCTTTTACTCTAAAAATTAATGTTGAACAAAGGAAGACCTTTATCTCTTACTCTAAAAATTCATGTAGAATAAAGGAAGACCTTTAGCTTTTACTTTAAAAATTTATGTAGAATAAAGACGGGCCTTTATCTTTTACTGTAAAAATTCGTGTACAATAAAGGAAAAACATTATCTTTTACTGTAAAAATTCATGTAGAATAAAGATAGACCTTTGTCTTTTACTCTAACAATTCATGTAGAATAAAGGAAGACCTTTATCTTTTACTCTAAAAATTCATGTAGAATAAAGATAGACCTTTATCTTTTAATGTAAAAATTCATGTAAAATAAAGATAGATCTTTATCTTTTACTGTAAAAATTCATGTAGATTAAAGGAAGACCTTTATCTTTTACTCTAACAATACATGTAGAATAAAGGAAGACCTTTATCTTTTAATGTAAAAATTCATGTAGAATAAAGATAGATCTTTATCTTTTAATGTAAAAATTCATGTAGAATAAAGATAGATCTTTATCTTTTAATGTAAAAATTCATGTAGAATAAAGATAGACCTTTATCTTTTAATGTAAAAATTCATGTAGAATAAAGATAGATCTTTATCTTTTAATGTAAAAATTCATGTAGAATAAAGATAGACCTTTATCTTTTAATGTAAAAATTCATGTAGAATAAAGATAGACCTTTATCTTTTAATGTAAAAATTCATGTAGAATATAGATAGACCTTTATCTTTTAATGTAAAAATTCATGTAGAATAAAGATAGATCTTTATCTTTTACTGTAAAAATTCATGTAGAATAAAGGAAGACTTTTATCTTTTACTCTAACAATTCATGTAGAATAAAGGAAGACCTTTATCTTTTACTGTAAAAATTCATGTAGAATAAAGATAGACCTTTATCTTTTACTGTAAAAATTCATGTAGAATAAAGAAAGACCTTTGTCTTTTACTCTAACAATTCATGTAGAATAAAGGAAGACCTTTATCTTTTACTGTAAAAATTCATGTAGAATAAAGGAAGACCTTTATCTTTTACTCTAAAAATGCATGTAGAATAAAGAGAGACCTGTAATACCAACATAATGAATTATTTTTAATATTTAATTTTAACTTTAATCCAGCTCCCACCGGTCCGGTGATACGTAGAATCCAACAACATCCATGGTTCGGCACTTTTTAAAAAAAAAAATCAGCTTCCATTAATTCCGTGAGTGGATACGAAAGAAAATCTACACTTCGTTTACAACTGACTAAGAGCAAGATATAAATGTGGAATGAGCGGTCAAATTTGTTGTTTGCCTAGAGTTTTTAGGAGGCTTCTGTCACCAGAAAATTCTGTGGTCCGGCACTGCCCCGGCCCCTGGTCAAATATTTGAAGTCCTTCATATTTTTCATATCCAGACTAAAAAAACAGCCCAAGAAGATTGATGCCCTGAATATTGTATTAAGGCATGAAAAAACTGTCGACACTATGTTGTCATTTGACCTACCTAATTTATCCTTGATACTTGAACCCATATATATATATATATATATATATATATATATATATATATATATATATATATATATATATATAATATATATATATATATATATATATGCATATATATATATATGCATATATGTATATATATATATATATATATCATAACTTAAAACGATGTCAAAAGAGAACATAAATATTCCGAAAATCATTCGTTTTTGAGTTATCAAGTTTAAAGCATGCTTACGGTATATGGCTCTGTGTTTTCTTTTAGACTAGATTACATTTGACATTCATGTAAATTTGTTGGTAGTCGTCTTCATGTTTAACGTGTGTAGTAGTGACTTAACTGAGAAGTGTTCCGTTTAACAATGGAAGGATATTCATATCGTAAGTAAGCTGATATTATTTTTACAAACAGTCGAGAATGGTAATAGACACGATGCTTTCTCTAAAATTAACATCTCAAAAACGAAGGCTATTCGGACATATGATTATATGGATTTCGTCCAGGATTTGGTGTGCTGAATCTACTCCCAAAATCTGAAAAAGTGTGTGATTGAGCCCCCGCCACACACACACATATATATATATATATATATATATATATATATATATATATATATATATATATATATATATATATATATATATATATACACACACATATATAGGATTTGTGTATACGGAATGAATTACGATAACCAAAAACACTCTTCGTAATACAGAGTAGAGCAAATATAATTTATTCGAAAATTATGACTTAAATATGTTATAAACATATAAATTATAGACATAAAATTAGAACATATATCATAAATAAATAAAATTATGAATAAATATAAATTATAAAATTAAATATAAAATTATATATAAAATTATAAATAAATAATATAACATAAAATTATAAATAAATAAAATTATATCATATATTATATATAACATGGTTATGTCATAATTTTTGACACACACACACATATATATATATATATATATATATATATATATATATATATATATATATATACACATTGTTTTCATATATAATTTTTATCATAGAAATTCAGAAAAAAATAATCGTAAGTAAAAATGTTGTTTTTTTTCTAGATGATGCATTATTTATAAATACTTGAAATTGTAAATAAACTGTTCATTTGTTGGCATTAATTCCTGTCAAGTTCAACGGATTTGATGTTGCCTGTAAAACAGTGACATATTCATTTCGTGTTGAAACGTTCGAGAACGACATTTTGTTACCGATATAAGTTTCACCGAAATTTTGTTGATAGTACGCGATTTAACATTATGAGAAATATTTTATCTGTATCGGTCTACCCTGATTAAAATTCCCATTGAGGTGTGGGTGACCATCTGCTGCCTCTCGCTGTATTATTCCATTTATGAATTCAAAAAGCAAGTGAAGCTGAAAGATTTGTTTTTCATTACTGACACACACCTGTATTTGTTAACTTTAAGAAAATTCAGTGTCAGAAAAATTGTCAAATCTAATTTTTAAAACTCTCAGGAATCGCATTGTGACAAAGTATCGTTAAATTGCTCAGCTGGAATCCCTGAGTAAAAATATATTCGATTTTACCTGTCGGTCACATAATTTTATTCCAGGCCCTGAGATGAAGATTACTACATTCTTCTTCAAATTTTGTCGTGTCCCCAAAATATACGTTGTTCACTCTATGCTCTTCTCAGCATCCGTATCTACAACCACGTTTCTGTTGGTTAACATATCTAGTTCATGTGTGAGGAGATAGTCCATCATTAACTGCCTTATACGAGGACAAATATGACGAAACAGTTCTTCAAAATGAGAAAACGTGCTTATTATGTGCCCGAGTAATATATCAAATATCTCTTTCTGATTCTAAGTAAATATGTCTACGTTGTTTTCATTTTACTTAAAACTTCACAAATGCATACATGCTCCGTCTATGTTCTTATCAGCATCGTTCTATATATATATATATATATATATATATATATATATATATATATATATATATATATATATATCTGTAAGTATGTATGTATATCTATACATATATATGTATATATATACATATATATATATATATTTATATATATGTATATATATATATACATATATATGCATATATATAGATACATACATATACATATATATATATATATATATATATATATATATATATATATATATATATATATATATATATTATTTTTCAACCAGCACAATATTTGATAATATGCATACATAAAGGGCTACTGTTAAAATATTTATTATGAATGAATTTTATGCTAAGAAAAAAGGAAGTGGCGATACAAAATGAATATTATTTGGACAAAAACTACGGATAATGATTGATGCTTGACTTTATGAGGTTAAGGTGTTAGAATTCAACGAAGTATCCTTTCGGTAGTAGTCCCGCAAAGTAGAAGTTCGTATTAGCATGCCTTATAGTAAACCTCTTCCGGTAGAATATTTTCTTTACTTTTGAAACACGATGTAAACGAGGTTGATTCCAATGTAACACAAATTTGAAAACAGCGAAACTGTACCTCTAGAAATTTACACAAGACCCAGTCTCTCTATAGAGATTGATGCGTGAATGGTTAACTGTTACTGCTCCAAAAACTGCGGGAACCAACTGAATCATTCGTTTTATTATATGCCCTTAAAGATATTTTTTTTCCTTAATATGGCACCCGCTATGACTTGAACCTTTGCTGCGAGATTACAACGTTTGATTTTCCAATGTTCATTATATGTGAGGAAATTGATTTAATTCTCTACAATATCGGAGCATAGATACGATAATAATAGTTCAGTAGTTTTTCTATTAGGTTGGTGGAAAAGTAATGACGTGTTAATGTCGTTTTTTGACGTTAAAAATAGGTCAAAAAACGACATTATTACGTCATTATTTTTCCACCAACCTAATATAATTTTTACAATATTGTCTTATTTTTATTTTTTTTCATTTTTGGTATATATATATATATATATATATATATATATATATATATATATATATATATATATATATATATAATGCTGCGCATTATATGTGAGCATCCGTTTCTATTCCAATTCAACTTCGGATTTCAGTGTCACATATTTGTAATTACTTTAAAGAGTGTCTAAATATTTAACAATCTGCAATTACTCTTTCTATATGAAATTCGATGTTCGTACGCTGATTGGGTTATACAGGGTGCCATGAAAAAAATGACCTGTAAATTATGCAGGAATAAGAATAACACTGATATCCCATTTTAACAGATATATTTAACAAAATTACAGAAAAGTATTTTGAAATACCACAGAGTAAAATTATAAATTATCAGTATTTGGACCCATTACAAATGGCCCGTTGTGAGGACACTAATGTCTTGGGGGCGTATGTAAGTATTAATTCATATTGGCTCCAAGATTCTATTCGACATTGATGTCGGTGTAATTTTCTGGCTCGTTCCCAAGACAAACTTAGAAGGAAGAAAGCGACGCCATGCACTATCGTCCAAACAATTAACATCCAAGCGGAGTTTGAATAGAGCATACTTTTAGCATACTTTTGAACAGTGTATATATATTCAACTATATTAATATAGCTTGATAACTAAATATCCTTGTATATTATTGCAAAAGATGTAAAATGCGTTATGCGAGTTAACAGAGAGAATAATAGAGATCTGATCGGAGTGGGATAATTTCAAATCAACAGACGTTATCGTAATCATCATGGGAACTTTTTTGACTTGAAGACACTCTGAAAATCAATCCGATTTATCATGTCCAATAAATATTTAAACAGTTCTTATCAGTCCTCTTGAAACGATCCAATCCCTTGCAAATTCACAAACATGATCTTCTGAGGTCATCAGTGAATATACAGGGTATGATCGAAATTTATTGATAGAATTTAATATCGTTGTTCATTGTCTATACCACGGTTGTTCGTACAATGTCCATTTGGTATTGAGAAAACAATTAGCATAATATTTACTGATTCCAAAGTTAATAAAAGGTATTGTGTAAATCTTTGATTTTGGTTTCTTGGAGACAGCATATATCTAAGTGAGTTTTCAAGGACCTGAGCTAAAAATTCAGCTATTTTATTCTAACCTTAAATGTCTTGATGGTGAAATCTTCATCAGCAACTAGGGGTGTTTACAAAACTTTTTAAAAATTGCCAACTTTTAAAGGGAGACAACTGAAAAAATCATTATCTTTTCCGTCAAACACGTGAATTACATTAACGTTATAATAAGCAAAATAGAAAAAAATACACGTAAATACAAGTGTTCTTTCAATCCTACAGAAAAACACCACAATATCGAAAACAAAGAAAAAACAATTATAAAAAAAGACACCCAGTTTTGTATTTCATTCTAACCAGATAATGCCAACATAGTACCCACGAGTGAAAACAGTTGGGATTAAATATGTTATGTCTTACGTTAAACAGTATATTCTTGATATTGAACAATTTTACTCATAAATATAGCACATTACAGATTATATAATTGTTAAAACTATTTACCCGAACATATGGGATAAATGACAAAAAGAATAAATTTAAAAGTATAAAATTTCAGCATTCACATTCATTTTGTTCAATATTTTGTTGTTTGAATGTAAACGCTGCTTAAGATCGATTTAAAACGAAACCAATCAAACGAAATATTTTCCAATTGGTCATTAATTTTCATCATATATATATATATATATATATAATTTTAAAAAGAAAGGAATGTATTGATTTTAATTTTAAAAGTCTCTAAGGCCCTTTCAACCAACATCTCGTCAGGAGACAATCGTTGGATAATTAATTAACGAAAAGAATAGTAACGAGAATAAAGAGCAAAAAGGAGGAACACGTTAAAATAACAAACAAGTGTATATACTTGTAACGAGGGGAGGGGAAATAACGTGTAAATAAATAAGCGAGG
>OZ010595.1:29614699-29659699 GCA_963932145.1 Acanthosepion lycidas | reverse complement strand
AATAACAAACGCCAGGAATAAATATATGAAAATAATGTATTAACGTAATAATTCAAACTGGTAAAGCAGGTTAGTAGTTCCAGGAATACGGGTTAGTAGCAAAATATATATAGTCTTTGGTAATGAAGTATCGCTGTATGACTTCTTACTGTGACTCTTACAACGCTG
The DNA here is from genome assembly GCA_963932145.1 of Acanthosepion lycidas. Lineage (NCBI taxonomy): Eukaryota > Metazoa > Mollusca > Cephalopoda > Sepiida > Sepiidae > Acanthosepion > Acanthosepion lycidas. The sequence continues at coordinate 29,659,531 of OZ010595.1, read as the reverse complement.
TTACCCCACCCTCACTCTTCCGGTTACATATTAGGTTGGTGCAAAAATAATGACGTAATAATGTCGTTTTTTGACGTTAAAAATACGTCAAAAACGACATTATTACGTCATTATTTTTGCACCAACCTAATATATGTATATACTAGGTGAGTCCATTTGTGTAAAAAGGGGTGGACCCCTCAACAGTTATCTTCCATTTATTTATCATAAAATGGTTTACTTTATGTGATTATATAATAAGATAAAGGCAAATCTCATGAAACTTTTTTCTGAAAAAGTATAAGGCCGAAGGCATTTATGCAGGAATATTCATATACAGAGCGATGAGAAACAAAAGTCCTATATTAAAAAAAAAAATATAATGCTTCTTTCAGCATTAAAAAATTAAGAATTCGAGAATATGCAACCTTTAACAAAACTCTACAATTTTTTGTTCACCATAGCCGTAGACTGGTATTGAATTCACAAGTCTTGAGAGTTGATTTAAAAGAAGATAAATGATATATCCGGAGGAGTCAAGGGATATGGAACTAGAACAATATGCCTCGTTGGATGAAATAAAGGATTTAGTTCAAACTTCTAAAAACATGAAGAAGGCCGCAGCGTGCAATGACGGGAACATCCCGAGCAAGAGAATAGAGATGAACACAATAGTCAAATCAATATACGTAATTAAAATACCCCATCTCAGAAACATAGAAATTCTAGTGTTCCAAGACATTGAAATACATTTATTTTATGCAATTTTACTGTTTAAAGACATTAGAATTACTTCATGACTTTAAACAATATAATTGCGAAAATAAAATTATTCCAATGTTTTCAAACACTAAAATGTCACAAGTAGTTTTAGTAAATTATCTGAAAATAGTAAACTTGTATCAACGACCTTAGTATTTTAATTTTTAGTGCTTAATATCATAGAACTAATGTTTTTTGCTATTTTAGTGTTCAAAGACATTGTACTAAATTTATTTAATATAAATTTATATTTCCATCAATAAAAAATAGTGATTCTACGTTTCCTCTATTGACTAGTAACATTTGCACAACTTTTTTTTGATGTTTTTTTCTTTCCACTCGAAATGCGTTCATATGAATGCGACCAATTGTATTAGCGATATTATTGACCAAATATGCCAGACCAGAATCTACATTATCGAATATTTAATAGTGCCTCGTAGAAATTTGGCAAGGTTGCACATTTTTTCTTGCTACTTCATTATTTTGCCTGATTGATAAACGAAATCAAACCTTTATCTATAGATGACGTCTAATCTTTAATACGATTAATCATTAGATATTATAAAAAAGGATTGTAAGGGTGATGAAGTTAATTCAGCTGATAATGAAGATGGTAATATAATATAAACATGAACAAAGTAATCATGATTAATCTTAGATAGGAAATAAACTTTAACGATAATAAACAATATAGAAACAGTGATATTTCAAGAACTGAAAATAAACAGCATCTTTTTGAAACAGATGTTTATCAATATTGATTCCCGGAGATCCCCTAGATATCAAAATAAAGACATTAGAACAAGTGTATCCGGATTTATCTTCTGAAAAAAATATACCCGAACATTGGTTTAATCATAATGGAGAATGAAAATGTCGATATGAGCTTCCATTTAAAGTAATAGAAAAAAGGGGATTATGAAGAAGATAAATACATTGTAACCGAAAATACGTTTTTAATAAACAATTGTTTGTTTAATTGTAGTAAGATATGACATATTAGCGTCGAATTTAATACAGACAAATGACTAAGTACAATAATGTATAAGACTATCCGTTTAAATGTTACCACTAATGTACCTATCGAATCCACATAAACTAATTATTATTTTTTCTCTGAAAGAAAATGTCATATTATAAATATAATATATACTTATTATCCTAACAACTCAAGAAAAAGACCAGATGAAGAATCATGTAACCTTATTCATGTTTTGTTTCGTTTGAGGATAATATTATATTACCCATCTCCAATGGGAATTAGGTTGGCTTCTATAAATTTTTAAGGCTGTCTCCACTTTGATGTTGGCGGTATACTAGGTGCAAAAATAATGACGTAATACTGTCGTTTTTGACATTTTTTTAACGTCAAAAAACGACATTATTACGTCATTATTTTTGCACCAACCTAAAACATGTAAACATATTCTATATAACTTCTTACTCTACATTATTATTATTATTATTATTATTATTATTATATTTAAACTGGATCAGGAGGTCAAAACAGATAAACGGATAATAATTTCAACTTAGTGCTAATTGCATCCTTAATGTACAAATATTGTCCAATAGTGTTATAAACGTCAGAGAATTCCAGCATATCTTTAATGATAACTAAGACAAAACATTTCAAAGCACAACCTAACAACTGGTCAATTGTGTTTTTACATGATTTGGAAAATTTTGCTGTCACACACTGTAAATGCAATTTTAGATAATGTATTTTATGTAAATACAACGGTCCTATGAGAAGTTCAAACTCAGCAAATTTTTCCCCTTCCACACTTTAGTTAGAGGGGCTAAAAATCTCCAACCCTCTTGAGTGAACAAAATGTTCATTCCCTGTGAAAGCAACACGGAAGAAATTAAATATATGCATATTCATATCTCTATTTTCCGTACGAAATCTTCTAGAGATGAGGGAATAGATATTTCCGTATCTCTAAATTAACACGCTCTTTAAATTGCAAAAGATTTGCTGCCAAATAGTGCAAGAATCGAAAAAGATCAAAGAAAGTATATATATATATATATATATATATATATATATATATATATATATATATATATATATATATATATATATCGGATGCAAACATCAGCAAAATTGTCAATGTTTATATTAAGGCCTGAACCGTTGTTAAAATCTTACAAATGGTTAAAGATATCTTACTAGAATTATCCGAGTATTTTTAGAATTCTGTTGAGCAAGAAGTATATATAATTATTCTGTAAGCATAAAAGAAATATCGTCACGAATTCAATCATAAAGGAAAATGCAATGCTGATCATTAATTAAACATAGTTAAGCATCGGAAGCTCATGCAGTAGTCAAATAAAATTCAAATGTATATATATTATTCCAGAATCCTTTTCCAACTATTTGCAGATGATCTTCGCCGTCACTAACCATCTAACTTTCTGTCCTGGACTAACGAGATGCCTCACAGGTTTCGCGTACGCTATCATTTTCAGTTTTCATACTTGTAAATCTTATCTTTTTTGACAAACATCTTATGAAATATGTTAGATCTTTTCTTTTTTTACACACACACACACACATATATATGTGTGTATGTGTGAGCGTGTTGGTGGTGGTGTGTGTGTGTGGATATATATATATATATATATATATATATATATATACACACACACATACACACATATATATATATACATACATACATATATATATATATATATATATATATATATATATATATATATATATATATATATATACACACATACACACATATCGAATTGTTAGAACGTTCGCTTTCTCATCATGAGACCCGGTTGCCAATCATCGTGACCCAGATTTTGAGTTTGTTGGTCTTGTTCAGATTGATGATCACTCTCTCTCCAAGAAACTCTAAGGTCTGTCAGTATAGTTGCAAACCGCAGATGGCATGTGTGGGTGCTGAACTAACACAAATGTAGTCTAGTAGTAGACGGGTATCCTGGAATACTAGTTGCCAGCTATTATATATATATATATATATATATATATATATATATATATATATATATATATATGAAAAAATATCATCCAAAATCATCTCACATGGGCAATAGCCTATTTTGGCAGACGGAGATATCGGTCGTCTGTGTCATCAACCCTTGTGCCGATTGATTTCTTGTCAGAAATAGAAATATAATATGAAACCAAAAAGAAAAAAAAAAAACGCCAGTCATTAAACTAATGGAATATTTATCCATTTCTATGTTTCAGTCAGACGAAAGGCATGAAGCTGGAGTAAGGATGGGGGGTGTAACTTATTTGTCTTAAGGGAAGAAGTTTCATAATTTAAACCCGGATATTAACCTTATGACATTAATTTGTGTTTACATGAAGAATGAAATATTAATTTAAAATAAAGCTATTACTAGTATCCACTTGGATTATATAAACTTCTTCCCTTTAAGACAAATACCTTCCATAATCCCCTGACTCTAATTTAACACATGATTAAAATAATGTTATGAAATATGCATAAAGCTTTATGGTCGATTTTTCTTGTTTCAAGTCAGATTTAAGAAGCAATTTCTTCCAAATCTTGCTAAATTATGCACAAATATCTTTCCCATTAAAACACAGATCTAATTGAATTTCTTTATCCTCTTTTGAAATATGTTTGTGTATATATCTTTTCCTTCTCTTTCACTCTCTCTTTCTTTCCTTCTATTTCTCTATCTCCCTCGTGGGCATCACAGAGAATCTCTTCAGACTGCCAAAAGAGCAACACTCTGCACCCTCTTCGCCTCACGTTTTCCACAGACATGATGTGGAACGACTATATCAAATCAATATCTTGCAATTTTCTTGCAGTAGTTAATACTGCAAGAAAATTTAGGTTACAGTGTCGTTCAAGAAACATTTTCTCGCCAGAATCCACCTTTGTAATTACAAATCCTCCATTCGTCTGTGCAATGAATACTGTTGCTACATCTGGTATGTTGCTCCTGCTGTAAATGTCGAGATTCTTGACAAAATCCAAAGAAGGATCTGTAATGTAATCGATCCTGCTAGGCATCACGATTTCCTTTGCCTTTTCGCCTAAGGGTCGTGGCTTCCCCCTCTCTATTTTCTGCGAGGTTTTTATTTTTGTTTATCATAGCAAATGGTCTGACGAGATTTTTATTCTGGTGCCCCGATTACTAGTTTAGCAATTATATTCCACCGTTTTATTGTTTAAATTCAACCGCCACTTCTACTCCAACAGTTTCGATTATTTCCTCCGGTAGATCTCTCTTCCATTTCCTTTCATCCCTGGGAACTACAATTTTCAAAAATGTAAATGCAACGTCAATCCTCATCTTTAGCCTTTCTGCACCCCGTTCAAATATACTGCAACTATGCTGAATAGACAGTAATTACAGTTCGTTTATGAATGCATAAAACTAGCCTGATCATCATTTTCGACACAGGGCAGAACCCGAAGTGGTAACACATGTGAGTGCCCTAGATATAGGCAAATATTTAACACCCAAAGGAGATCATAATTTACTTAAGCACAGCCGCTCCATGCAATAGGTCTGATCCCGATTAACTATATTCCCGTAATATGTTGTTAATATACATACGCGCATGTGTGTGTGAGAGATAAAGAAGAGGAGAGATTGAGAGAGCGTGTTTGTGTATTAGGTTGGTGCAAAAATAATATCGATTTTGACGTTAAAAAATACGTCAAAAAACGATATTATATTTGCACCAACCTAATATGTATTTATTTCGTTATATCTTACAAGATTACCATTAAATCATGCTTAGTATAGTGCTGCCACATATGGTTTTGTGCGACTGTTATATATTCCGAGATACTTGATAATATCCAAAGAAGAATATGTCATATCATTTGTCTTAGCCCGACATCTCTGTTTCAGTCACTTTCCCACAAACGAAATATAGCTTTTTCGTGTATTTTCTTTTAATACTTTCAAGGTAGTTGATGAATTTCCTCTATGATTGTAAAATGATGTTATTTTTAATCCCCTCCACAGACAAATTGTACATATAAGGATTACATAGAGACTTGAGGTATTATGGTGACTGCAGCTAGAATGGTATGTAATAATGTGTTTTTTTACGTAATGAATACTGTGGTAATTTTGGAGAAGTAATCGTGGCTAACTAAGTTTCAGGTAAGACAGAGTGAAAACCAACCTACACCTCTCAACCTTTTGGCCTTGTCCACATTTTCGTATTAAAAAATATTACTTTCCTCTATGGTACGTATACTCTATGAATCCATGTGCAGTACTAAGTTTTTCACTTGAAATGGCAAGATTTCACCGTAAGTTCTATGCGAAGAGTTCCTTTACTCGCTCTTCTCGATTGTAGAAATCTTCAAGATTCTTGTTTTAAATTCAATTGCAATGTTATCTTCTGTCTTCTTAATCGACAGTATTTTGAGTTTTCACGATCCTTAATATATATATATATATATTTATTTTATATTCCTTCTATACAAATTCACCATTAGTGACACCCTCACTATTATAAACTTTAATATGGGGATCCGCTTTGTTATATAAAATGAACAATGCAACAAAACACCTGCGTCTATTGTTACCTTGTTTATGGTGAAATGTTAAAAAAATATCGGATATACTTTTCTGTAAAGGAAGTTCTGCAATAAAAACTATTAACAACAAAATAAAGGTCATATTATTTTATTGATTCGTACATCCTGAATTTTATAGTCAACCAGAAATCTTAAAAAAAAAAATATGGACGAGAAGTAAACGACCATTATTTATGAACCGGATTTACTCGCCAATTCGTATTTTGCACCTATATACAAGGTGCGAGGGGTATTTTGTCGCTATGTTATATTCTTAACTTCGCGCATGCGCGTTGTTTGTTTTGTGAGTTTTTCAATTGCACATTATAGTAGGCAGTTGAACACTTTCTGTGAGAAAAAGGACATTATGACGCAATACGTTCTGCCACAAATTTGGAAACGACATGCTGCACTGCTTGGCATTCATGCCAGAAGCTCTAACAAGAACATTTCTGAGTGCTTGAGTGTCAATCTGAGGAAAGTGCAGAGGTTTTCGAAAGAGTTAGATGCGTCTAATGGTGATTACAATGGTACGCCAGCTCGGAAAAATCAATCTGATCTTTACAATAAGAAAAGAACTCCCGAATTTGTTGTTGAGGGACTCAGACTCAACACGGTGGCTTTGAGTAGATAGTGATGCCCTGGGTCAAGTGGGTTGCTACTCGAAGACTTTATGTCTGGCAACAGGACTCAGGAACACACAACAAACACTTCATTATAATCTATGATGCAATTAAGCGAGAGACCAACAAAAAAAAAATTGTAACGCCATAGGTGAACTGAAGACAAGTATTATGCAGCATTCGACAAGGATACCGTCCAGAAGAGTTGCAGGAGATTCCGAAGTCGTCTGGAGGCAGTGATTTAAACCAATGGGGATTTTAAGTAATAAATCTACTGTTTAGAATTTCACTATATTTTGATAACTATATATGTTAAAATGATGTGTCAGGGCCATTTTCATTTTGCCTAAATTAGGCGACAATTTATCCATCGCACCCTTTAAGTAAAGTTTCTGCCTATACTTAAGACAATTTTAAAAAAAGTAAAATATTATAAAAAAATAAATCATTTAAACATAATTTATTTTACAGTAAAGCAGAAATATTGAATTTGTTCAAGTAATCATGGGCGCACGCACAGACACATACACACACACACACATATATGTATAAATATATATATATATATATATATATATATATTTATATGTATGTATATATATATATATATATATATATATATATATATTATATACACACACACACAAACAAACACACACAAACACACACACACATACATATATATATATATATATATATGATTTCTTAGTGTAAACACATCTGTATATGTATTTTCCATTTAAAGTTGTCGGCTATATATTTTCAGATAAATTGGCAGTCATGGAATACGCACAGGTCAGAATAAATGAAGCCATTCTCAAATTGGTTATCTCTACTTATTCAATCTATTGGACCATCTTCGTGTTTTGTGGTTCGTTAGCTCTGAGTGCGGAACTGTAACGAAGTACCGATAATGCTTACCAAAGAAAAAAAATAAGTAAGAAAAAAATGTTTACAAAAGAAACGTTGTTATCACAGCAAAAAAAAAAAGTACCTTTAAAACTTAGTTTTCATCTTATATTTACAGATAGCTTGCCCGGAATCCAATCGAAAACAAGTCAGGCGTCAACATGTAATTAAAGAAAAAAAGCAAAGAAATCGAAAGTGATTTTACGAATCCGTTAACTTGAATATTGAAGCGACGCCAAATGTTGAGTAAAAAGAGTTGGGAAGATAGAGAATGAATTTTCTTATAGAAAGAAAGGACTAAGAAAATAAAGCAAGAGTTTTCCAGGCTGGGTTAAACTATGTCCGGCCATATTACTTTACAACCATTATCAGAGAAGGAGTGAGGCAAATGAATGAAAGTAGGAAAGATATTAAGGAAGAAGAGAAAGTAGAAATGGTAAGAAAATAAATGAGAAAAAAATATGGAAGACTGGAATGAAAACTAAATCTATAATAGAAAAATAAGAATATACGAGGCAAAAGAAAGCAATAAAGAAAAAAGAAAAAAAGAATGAATGAATGACAGCAATAGAGAATAAAAGGAATATCGAAATGAAAGAAAGAAAGAAAGAAAAAAGAAAGAGAACGAAAGAATGAATATAGACGCGATGAACGAAAGAAAAAGACAAAAACAAACAGAATGATAGAAAGATGGAACGAAATAAATAAATAAATTATAAAAGAAAAAAGGTCAAAATGAAAAAAGAAAGAAAAAAGTAAGAAAAGAAAGAAAGAGGGAACTAAACATTTAAAAAAAAACGTTTAAATAGAAAGATAAAGTAGATTTATGAAGCCGCGAAAACGAAATAAATGAAGGATTGAAAATTTTCCGACTATAAAGTTAACGAAATTGTATAATTCGATTAAGCTTGACAGATAAAAACAAACGAAATATAGAAAGGCAAGAATGAAATATATACACAAACTTAAATAAATGCGTATGAATGAGCATATAAACAGAAAAATAAAAAGAGATATATGTGAATAGAAGAAGGAAAAATAGTAGTAAAAATGATGAACTCAATTATTAAAGACACTAAAAATCATAACATACGCAACAGCAGTAATTGGCCAAGTAAAATATATTTTGCCAATAAATTACAAGATGAATGATAAAAATATATAAAGCTTAAGATATCACTAAGAGTAATTTGGCTGTAGATACGAAGAGGAAGAAATAGAAGAGGAGGAACGAGAAGAAGACGGAGACTTTAAGATAATAATTATTACAATAAAATTGGTAAGCTTAGACAATATTTTAAAACTCAAATATAAAAAAATAAAACAATGTCCTTAACTATAAGACAATGTTAAGAAAAGAAGATAAGCGGAAATGAAGAAAAAAAAAAGAACATATATCGGTTTATTTTCTCAACATCCACCCCAGGTCGCGTAGTCTAGTGGATAACGACGTATAGTGAAAAATCGGACAGCCGATTTCGAATTTCATTCGATTGATTACAATCACTTTCGTGGAAATGTATTAATCCATCTCTTCTCTAGCTAGATTAATGTTGAGGGGTCCTCCCCTTTTTAGACAAATGTACTCACCCAGAGTATACATAAACTACTGCTGGGAGAACGGACGAAGGTACCGAACAAGAGTCACAGTCTGCAAGCCCGTAGACTCAGTAAAGAAGTAACACCACAATACGTCGAGACCAGGTGTTCAACAAGAGTTATAGTCGAGTCCAGACATAGAGATATCTATGGCTTCAATTACCAAGAATGTATATATATTTTTCTACTAACCCGCATTCCTGGAACTACTAACCTGCATTACCAACTTGTATTATTACGTTAATACATTTATTTTCCTATATTCCTTCTTGGCGTTTTTTATTTATTGGTACAGGATGTTATCCCAGAAACTACAACACTTACAATAGAACAGATTGTATTTTTACATAAAATATATTTATCATCAAAATTCTCAGTACAGTATTCAATCTTTATCAAAACATTTACTTTTACCAATGAAAATAAATTTCGGCTTTAAACTACTCACAAGGAGTTGATACCTAATAAACAAATTCGATCAATCAATCACTCCTTGAAGTGTGAGCCAGTTTCAGTCTGAAAATTTAACAAGGCACATGAGCTCTGTGAAATCACAGCTGTTGATAAACCAAACTACCTTCAGGTACTGCAATGTCTAGCCTAACTCCAGATTGCCTTTGGATAAAAGATGTAAAGTTGGAGATACCGGGAGCTACGAATTCAGACACAGTTGTTACTGGTTTTTCACCAGAGGCTCTATATGATAGGACGCGTCTTTTGAGGATGTCGCTCTGGGCGACCTAGTATCATGATTGGCGTTCCCGAAGGCATAGCATAGACGTCGATTTCTTGTTATCTTTACACAATTTTATATCAGGTTTTGATATGCAAAGATTTGCATATCACGGAAATAACATTTTGTTAATTCAATTGCTAAACATTCGGGGAACAGAACAGATATAATCTTCTATGGGATCTGACTATTCAGGAGGTGAGTAATCCCGGCTCTCCATAAACTTATACGTGTTAGCAACGTATGTCCCTCATCTGACACTCTTATCCCTGCCTGTCTATCTTTCACACAAGACCGACAGGAAGATGCATTTTGCCTTCAATATTTATTGTATCAAATACTCGAAGAACATGTTCCTCATTATGTGTCCAAAAGGTTTAAACTATCATATTCTAATTCTGAGTATAAATGTTTTTTTACATTATTTACATAATTCGGACTATTGTCCTCATCTTTGTTGCCACATTTATCACAACGTTTCGGCCGTTGTACACTCCAGCCTTCTTCAGGTGGTTGGAATGTCAAACTGAACCCTTTACTTCTGTTGCTGGTGTAGACTGTTGTAATTCCTCTACATTTCAACTCTCCAAGTTCTCTACTGCCTTAACCAGACATTGAACTTACACTCTTTGGGTCCTGTCACTTGATCTAACTAGCGCCTTTATCCACAAGGACGCATGGCACAGTGGATAAAGGCGTTAGTTAGATCAAGTGACAGGACCCAAAGAGGTTGAGTTCAATACCTGGTTAATGCGATGGAGATTTTGGAAAGGGGATTTGACAGGAGATAACTATTAACTGACATCCATTAGACATGGCACGTGGAACTAGAACAGTCTACCTAAGCAAGCGAAATAAAGTGTTCTGTTCTATATTCAAACCACCTGAAGACGACCGCAGCGTATAACGGCCGAAATGCTCTGACTAATGTGGCAACAAATATTAGGACAAAAGCCCTATGTTAATAGTGTACATAATAACTCATCCCAGAAATATAACGATTATAAATGATTTTTGTTTTCATTTTCCTTAAGGCTTCGTCGTTGCCTAGTTTCTACTTCGATAGCATTCTGAGTATGCTCCTGTAGAACCACAATTCCAAAAAAATCGTCTTTTCTTCTGTGTGGATATTATCCGGAATTCACTTCCATATAAGAAGCATCATATTATATAACATTTCGGCACAAATGTCTATGTTGCTGACGAAAAGTTTCCTGATACTTAAAACGTTTTCTAAGTTTTGGAATGCGTCTTTTTACATTCCATTTTTTTTCTTTCTATCTCGAAGCCACATTTCCAGATATTTTATTCTCTGTACTATTTTGACATCTCTAATTCGTTGTACGTTTTTAGAGATTCTTCTCTTGCTACCAACAATAAATCCCGTTTTCTTCTTACAGCAAATGTTTAAAAATATCATGAGAGTCATTTCATGTCAGCTGTAGCTCTCGAGATCGGCGAAGACGAATATTGATGGAATTTACTCTTAATAATTGTCAGGGAAATCAGAAAATCTAAAGAGTTAGTACACATACAAAATGCTCAGAAATTCCTATCACCTCACCGCGTATATTTATTAAGAAAGTTAAAACAAAACGAGGAATTTTACATTCTAAATGTATAGGGATATGTTGACAGCTTGTTTAATGTCCCTCGGGACAATCTTATGAAAGCACAATTAACTTAGTGGGCATGCAACAGTAGAGATTTGACGCCATAATATATGTTATACACCCAGTTCTTCAGGACGGTTGATCTCGCCGATTTTCTAGGCTTTGTTCTTCTAAGTAAATTGATTATTTACTTAACATATCCATCCTAATTTACTATTCATTGAATAAAATTTATTACGTAAGTTACTCGACAATTTTATGTTTTATTCAATAAATCCTGTGAATGTTAGATTATGTAGACATTTTCTCCTCATTATGTCATCTAGATATTTCAACGGACTCTGATTTTAATTATTAAGTGTCTACTAGAATAATGTTAACTTTGTTCGAATTATTCTTAGTAGTCGTCAGAATAAGCACATTTTCCTAACTCTTAATAGTTTCCTTATTCCAGGAAGATATGTTGCTGTTTATGCAATGCAGATGTCTATATCACATAGTCTATGACGAAACTGAGCTGATGGTTAAATTCTCGTACAAGCTTGGTTTGACGTCACCAGTAAATATTCAGTGTAAAACCGGCGATTTCTTTATTTGCTTTTAATTCTTCTTCTGAAAATAGTTCTTTTTTTCTTGTTTTCTATTACTTACTTATATGAGATTTATTTCAGATTTACTTCTACGCCTGTCATTAAACGTGTTTTCTCCGTCTACATTGTATTATTATGATTACGATCACCATTATTAAATATTTCTTGGTTTCTAATTTTATTTCCGGATTCTATTTAGATTTAGCTTAAATAGACCCAGGGAAACACAGATGATACCATTGACGGATAAATCCCCAAAACATTACTAACAAAACGAAGCAAAGAAACACAATGTTTCCTAATAAAGCATACAAACAAAGATAAAATTTACGGCTAGTATGGCCTTGCTACCACAAAGAGGAAATAATATCACAAACCATGATAATAGCAATGGTAATATTAGCCGTTAACTTATGAGGAAAATAGGTATGAATTTCCATAAACCACTTTGTGGGCATGTCCCACATAAATATATTTGAAATTCTATTTCCACCACACTATGATATATAATTTCGTTTTATTCAAAAACGTGACACATATTTACGTGGAGAAAGCCAAAAAGATATTTTACTTGGTTTAAACAAGCTCCCAAACGACATGACATCCATGAAAGAAGAAAATAAAAGGAACATTTATGAAAACCATTCGATGGGTGTGATGAGGTTGTAATATATATATATATATATATATATATATATATATATATATATATATATATATATATATATGTTTCATTAAATAACATAGACAAGTGTTGTCTATTTTATGTAAATTCTTTTCATAACGTCTGATAAGTTTAATAACGTTTCATTAAACGAAGAAAGAAAATAACAATATTGATCCATATTTTTTAATCAAATCTAAGCTCTCGGCTTACATAAGCCATTATCAAAGTTGTCAATTACTGTACAACATATTAAGCAATATACGGACAAGACAGTGTTGATAGTCTGTGATTGTTTACAAGGATGATTTCCTAGCAACTATAAGCACGTGCTAGAAGCGAAAATCACACCGCAGCTCATGACGTCACACATGACCACGCGAGAGTGAATTCGAGAATTATTAAGTATGGAAAGCCGTTGGTATAAACCAATGGCTTCAGTTACCAATCATAGACATTTAAGAATATTTGTAGAGATTCCATAGTTGATTTTGTTTAGGTTAGGTTTCAACTGTTTGATGTATATTGCTTCAAGGATATTTAGTTTTTGTCTATTTTTTTCATGCTGAAGCGTGAAGTCACCCTGTCTGTCTCGCGCCGTCGCCGTCCTATCCTGTCCTGTGACGACCAATGTGACTTGGTGTTGGTCGCGGCACCAAATGTGGTGTTCTAACCTTTAGCTAATTCGGATGGGAATCTGGTTAGATTCGGTATCAGCCTTGTCGTTCCCAGCTTGCCTCTAACGTCTGGTTACCGAAGTAACTATTTTGACTTCTAGTCTAACCTACCCACGTTGTGATTTGATCTTAGGTAGACGAAATCAATCCGTCGCCGGGCCGTAATGCAAGCCGAGTCCGAACAAGGGTAATACCGTACAAGTATATGTAAAAGAAAATAAAGTAACAACTCGAAAAGTTCAAATGTGTTAAAAAAGGATAACAAAATTTTATATCTGGTTACTGTATACAGGACTGCGTCTTTCTCCCAAACCGCTAATATGGATACGTGACACTTTGCGTTTGTTAGGCGAGTCTTAATATCTTAAGTTGTTTTTCGATAACTGTTTTTTTTTTTTGTGTGTATCTTCAGGTGATATTCGTAAAACTTGTTTTGATGTTGTGAGCCTAAGTCGTTCTTCAAAAATAAATTGTTCTTGGTTAGAAGTTGAGGTCGTGATTCCGTGGATCTTTCAGTCAGGTTCTTGCGAGGCGGGTCTCAGCGGTCACAGCTCAACTGCAATTAACTTCTCTCTGACTCAACTCTTGCCTGTCTTCAACCCCAACTGCCGTCCACTCGCTGCAATACTGCAAATGGCAATGAGATAAAGTGTCCCCACAATACTGTAAAATGAATGAGTGACGATAAGATTATGAATTTCGGATTAGATAAATATGCAAACGTAACTGTCTATATTTCTGAGATAGGGCATTATGTACACTATTTTCATTATTCGGACTATTGTCCTCATTTTTGTTGCCATGTTTATAACAACGTTTCCGGTGTTTTACGCTCCGGCCTTCTTCATGTGGTTGAAATGTCGAACTGAACCCTTTATTTCGATCGCTGGGGTAGACTGTTCTAGTTCCACGTGCCATGTCTATTGGATGTCACTTAACAGTTATCTCCTGTTAATTCCTCTTTCCAAGTACTCCACTGCCTTAAACAGGTACTGAACTCACACTGTCACTGGATCTAACCAACGCCTTTGTCCACTGTGCCATGTGTCCTGAAGAAGCTCGGAGCGTAACGTCCGAAACGTTGTGATAAACATGGCAACAATGCGGAGGACAATAGTCCGAATAAATTAAATAGTATGCAAAAGTAGCATTCAAGAAAGGGTAAATTACAGAAACAGACTCAATAGTTCTAGATTTTGTCACAAATATTAAGGAACTGGAAGAAAGAGAAGGCAATAGGTAATTAGGTATTAGCGAAGGAAATGGAATACAGCATACAAAAATGAAAGAGAACGTCACAAAAATATACTACAGACGAGTGCGCGCGAAATTGATTGCTGAGTTGAAATCAAAAAGCAGAATATCAGCCATAAACATGTTTTCTGTACATATCGTGCAATACATTTTAAAAATCTTGAAATCATAGCTGACATTAAAGTAAGTTCCTCACTAGTCATTTTTTTTTCTCGTCTGAGTCCATCCTTCAAATCTACAGATCAACCATTCGTCCTTGCAAGGAATAACACTGCCATATATGGTCTGGTGCTCCCGCTGTTCATCTCGAAGCAATTTCTCACTGATGTGCTGTAGCTTCTCTCTGACTTTTCTACAAGTATTTTCATGGCAACTTCTCCGACGAGCTACTTGCATTGATTCTCAAACTGAATGAATTTAAGCGTGCTACTAGGTTGGCATCTCGGTCCCACCCTTTCACTGTTGAAACGGCTAAATGTAGCTCTCCCTTCTACTCCGACAACTTCCTTCCTATGACTTGCTTCACTGATAGCTATAATCTTCAAATATTCATTTTCTGATGACTTGACCATGATCCCTGTCCTTTATCCTTTTCCCAAATACTCCACTTTACTCTTACACTCAATCTCTATAACCTCTTGCGTGCTAGTGGCACTCCCGCCTTGCGTGGGTGGTTGGCTTTAAAAAAAATGCAGCATTCCACGGCTGATGATGATCGTCATTATGTGGATAGATCCGAAAGACGCAGGCGATTAGTTCAACTAGAATTATCTTACAATACTACAACAATCGGGATTCAAAGGTACTTGGGAAATACAGTAGTATTGATGATGATATATGACAAAGAAAATGAAAGTAAGAAAAATTAATAATTAGCAATGGAAGCCAACGAGTTCAAAAGTCAGTTGGGTGAAGAAATCCGAGTAAAACGCAATACACATACTGTAGTGGCCATTTTGTAAAAAAAAAAAGGAAAAGTGAACCAGATACTGAAATTATGTCATGATAAACCTCTTCATGGTCAATATTCTGTCCGTTCCAAACAGTTTGAGGTATAAAGCCGCGTAACCATCATTGATTACGTAGTGCAGGAGTAAAAGCTAAACCTGAAGTTTTTATTCTGGCTGCACAGTAACAAAGCTGGTTAACTAGTAATT
Organism: Acanthosepion lycidas; assembly: GCA_963932145.1. Taxonomy (NCBI): domain Eukaryota; kingdom Metazoa; phylum Mollusca; class Cephalopoda; order Sepiida; family Sepiidae; genus Acanthosepion; species Acanthosepion lycidas. The sequence continues at coordinate 29,643,398 of OZ010595.1, read as the reverse complement.
ACCAGGCATACGTACTGAAAAATTGTTTTAGTTCAAAATGCAGATATGATAGATATCGAGAAACAACTGATCATATTGTTGCAGGTAATTGACACCCACTGAATATAAAACCCGACATGACAGTATCTGAAGGGCCAATATCTACTAGGTTGGTGCAAAGATATTGTCGTTTTCTCACATATGTTACTATGTGAGAAAACGACATTATTTTTGCACCAACCTAATAAATTCGAAAATTTGCTACATCTACGGAAAGGAATCTACAAGTAATTGGTAGGGACACTATCCATATCTGGTTACGGAAATAGGGCTTGTAAAGACTTACGGGATTTTAGAATACACACAGCCAGAACGATCATAGCTAATCACACAGACATCGTGATCAGAGACTGCCAAAACAAAATGTGCCTTCGTATTGACATGGCAGATCTTTGAAGTTCTTCAACATCTACCAAAATAAAAGGACATCGAAAACAAAATGCCAAAAATGTGGCACATGAGGACATCAGTAATTCCAGTTGTAGTTGGAATCCTCGGATTGATTGAAGAAGATACAGATTGAAGAATTGAAGTGATTCCTGGTAGTACAAGACTTACAGAAATACAAAAAATTGTACTCATACGTAGAGCCCAAATATGTAATCTTAAGTTGGTAATTTTTTTCCCTAAAAATTCTTAGGGGAAAATGTCATGTTGCAATTTTTGACATTTGGTTTCTGGTTGGGACCCGTAAAGAAATGAGTATACACCAGAAATCAAAGAACATAATACTAATACTAATACTTATTATATGTTAATTCCTTTTACCACGTTCATTACAAGAACAGCCATGTTTTCATTATATGAAAAGCAACGTTTGTACAAAGACTTATAATTTTTGGTAGATTTATATATTTTATGCCTGAAATTAAAAAAAAATAGTAACTTGAAGACAGACATACAGTCGAAATATTGTTTAACATTGTCAAACTCTATGTTTTTCATCTCTCTCATATATCTTTAAACAAAGTCTCCTCTTACCTATTAATATTTTCATTATTATTATTATTATTATTATTATTATTATTATTATTATTATAAACATTATCATTTTCTTCGTATTTCTGAATTATCGTGTACTCCATCAAATCTTACGACCTTACAAAATGTACATTCGCAGGATATTTTAAGTAAAACTATTCAGATTTCTGAAGTAATTGGATAAAATGTATTATTCCAATGATAACAATGAATGAAATAATAATAATAATAATAATAATAATAATAATAATAATAATAATAATAATAATAATGAAAAGAGTACTACAGGCGTGTACGTCTGGTACTAAATAGTGAGCTAAACTCAAAAAAATAGAATATCAGCCATAAACACATTGGCTGTCCCTGTGATGCAATACAGGTTTAATGTCCTTAACTAGATCATAGCTGAAATTAACCGAATTTATCTATGTGAGTTTTTTTGTTTTTTTTTGTCAGTGGAAAGTGTCATGATGTCATTTCTAATCTTAGGTCCCTGGGCGGGACCCGGAAAGAAATGTGTAAACGCCAGAAATCAAAGGAAATAAAACTAATAATAATAAATAATTTCGTTTCGAAATCAAAGAAAACAATAATACTAATACTAATACTACTACTACTAATAAATTTTCATTCGTTTTTCACACGTTCATTACAAGGAAAGCTGGGTTTTTTTTGCATTACAAGTCAGGCAACGTTTGCACAAAGATTTAAATTGTTGGTAGTGTCATATATTTTTATAATTAAAATTTTAAAAAAATAACTTGGAGAAGACATACATTCTGTGGAAATTTTTTTAACATTGACATAGCCAGTGTTTTTCTTTACTTAAATCGTGCTCGTCTCTCAATTCCGGTACTACTACTACTACTACTACTACTACTACTACTACTACTACTACTACTACTACTACTACTACTAATAATAATAATAATAATAATAATAATAATAATAATAATAGAATAACAAAAAAATCTCTGGAAATGTACAAAGAATAAGCTTTGGATCAAATTTTAAATTAAGTTTGGTTAACCCCAAAATGTAAAGAAAATCTAAATAAATATCAAAATAATTTTGGATTTGCGCATAAACAACATTTATATATATATATATATATATATATATATATATATTTGAGAGAGAAAGAAAGGCAGAGAGAGAAGGAGAGAGAAAAAGACTAACCTTGGAAGCTAAACTGCAATTATCAAGCTTGTGTGTATATGTACGACTGTTTACGTTATTGGAATACGTTTTCTATAAAAGCTGTTTCAAGCGATGTCAAAGAAGTGTTCCTGATTCCTAATGTCATTCTTACTCATCTTCTCTGCGTTTCGGATTATTTTTCCAATCACTTCTTCGTAAACACTGAATACCTACATGCATGCGAGTAATTGCAATCTGAACCACACAATAAGTGATGTTCTAAGGATTCCTTCTACTCGACAAATTTGCGCTCTGAAATGACAATTTAAGAAGAGTTAAAATAAAGCTGAAAAGAATATCAAAGAAAATAAATGTCCCAACACTAAAAGGAAGAAAAATTCCTGCAAAACTTCGAACGCAATGAAATATATATATATATATATATATATATATATATATATATATATATATATATATATATATATATATATATATATATATATATATATGTTTAATTTAGAAAACTCATCCAATTCAGTACTTTTTGAAGCTTCATTCTCTCAAATTATTTGTCTACGTCAATAATTATTTTCTTGCATTTTATTCTGAATTGCTTTTCCGGTATGCCGAATCTTCTTAAATTTCTCTTCAGAAGGTAAAATGAAGGTATTTACCTTCAGCGTCTCAGCATTACAGATTTGACTTTTTCCTACTTTCATTTAAAATACGAATGAAGAAATTTGATATATTTAATTTCACATTTATACGAAAACATATCATTTTAGTTATTTGTTCATTTATTTTTCTTAAGTATTTTGTGGAATTATTGACTGATAGATATTTAAATTACTTGTAAAAGCACTTATACTTAAAATTGCCTTGGAATATTTCTTTGGTTATCACAGTACGGTATATTTGAAGAGAGGAAGATATTGATGAACTGATGGTAATGTATAATATACAAGAAGTAAGCGGACATACATAGAGTAGTAGAAATAAGACCATTTCAATTGCTGTTGATTGCCCTAGATTTAATTTATAAAGTGCCACAGAAAATATACGATACAAGTTTTATGGTATATATATATATATATATATATATATATATATATATATATATATATATATATATATATATGAATAAAAAGAAAAAAACATTAATATATATAATCCGGTGTTCTTATAGATATTTTTGATTTTAACAAAATAGAGCTCAATGTAAATTAACAGAGCATTAATATTATAAATTAATTGATTGAAAATATTTTTTTCGCTACAGTGATAAGGAACAGGCAAACACCCCTTTTCTTGTTGAATTGGATATCTCTGTATCCTTTGAAACAGAAATTATAATTTTTTTTGCTGTGTCTTTAAAACCCAGTAATTTTAAAAGATACTCCAAAATTCGCTTCAGGATGAAATGGAACTAATGTCTTTAATTTCATTACAAAATTAAATTCGACGCTTTCAGCTTCCATTTTTGAAAGATCTTTAGAACTGTGTAGCGAAAAACCATATTTTAAATCAATTAATTTATAATATATATATATATATATATATATATATATATATATATATATATATATATATATATGTGTGTGTGTGTGTGTGTGTGTGTGTGTGCGTGACTATGTCTGCGTCTCCGTGTGTGTCTATTAAGGCAGTAATTCTTCTTTTATGCACATTTCATTGAATACGACAGACAAGATGCATTTGAATTATTTTGTTTTTTATACGAATCCCCATGTGATTTAATAATTTTCCCCCTTTTCAGATGATAAATTATATAAAAACTGTCCGAATGTCCTTTTTATACGAGGGCTTTCGGCTATACATTTAGCCATTTTCAAGGATTGAACTGTTAAATAAGAAATAGTTTATTACACCTATGTTTTATTAAATGATTTTTTTTTTATTTTTCTAAACGCGTCAACATATTGTGTCCAGGTTCATAGTTAATATTATTATGTTATTATTATTATTATATATATATATATATATATATATATATATATATATATATATATATATTATAAGTTAATAGACTCAAAATATGGTTTTTCGCTACACAGTTCCAACCATGTTTCAAAAATGGAAGCTAAAAGCCCCTAATTTAATTTTGTACTTAAATTAAAGACATTACTTCCATTTCATCCTCAAGCGAATTTTGGAGTAACTTTCTAAAATTAATGCTCTGTAAATTTACATTGAGCACTATTTTGTAAAAATAAAAGTATCTATAAGAACACCGGATAATATATCTTACTGTTCTTTCTTTTTATTAATATACATATATATATATATATATATATATATATATATATATATATATATATATATATATATATATATATATATTAAAATAAATATACATTCGAACAGTTTTTTATATTATTTTTCATCAGAAAAGGAAACACATATTAGAACTTATGAGAAATTGTATAAAAAACTAAGGAAAAACACTTTGTCGTATTAATTTTTTTTTAAGAATTACGCCCCGTACAAGGCGTGAAGCCACTAGGATGCAGGGGGGTGTAGAAAATTTCGAGAGAGATCAGATAGGAGTGATCGAAGAAAGGATGAGGAGAAGGATAGTGGTAGATCAAGGTAACTGGAGATGTCGATTGACATCCATTTGAATAGTTGGAGATTATACTTCTCAGGGAAACAGTAATTTTGAAGGGTGTTCCACAGGCGAGAGGGGCGAGGTATGAAGCTATTGGAGTATGGAGAGACAGCTACATTTAAAACTTTCTACAGTGAAAGAGTGGGAGCGGGATTCCAGCCTCGTAGCGCGCTTGGATTCATGGAGTCTGGGAACAGGTGAAAGCAGCTCAGCAGAGCATTTACCATGAATGTATTTGTAGAAAAGACAGAGAGAGGAGACGGCGCGTCTGTGAGAGAGTGACATTAGACGATGAATATATATATATATATATATATATATTCATTTTTACGTTAAGCAAAAAGAAGTAGAATATATGTATCCGAATAAATAGATAATGTAAATAATAAACAAACTATTCCCGCCAAAATAGACATCAGAATAGACTACACACAATGCAGCACCGAGTGGTATATATAGATGATCGAGGAAAACGCAAGGCATCGCGCCTGATAATTGCTCTTAGCATGAAACTGTCTGTTGTCTCTGAGTATTGATTCCAATGTTTACTTTTATATTAACATACACTTTGTTCCTGGTATTAAGAACTATATCAATAAATATAGCATACAATAAATCTATATTTACTTGATTACATATATATATATATATATATATATATATATATATATATATATATATATATATATATATATATATATATATATATATATATTCACCTTGCCTGATGTGAATTCGATTATTATATATATATATAGTTCCACGTGCCATGTATAATTGATATCAAATATCAGTTAACTCCTGTTAATTTCCCTCTAAAAGTGCTCGACTGCCTTAACTCACACACTTCCATATATATATATATATATATATATATATATATATATATATATATATATATATATAATCGATTTCACCTCAGGAAAGGCATTAAAGTCACTAAGACACACGGGTGAGGAAGAATTAGAAACAGGATCATGGCTAATGAGCCGGAACAAAGGGAGCATTTAAATCTTTGCGGTTTAAATTTGGCTGGAAAATATGGGTCCTGACTTTTAGCAAGGAATGTCTGCTTACATCTAGCAACCTGAATTGTTGAAAACTCATCGCCAAGTTTATTAACATTGCAAAGAACTCATCCAAACAACTACCATGTTAAAATTTATCGCAACGATAGAGGCGGGCAACGATAGAGGCGGGCAACGATACGACGTTTTGAAGATTGACTGAAGCGGAGTCGCCAAATCAGGACCCGTAATATTGCTGATTCTTTTATGGATTTTATCAAGGAGTTCAAGGTAAACAGTATGAGTACCCAGCCATATTTGGCAGCAATATTCTAAGTATGGACGAATGGCAGACTCATAGATATGTATGTTAGATTGTGGGATAATAATTTTCTCATTGTTAGCAACGAACACAGCAATATATAGACTTTCCACTTCATGTACACGAGTCATGAATGAAAAATAGACGAATTCTTTTCGAATATCTGAACACAGTCTTCGGCATTACGTGTCGGAATATGCGTTTCCCTGGATCAGATGTAAGAATGTACATTTTTTTTTATCATTTATACAAAATTTATGATGATACCAATATATGCTGGTGTCGCATAGGTGAGATTTTGAACCGGGCCGGCTGCTACAAACGTTTCGGCTGGAATGTCGTCTGTGGGATGTGTCCAGATGCCATTGACATGATTTCAACACGCTATGGCCGACTAGAGTTGCTGGATTTGGTACGTTTGTACGTTAATCAGATTACAGATGGTGTTGACGTTGTGTGTGCCTGCGTTTTCGCAAATATTTTCAACAGTTCCAGTCGCTTTATCGGCATCTTCCAGACAAATTGTTAATATTTGTGTCACGTGGTTTGGCAACTTGTTCAGCCATAATCGCCGCATCTATTCTCGGGCAAATTGAGAGTCAAGGAAAGACTCCTCTAGTGTCTTGCTAGTTATAGGAAGGTGTTCTATTTTCAAAAAAATGGTTAATAAATGTAAGAGTATTAGGCATGCAATGAGAAGAACACAACATCAATAAAATATGATCAGATTTAGATAATCCCATACAATATAATAACTATGAAATTGCAAGATAAAAAACTTCCATGTGAAGCTGCAACGACACATAATTTTAAAATAACGAACATAACATGATTATCTTAATTTTCGATAAACATGCATGAGATCAGAAAAAATAAGTAATACCAATAAATATTTTTGATACAACTTTATATATGCCTGTATTTCTTAGATGAGGCATTATGTAAATTATGTACATTATTCGGACTATTTTCCTCATCATTGTCACCATATTTATTACAACATTTGGGCCGTTGTACGCTCTGGCCTTCTTCAGGTGTTTGTAATGTCGTACTTAACACTTTATTTCGCTCACTGGGTAGACTGTTCTAGTTCCACGTGCCATGTATAATGGATGTCAAGTATCAGTTAACTCCTGTTTATTTCCCTCTGAAAGTTCTCCATTGCTTTAACGGGTATTGAACTCACACAATTCCATTGACGGGACCCAAAGTGTGTGAGTTCAATACCCAGTTAAGGCTGGGATGCTACTGGTAAGTAGAATATTACAGATAGTGAAGCTGAGAGAAAATACAGGGTATATGGGAACTGAAGCAATGATTAACGCTGAATTGTTTTCAAGAAGATAGAAGATGCCGATATATGTTGCATTTATATTTTTGGAGATTGTAGTCATGATGAAATCAAGGAACAAGAAGTGATTTCCAACGGCTAGAAGAAAAAAACCAGAGTAGACGTGGTGGTTACATTGATCTTATTCAACAGTAAAACGGTGGGACCTAAATCACAAACTAGTAGCACGTTTAAGCTAATATACTCCGGCACCAGTTGAAAAGCTTGTCAAAAATATTGCCATGAATATATTTGTAGAATAGATAGAGGGAAAACTGAAGTTGATATGCCAAGTAAAGATCGAGTATATTAAGGATCCTTCTTTGGATTTTGTCAATTACCCCGGGATAGCAGAAGCACCAGAAAGATAAGGTAACAGTATTCATTACACGGACGAAACTTCGATCTGCAAATGTGCAAGATTGACTTTGACGAATAAGACCTTCTGGCACGACACTGAAATAAATTTCTTTGCAAGAGATACAGCTCTTGATTCGATGTAGTCGTTTCGCTTCACGTCAGTTGTAAACGTGAGGTCAAGAAGTCGCAGTTTCTTGCTAGTCTGAATCTAGCATCAACCATCCTAATGCCAGACAGGAGAGTTTCTCTCTGGTGCTTAAATGAGAACTGTTTAGTTTTCGAGATTTTAAAACTTACGAACCATTTCCTACCGCAGTTAACCATTGGTTAAGGGTGATTTTCAATAGGTGATTTGCAATTGAGACAGCAGAAAATGCTAGTGTCATCAGCATAAATGCCAACTCGGGAAGTTACGGCATCAGAAATATTGATGAAGATCACAAACATCATGATAAGAATTCTTGTTTAAATCAAACAGTCCATAGGACTATTAGTTTTAAGTATATATTTGATCTCGCACGCGTCAATTGATTTCACCATCACTTTATACTAATAGTTATCTATCTATCTATCTATCTATCTATCTATCTATCTATCTATCTATCTATCTATCCAGTCCTCGGAATGACGATAAACTACATCCGATACAGGTTAAGGCGATAAACTACGTCCAACAACATGGCCTCTGTTCATGAGGTTTTGAGGAGCGTGGGACTACCTATTAATTGCTGGTGTTCCCAGGTCCATTCTGACACAGGGTGGTAGCACTTGTTAGGGTCCCAGCTATGGGCAAGTAGTTATCCCCGAAAGTCAGTTAAAAAGCATTATAAAAGTGTAAAAATAAGTTTTAATACCAGTGATACATTGTAAAAATTGTTACCGAAATAAATTTTTAAAGAAATTATTCTATTACCAGCAATATGTTATAGAAAAAAAATATTACTATCTATACATGTTTTTAAATAATATTACCAGCTATACATTTTCGAGGAAAAATATTACCAGGAATAAATTTTTGACAAAACAAAATATTACCATGAAAAAAAAGTTGTCGGTATTAAATAACCCATTGAAGTTGACATGCCATAAAACACAACAAACCAAACCAAACAAAACTATTTATCTATCTATTAATCTAATTGGTGTTTGAAAAAATTGAATCCTATTGCATCCAAATATTATGTGTTCGCCGTTTATTTTTATATCTGAATTTTAATTAGATTTCGCAGATCACTATAAAGATAGAAACTTTTATAATCGATCAGTATTTTCATTCTTCGTGCATTATGTTCCTCTATCAAATATGAATATAATCATTTCCTTTTCACGGTCAAATAATAATTCTATCTATCTATCTATCTATCTATCTATCTATCTATCTATCTATCTATCTATCTATCTATCTATGCAGGCATAGGATCATTCGGATAGGTTAAAGCCGACTCCATTGTCTGGTGTGAATGAAGGCAAGGGGCAGCAGGGGTCTGTTGTAAGGAAATAGCTCGATCACAATGTGACGATACATAAAAAAAACTCAAAAAACCCCGAAAAAACAAAACAAATTTGACGTGTTTTCGAGGATGCACGTATATGCTGTTCAAAGATTCTATTACCTCGCAAAACTTAACAAGATACAAGATAAATAACCTTGCTCACGATTCCCACTGAATATAACTGAAAGGTAACATTTTCTTTCCTGATTCGATCATATCCGAATCCCAAACAATGCTGATAAATACGATTGCAGTAAACCCGTTGCCCGTTTGGAAGAATGTGTTTACCTTGAGATTTTATTCATGTAATAGGTTTCTTACAGGCGATTAGAAAACGATCGCAAGGACAAATATTCCTATTCCCATTAACGACTTCTATATATTATGATTTAGTTCAAGGTCAACATGTGAGTATTTTTACTGTTTTCGTGTCAGCTGGGTAATATTCATTATGAATATTAACCCAAAAATGACCACGAGAAAAATTACAATTTAAATTGTTTCAGTTTGTATGTATTTTCTTTGACACACACACACACACACACACACAGATATATATATATATATATATATATATATATATATATATATATATATATATATATATATATATATATATATATATATATATATATATATATATATATATATATATATATATATATATATATATATATATATATATATATATATATATTAGTGGTAGAATTTCCGACTGTCAGCAATTCAGTCGGGTTTCGATCCTAGCTAGAGCCAGCCGGATATCTAGCCACACTGATGAGCTGTGAAACAGCGAAACAGTCTGTCTGTGGATGACGTATATATATATATATATATATATATATATATATATATATATATATATATATATATATATATGCGTGTGTGTGCGTGTGCGTGTGTGTGTGTATAGTTTATGAAAAACTAGGTAATTCATATGGGTAAACCTAAGGAGGATAAAATCCAGAGAGCTCAATGTAAATCCAGAGCAAATAATTTAATTAAAAACAGACCACTTTAAGCTTCAGTCACGAGTTTAATTCATGAACAAAATTCAAACGGATAGAGATGTCAACTTAATAATCAATATTTTTTTTAAGAGTTTAAAAAAAGATTAATAGAAGTAAACTTATATTTTAAAATAAAGGTATATACTATGAATATTTTTCTAATGGACTATTTGATAGAAAATCCCCAAGATTTAAAAAAAAATTTAAATCCCTAACAAACATCAAATTAAATTATTTGTAGACAGTCTAGAGACATTCAAATTTATATCAAACATTATAATCTTTATGAACCCCCAAAATAAATCTTTCAAATTAAAGCAAAATAACAGCGTCTGTTTCTAGCTTTTTTTACAAAGAAAATTAGTGACATCTTCTCTTCTCTTCTCTCTTAACTTCCTTCTCTCTTTTTCTCTCTGTGATTTTTTTCTTCTCTACCCCTTCAATTTCAATATATAACTTCCGTTAAGTTAACCGTTTACATGTGTCAATATCTGCTAACTCACTCATGTCTTCTCTCTCCCACCCTCACTTCCTCACTTCGTTAATTTACATATGGCTAATACGGCCCGTCAAAAATGTGTAAATTTTCTTTTCATTTTTTTGTTTGGAAGTAAAGTCTGATGATCCGCATTACGGTTAAAAGGGCTGTGGTGAAATTATTTATTACGTGGAACCTTAAAGTGGTCTGTTTTTATTTAATATATATATATATATATATATATATAGTTAAATGAATGCTGGAGATGCGCGTTAATACTATGTTGAGACAAATGGACGTTATATATTTCAAGTTTGTAGAATGTGTATTCTAGAGAATGTTATACATTTCATGTTTATATTGATTACATTAATGAATGCTATATATTTCATAATTTTACAGTTTCTTCCAAAGATTCGCAAAAAGAATGAGCATATATGTTGAGAAAATGCCCTAATCATATGATTGTTTTCGTAAAAAAAGGCATAAAAGGATATATTGGTTATTAAATTATATACATTTAATCATTTTCAGTAACTTCGAACATAAATCTTTTTCTTGAGTTAGCGGGTGAGTATAAATTAGTTTCGTTTACGACCGCTTTTTTTGAAATTGTTGCAAACAATGAAATAACAGCTGAATTATAATGAACCTTGCAAGACTTATTGATAAATGAATACAATTATTGTAGGAGTGTTTCTTGGTAAAAATAAGTATTATACATCTGTTACCTACCACTGTTTATTTAATTCTATGAAATTTCTAGAAATTCTTTTTTGATGCGTTTAATATTTATATTAGTTAAAAAGACAACTCCTTAGTTGTTTTAAATCACTAATTTGTTTTTGTCAAACAAGGCCCACCAGTTACCTAGAATTTACCTTGAATCAGAAAAATAAAGTATTCGCATTATTTAATTTAAAAGAAACTTTTACTGAATTGGTTTTAAGAAAAATATACATTATAAAAATTATTGTTTTATGAAAATAATTTTTCGATGAAAAATGAATACAATGATACAAGAATTTTTATTTAAAAAAAATTGAATTATAATAATTTATAAAGTGTTAAATCTTTTAAAATTCTACTTTAATTCTTAGTGGTCAGGTTATATTCTTATTATGTAAAAAATATAGTGAATTATAAATGAAAAAGCTTAAGAATATTCAGCGACCCCAATATTTTTAAAATAATTACGATTTTTTGTGTCTGTAAACATGCTGATATTTGTAAATGCAAACGTCCGTACGCATAATTATCAAAAAATAAATGCAGTAACTATAGTAACTTTTAAATCTATTGGTATTTTTTTGACATTTGCTCAACCAGCTTCTTTGTAATGGCAAAATAACTAAAATTAATTTAAATTCACTTTATTTTTAAGAAAGTTAAAAAAAATATATAATTCACCTTCAATTCGTCAAATAATTTTTAGAGTTATATACACTTAAAAATGCTAAACATTAATGTATTGATGAATCTGTCAAAACAATTAAAAACAATTCAATTTCGTGTTAAAAATGCTCTTCTGCGACATTTTAAACTAAAATTAATACTTGATATAATTCATATTAATTAAGATTTAAATGAAAAAATACTTTTAAAGTCAACCTTCAGAAATCTATAGTTTATTTTTAAAAGATTTTTAAATAAATATAATGATGTGGCGTTGACAGATTTGTTAATTTGGACGATTCTAACGCTTAAAAAATGTAATAACAATCCACTGAAATTCGGTTTAGTTTGCCTATCAGACTGAAATTAAAACTAAAATTAAAGCTTCAGAAAATACGTTTCATTTTTACAAAATGTATTTTAAACTTTAGGTATCTTTTTGTGGAGCTACCTATTCTTATACGATGATCGGATAAGAGAATGATATATTTATGATCGCTATATATTCAATGCTTTTATTGTTTTTAGAAAAATCAATGCCATATATTCTATGCCTATATCTTGTTTAGAAAAATGAATGCTATATATTTCGCGTTTCTCTTTACACTTATTCTCTCTATATATTTAATGCTTATATTGTGTTTATTCAGATAAATAATATATCATTCTTATATTTAGTAAAATGAAGACTATAGAGATCATGGTTATTTTATATGTAGTTAAATAAATTCTATATATTTCTTGCCTACACATTATGCAGCAAAAATATCCTCTACATATAACACCAAGAAATATATCCTACATAATTGTAAGTGATTAGAGACAATAGTTTATCTGTCTAATGACGCACCATATTTTAACAGATATTTCTGCCGCACACTGTATTGTGTTTTCTCAAATTGGTCCTATCGATTTCATTTTATATTTCTTAGTTTAATGAACACTATATATTTCATGCTTTTATGTACTTAAATAAACGGTCCATAGTCCAGTTCTATAATCTTTTCATGTATGGTAAAAGACGCATTCCAAAAGCTGGGTAGATTATTGAGAGACCGGAGGATTTCTTTGGTAACAAAGAAAAGAATACTGAGCTGTTACGTGACATCTGTCCTTCTTTACGGCAGCGAATGTTGGACGATTTCCTCAAAGATGAAGAGACTCAAGTCTACAGAGATGTGGTTCTATAGAAAGATGCTAAAGATATCATTAAACTATCGTGTGAACAACGATGAGGCCTTAGAGAGGATGAAAAGAAGGAGGCTTATATTTAATATAAGGAAGAGGCAGCTGAAGTTTTTTGGACACATAATGAGGAAGGAGGGTCTGGAGAATCTGATACTCACGGGTCGAATAGATGGAAAGAAAGACAAGGGAAAACAACGCATGACATATTTTAAACAAGTGGATTACGGGACGTGGTCTGGGTGAGATGGCAGAAGGAGGAAATTGTTGAGAGCTGTAAGGGATAGAGGGTGGTGGGGAGCCATGATTGCCTATATTCTGAAAGGACGCCGCACATAGAAATAAAAGAAAATATTTTCTTTTCTCAATAACTGCTCAAAATACTTTATTTGTCTCATTCTAATTATTAATTTTTTTTTCATTTAGTTTCCTTTTTCTTTATAACTTACAAATTGCATTATTACTCTGTACATGGCCTTTCCAGCATCCAAATGAAGTAGCCTATCGGCGGATTTCGATAGCGAAATATGCTTTCCGAAAGCTAAGCAAAGTTATTAAGAAACAGGAATATCTGGTTAGAAGCAAAGAAAAGAAATCATAACTTCTATCTGGCAGTGATGGGTGGAATATCTGCTAACAGATGAAGAGAAGACGTGAGATGACAGAAATCTGGTCCTACACGAGGTTGTTGTGAATATCATTAACATCAGAAACAGTCTCTTGAAATTTCTAGAATATAGGAAGAAGAAAGATAAAAACGCTGAAAATGTCGAATGACTAAAACGGCTTTGCTTAACTCACATGACATGTAGAAAAATAGAGGGACAGAGATTACAGAAGTACAGTAGGAGAAATAAAGAGAACAATTATTGTCAACACTTTGAAGGGACACGGTACATAGAAGAAGAAGAAGAAGAAGAAAAAAAAAGAAGAAGAAGAAGAAGAAGAAGAAGAAGAAGGAGAAGAATTATCTCTGTTTTAATCTGGGTGATCAAAATGTTACTATCAAAACCGACAATAAGAGGAGAAAGCAGAGGAGTAAAAAGATGAAGAAATCCTTCATAACTCTGTTTAACGTTACATCGTCAAACTCTATCAAAACCGAGAAAGAGGAGGAGGAGGAGAAAGAAGAAAAATAAGAGGAGGTGGAAAAATAAAGAAGAATCGGAAGATAAAGGAGGAGGAGAAGGAAGAAGAAGCCATTCATAAGTTTTTTTTACAGCAGCGCAGTCAAAATCTCACCGCCAAAATCGAGAATATGAATATGGTTGTAACCAATCGGAAATAAAAAATGTAAGCCTTATGTTTAGGGTAGATGGTGGAAAGTTCACAGCCTGAGGTAATTTCCTAAATTTGATCAAAGGATCATTAGATTAACATGAGATGTCGTACCAATTGTAAACAATGTATTAAAAAACAGGAAATATTATTAGAAACAACGAAATGATTCATTGATTCATTTATTTGCTTAATGGCTTATAAACACATTATGGGTACTTTGATGCCGAAATTGAAATTTATGGGAGCATGGAAGTAACAAAAATATGTTATTCTGCTTACTCAGATACTTAGTTTTGTTCATGCATATTTTTGGACAATTACTATAGCCGGTGATATATGTGTTTACATTGTAGTTTCGTCGAAATTATCTTTTGGAATACTGTTTAATATCTTTAAGAAATTCTAGCCTATAGCAAGTGAATGATAGAAAGTGGTCTGGAGGAGGTGGTAGAAGGAAGAAACTTGTTACAAGCTGAAAGGAATAGAGGAAGGTTGATAGTCATGATCGCCTACGTCCTGAAAGGACACGGCATATAGAAAGAAAGAGGGATATTATATGAATTAATGTCATGAAAGATGTCTTTCATGTTGGTTGCATGGTAGTATTTTAAACCGTTTTTGTGTAGTCGCTACATTTACATAGTGTCGTGGGATTCTCCCTCTAAAGAGTTTATGTCAGACTCTTCCAACTACTATGAAAGAAGGCTTCAGTGAACAGTGACTAGATTGTTTAACTGTCAAACTCTCTGCCTCGGCAGAGAGGAAACTCGGACGAAGCATAGCCGCAGGGCAACGTTTCGTCCGGGTTGGTAGACAGTCTCTGAACCCGTTTAGGCCGGTTCAAATAGGATATTTTTGGCCGAGCCTACGGGCTCGGAGAAACCCACGTTAAATTCGGCCTTATGCAACATACATTCCTTGTGGGGGGACTGTTAAATATAGCAGTGAATAGATTGATCACTAGTTCATTCGATACACTCTCACTAGTCGTGTAAGACTTTTCTGTTGTACTTACAGTTTAATATACTATATATATGCAAACTGTTTTGTGTTATTAATTAACCATTTGCATGGTCACAACAGTTAATATGTGGTATCTTTGCTAATCTAACTAATAATAATATTATGAATTGTTGGTAATTTTTTTTATATAACATTATATTACTGGTATTATTACAATGTCATAGATTTTTACTTTTGTTTGGGAGGTTCATTATATGCCATATCTTGCACCATAACATGTGTTACTATCCTGGTTCAGGTTGGACCCAGGAACAATATCAATTAAAAGGTGGTTTCACACTCCAAAAATAGATCTCCTGAACTGAGGCCCTGTTTCCGGATGTAATTTATCGCCATGCCAGGGGCCACAATCAAATGAGTTGTGAATTGCTATATATTCTGCGTGATAATTAATGCTGATTAACTTCCGCACAAATGTAGACGTGAAATGAGGTAGATGATTTGTGGCTCTGAATGACGATACTGAAAAGACAATAGAGGGAGCATGTAATAGCGGGAAAATTTTATGAAATATATAAAGAGAATTAAACATTTGAAATGTTAAGGTCACATAATGAAGGAAGAAGGGTAAAAGTATTTGACACATCTTTTTGTTTGCTTTACGTCTGCCCTTCATCTGTGAGCATCTGTAAGCCTTCACTGACATATAGGAGGAAATTAATGATTAGTCCATTATTCCTGCTTTTCTTTACTAGCTATTCTAAGAATTTCTGCAGTGTTTCTTCTCTGTCTGCCATGAAAACTCTTTCGCCTGCATATCTTGTTAAAACGGTGCCCGCCGATAATATATTATGGTACAACTAATCTTAATATGTTTTAAAGCTACCAGTTCCCAGTTCCCAGATGCAACAGTAAAGGTACTCAACAAAAAGTTTACACTAAATAGAATCGCCAGACACGATAACAAGGATATTTATTGATACATCAGGGTACTCTTATGTAATACGATAGAACAGAGAACTGAAAGAAAATATCAGAATAGAATATCGTAGACAAATAACAAAAATAATTTAAAATAGAGAAAATTACAGAGACCTATTAAAAGTTTAATTTTTTGTTATTCATAAATTCATATTTTCACAATTGGCTCTCCTAAGCTCCTCAGATAGGTGGCCTACTGCATTTTCTGTCACTTGAGACTTTTATATGTCGTGCGCCTATCAATTTTTCCAAGCATTCTTTCCTTGGTGTTTAAAAGAAATTTCAACTTTTGCTAATGAAATACTTATCATGTTTCAACTTTGTCGTATTCTGAAGAATTCGTCCTGTTTCATTAAACTTACCTAAAATTTTCGAATTAGTTATTTACTATTTCAGTACAGCTTCGGTCTTCAGTGTCATATTATATATATTGTTTTAAAAAGCACTGAATTTTAAGTATTCTATATCGATTTCATGTTGACGGTTCCATTTCCAGTTCGCATCTTGGTTTTGCTCGCTGGTTGACAATCACGCACCCCTTACACTTAACAAGGAAGTGGAATTTGCAGGAATTTTGTTTATATTATCTTGGCTATATATGAGCATGCCAATGCTAATACCGAAAATAAAGCTCCAGGAAAACAAGAAACATTTAGACAGATATTTTAATGGCATATATATATATATATATATATATATATATATATATATATATATATATATATATATATATATATATATATATATATATATATTTAATAAAAAGGCATAAACACTAATATTCCATGGTCATAATTTATTCCACTGGAATCGTAAATGGAATAAATTATGACCAAGGAATAATTAGTGTTTAAGCCTTTTTATTATATCCTTACCGTGTCCTGGACATTGAGTTCTACCTGGATTCTATCTTCTTGGATTTTTTTATTCAAAAAATATACATGTACGTGTATGCACCTATGTATATATATTTATATATTTTGCATATGTATGTGTATATTTACCACTAATAATAATTGGATCGTATTTACAATTCCAATGTAATAAATTATGACCATGGAATATTAGTGTTTAAGCCTTTTTATTATATCCTTACTCTGTCTTGGACATTGTGTTCTACCTGAATTCTATCCTCTTGGAGTTTTTTATTCAAAAAAATACATGTATGTGTATGCATGTATGTATATATATTTTGCATATGTATGTGTATATTTACCACTAATATTATGTGTATATATATATATATATATATATATATATATATATATATATATATATATATATATATACTGACACAGAGAATAATATTCTTGTTGTTACATGATAAAAAAGCTTCTGCATGTATTTAAATGCTAATAATGATTATTTCGCTTTGAATGTTAGGATCATTCTCCTTCCGATTATTCAAGCAACGTTGATATCATTTAATACTCGGCTGGGCAAATGCCTAGAGTTATCTTCTCTGCTGTAAACAACTGATGTATCTTTAGATTAAATGACAGGTGGATGTCTAAAGCCGTGTTCTCTATTCAATTACCGCGGTTATGGATGCTAAAGAAAAAAAAGGTATCATCTACATTAGAACTGATTTATATTTTCAGTATATATATATATATATATATATATATATATATATATATATATATATATATATATATACATACATACATACATATATATATATATATATATGTGTGTGTGTGTGTGTGTGTGTCTGTGTCAAAGTGTAAAAGTACGAATAGTAAGATTACAGCGTTCAGAACATTAATTTTAAAACAGTGCTCAATATACAAAGTAGAGCCGTAAATATTTATCTTATGCAGTGTTACATTATAACATGCACATATCTACTACAAAATTGTACATATTTGTTTCAACGTCAAAAAGACGAACACTTTTTTAAAAGTCTCATTAGGCCCGTATCTGACCTGATGAAACGTTTAAAAAAGTTTTTTTTTTTTTTTTTTTTTTAAGGATGTATAAACATATTTGCATTTTATTTAATGACAACAAGGTCTTTTTGTGCATATTGAGTGTAGAAATTGTCCAATTGTTACTCTCGCGCTTTTTGTGTGGTTGTATTTCTGTAACTATTATTGTAAACTATTTTAATTGCTTTGAAAATAGGCATATTTGTAATTTTACAAATATGTGATGTATACTGTTGTTCCGTTAGAAATTAATATGCGTAAGATATGTTTTTTTAGGATATGGGCTTGCATTATTTTTAAACGATTTTTTGCATTTGGACTTGTCATATTGATGTTGGTATATATATTAGGTTGGTGCAAAAATAATGACGTAACAATGTCGTTTTTTGACGTATTTTTAACTTAAAAAACTATATTATTACGACATTATTTTTGCACCAACCTAATACATACATATTTACGTTTACAATCCGGGAGCACTTTTCTAACAAATGTAGGGTAATCCATATTGATAAGCGGGGGTGGTGGTGGGCCTGATATATTTATTTCGGAAAATTCTTCCCAAGAAAACGCAGTTTCTTAAGAACTATTTGTATTTGAAAGGCATATTATTGTTATAACGGTTTTCCTTTAGCTGACGAGCTGTTGGTTTTGTTCGGATAGAGATGATTATATTGGTTGTTTTAGATTAGATAATTAACTTCATATATTTAGTTTGGTCAGCTGGAAGTGATGAATGTGAATTTGGAGCTAAAATATTGTCATTGGTATTCATAGTGGAGATAAGTATTGTCTTAAAGAGAGAAAAAATAGGACTCTACAGAAACGTTTTCAAAATGGAAATTTTGATCGCGAACTGGAAAGCAGCAATTACATCTAACCTTAAACAATAATAAAAAAAAAATTCCGGTGATAGGTTCAATGAATACTAAATACTTCAAATAACACGGTGTAGGAATCGTTTTCAATACATGTAGTATAGGACATAAGGAAAATGATCATAGAGTACGTACTTTTACAGCTAATTTCGCCCAACAGCGCTAATTGCTACAAAATCAAAACATTAAACTGATCGATAATTATATATCGAAGCCATGCATCCCACCTTATCTATTCAGAAATTTCTAATCTGCCGGCTGCATACAGCCACTTTCTCAGATCAATGGCTGAAACAAGGCTTTGTGCACATGAAGCCTAATGATTTTCGCAAATATCATCCTTCTTTGAACTTTGTCGACTGGCGCTATATAATCACAAAGATCTGTGAAACTATTACACCACGTAAAAATGTCAATCTCATACGGTCATTATGATTAGCATAATATTCCCGAGTGCGAATTTATCCTGTCTGTAAATTATCTGAATTTGATTTCGACAAAGTATATCAATATCTTTGCTCCCATCTCTATGAAGTGCTTTATTATTGCTTACTTTTCAAAGAAACACTTTAATTAGGCTGTTTAAACTAAAAGTGTTTTAAAACCGTGTTAAAGTGAGTTCGTTTTATTATGTTGTTTAAGAGGATGAATAACATTAAAGTAAGATTAGGTAGTAACAACACCATATAAAAATATGCACTTTCGTCTTTACTAAGTGAGTGACAAAAAACAAAAAAAAAAACAACTAACTCTCCCTCTCTTCCATATATTTCTTTTCCTTTCTTTCTATTGTTCCTATCCTCGGCAACGGACATGAAACCAGACTTAGTGTATGTGGGTCAATGAACGTCATAAAAATCAACCAATGACAACGCGTCCCGCGAAAAATCAAACAGGGAAACAAGGATGTGTCAGCCCCAATAAAAGAAGAAAACCACGTACGAGACGAGGGCGCCGCAGTAGAGAAGAACTAGATTCGAGATAGCAGTTCGAGACGCAAGTGTTGGTGACTCATCGGCTGTGAGCTTGAGCTAATGTACAAACTCACAAGAAAAACAAGATGAAAGGATGAATGAAACGAATTAATTTACGTCAAGGACAGCAACCCGGTATGAACTCTCAAATCACAAAAAAAGGACTATGATGATAGTCAACCGTTTTAAACACTGTAACCCAATGGAGTCAACAATAAATATTACTATAGACAATAAAACTGCAGTTTATTTCATTTCTACCATAATGCCACTTGTACTCTTGTTAGGAAGTTTACTTTTTGATTGCGATACTTTGTATATAAGTGCAATTTCTGCATTATAACTGAGATGACATCCGTTCTTTTGTCTTTTATGTTTCATATAGTGTAAAGTAGTATGTGTATTAATATAGAATTCTATAAAAACTTATAAGGATGGAATTTTTCAATATTGTATTGTAAAACAGTGTTTTGTTGAAAGCATTTTTAAATATTCATTCTTTTATAATTGTTGGTTAAAATGAATATATCGTATAAACACACGAGGAAAATAAGTTTTTCCCGGTTTGTTATTCCTCTATGACGCATGTAAAAAACATGTTGAAGACGTTTACTTGAATAAGCTGACAACATTCTCGTAAAAATAACAAGGAAAGGAATAAGGAAAAGAACAGGGCAATGAAAATGCGAAAGAAATCAATATAAAATGCAAGTCAATAGCAAAAAATAATATAAGACAGTAACAAAGTAAAACAATCAACAAATGTGACACAGACAAGAGATTATCGTCTCCAGATTTCCAGGCAGGAAAAAATTGTTGCAATAGGACTGATTATTGTTCATTTGTATTAGCTAGGAAGATATCCCATCATAGATCTTTAGGGTTTGTTTATAAATTTGAATCGGAGAAGAAAAGTTTTAGTAGTTCTTTACGAAGATTGTAGACAACGCCTTTTCATCTATATAAATAAATGCGAATATCACAGTGCCATTGTGTCTAACATTGTCAGCTTTACTCCTAGAGGCTGTAGACTAACATATATAATATGGGAATCAGGCCGACTCCGTGAGCAAAGTAAAAAGATTCCTGGCCAGATCGGAACCTACAATTTTTTCATTAGTGCGATTATTTTTGGCAATTTTTTACGTGATTTTTGCGACGAATTTTTTCGTATGATAACATTTTTTATAACCTGACAATAAATTTGGGAATACTTGAAATTGATTGCGAAAGCCAGCGAAAGTCACCCATGAACTAAAACTAATTGTTTGTCCGGAAGATAACGACCTATGTACTTCAAATATCTTTACATTAATGGTGGCAGCAGAATTATCGTTGAACTTTAAAAAAGGTGAGCGTAAACATTAATGCAATACTTAATTACAGCGATGAATTTTGCGTTTTGTATAGTTCATTGTGTCTTGGTATTTTTCTGTAATTCATTGTAGTTATACGGCAGCAGTATTCTTTGAAAACAGAAATCTCCGCCAACAGATGACCAGATTGCAATGAAAACATGTAAGGCGAGAAGGAAAAAGTCCTGTGCAAATGAAAACCCAGATCAAACGTAAGCCACAAGTGCTTCCAGTACTGAGAATATGCAAATTTAGGGATATTCAATCTCCTGAAGAAGCCGAATGCTCAATCGAGTCATCGACAGGAGATAGCTTCAATGTCGCTCTATACGGTAGCTCTTAAGCTAGTTATTAATATTTCCAGGAATGAAAATTTGTAAATTAGACTTTATTATAACGGCATCGAAATTATTATCTCTAAAATTAAGTAATATGTAAGAAATGCTTACTTTTGTTGACCTTACAATTTTTGTGGTATAGGGAACAATTTATTATGGTCGAAAGTTTTTGACTAAGGCGAGTACTCTCAAACTCTTACTCATGATGAAATACGATTTCTTGGAAGCACGATCATCAATGGCTTTAAAATGCCGCATGTAGTAATTTACACGCATAGCCCTTGGGCCAAACATGGGTGCCTTGTTTAGGAAGCTACCAACAATGTTATACTTCTGGGATCACTTCATCTCTCTAGGCGATAACCTTAATAAATATGTTACATTAAAAATACACAAAGGTGAGACAAAATTTCATGGTCGTAAATATACACACACACATGCACACACACGCACACCTGAAGGCCAGATTTTCAGGCACTTAAAAAGAAAGTTGAATATTGGGTTCACCTCACTCCATCTCAACTCGCGTCGCCTCGTCATGCCGAGAAACCAAACAATACATTCGAATTGTTAAACAAACGTTAGAAAAATTTATGACGTTCGTGATTCAAGGAGAGAATAAAACATCCTTAGAAGAAATTACCGGCTTCCATGCCCAACTGAAAAAGTGTAAATAATGTTTTATTTATGTGAGTGTATAATAATTCTGGTTTGTCTATGTCGAATGCTGACGATAATGCATATTCATGCACGAGCGCGCGCGCGTGTGTGTGTGTATTTGTGGGTTTGCCTGTATGTTTTGTATACATTATGTTTGTTGGTTATCGGAAGTTTTTATGTACATATCATTAGCTTTTGATAAACATATGTCGGATTCGTTATTAATGAATTTAGTAAAGGTTGGTGATGTAATATCATTCATTTCTAAGTGTGTTTATTATTTGTAATATATGTATGAGTTGTCCCTCGATATAATTTCCATATAAAGTAATGTGTTATATTTTTTAGTTAGGCCGGCATTTAGAATATCAATTATATGGCCAGTTTCGCTCGTCTTTTTTTGTGTTTTTTTTTTTTTTATTTGTGCTCATTATCTCACCATTCTGTGGGATTCCGATCCATATTGGATAGCTATTTCTTTAAAAAACATTTATATATATATATATATATATATATATATATATATATATATATATATATATATATATATATATATATGCATTTAATGTGTGTATGCAGATTCTACATCATTCTTGAGGTATTACTACTTGTCTATACACCTGTCATGCATCTGTATGTTTATATATATATATATATATATATATATATATATACATACATACATATATACATATACATATATATATATATATATATATATATATATATATATATATATATATATATAAATATATATAGATACATATATATATATATATATATATATATATATATATAAATATATATACATACATACATATATATAAATATATATATAAATTTTTACTACGTTAATAAATAAATAAATAAATAAATAAAATAAGAAACAAAAAATAAAAACAAGCAATATAATTTGACCCCAATAAATAAACAAACGACTTCCGGTAAAATAACCACCATAATAGAATACCCACAATGCACCACTAACCCGTATATATATAAATAGCTGAGAAAAATAACAGCATATGTGGCCTGACGATTGCATGAAACAGACTGTCGCCGCTAAGTGTTGACTTTTATGTTCACTTTTATATATATATATATATATATATATATATATATATACAGAGAGAGAGAGAGAGAGAAAGAGATGAACATAAACATATATATAATAAAATAATACTACATATATAACTATATATGCCTATACGCATATATTATATTTCATATTTGTTTGTTTAAATTTATATGTATATATATATATACATATGTAATATATATATATATATATATATATATATATATATATATATATATAATTAGTATGACCATATATATAGGCACGCACACAAACACGCATATACATATACATACAAATTGTGTCTGTTGATTCTACATTATTAGCTATTTCCAATTGTCTAGTCACTTATCATGCGCTGGCATATATATATATATATATATATATATATATATATATATATATATATATATATATGAACATTCACCTCTCCCCCACTGTCTTTGTTTCTCTATCCAATATATATATATATATATATATATATATATATATATATATTGGGCGTGTGTGTGTGTGTGTGTGTGTGTGTGTGCTTACATATGCTTGTTTGTGTATAGATTCAATATAATTCTGGAGGCATTTCTACTTGTCTATTGACTTCTTGCCTTGCACTGGCATACGATTTCAGCTACATTTGTGACGATTATGAATGCCGATGATTCCAAGGTCAGCGCGCGATCGTCAACCCTGGTTCTCCGGAGGCCTTATTGCTATCCCAGTCCATTCGTGTGTGAAGTGAGAGAAGATTGATTTTCCCACTCACTATTCACCAAATGTTTGAACGTGCGCAATAACGAGTCCATTTAGGCTACGTGTTCCACGTGAGTGAAATTAGACTCTCCCCTGCTCGCAATACAGATAAAAGTTCCCTTTTTTTTTTCAATTTCAGATGTGCGCTCGTCGATTTGCAAAATAATGGCGGTATTGCACACTTCTTGAGGTTGTATGAACGTTGAAACACTTGGATGCAACTACATCTCCAAGAGAATGTATCACATACGGTTAATAGGCCTGGAATTCTTTTCCAAATTATCAAATTTTCCCCATTCTTTTATTTTCTTCTTTATCATCTTCACTGATTTCATTCCTACCTTAATTTATATATTTCCCATCTATTTGATTTGTTCTTTTATCTATCTACATTATTTTTTCTTTCTTTTTTCTTCATTTCTCGATATCTTTTTCTGCAATGCTTCCTTTCTATTTCTTTTCGACTTATTCTCTTCCACTTTCAGCCTTACATACAGATCTTTTTATTTATTTCTTTCACTTCTATATTCTTCTGTTTTCGCTGCATTTTCAATAAATATCTCCTTCTATCTTGTTAGATTTTATATAGGTTTCCCTTTTAGTCCCCTCTGCGTAAAATAGATTCCCTGTCTCACGATTTAATTTTTGCTACTGCGTTTACTGTGAGAAATATGCTTTCACCAGTAGTCTTTGTTTGTCATACGGCAAAACTGTTTTAAATTCAAAGATTTCCTTCTCATAGATGTCATTTTTGTTACTGTTAATCCACCTAATACAAGGACAAATACAACACAATGTAGAGGGTTTTGTGGCGAAATTGTTGTAGGACAGGGGGAAATAAGAAAGTTTTATGATGAAGACTATAATAGGGATGGGTTTACCCTGGACATACAGAGGACAAAATGCTAGTTGTCAGGGATACATTCTATCGGGAGTTCGTTCTAATAATATAATAATTATGTTAAAGAATATATCTGAGGGGAATTTCATTTTAATGAGAAGAATAACAAAAGATGATTTGCCACCATGAGCATGACGTGGGGTGTTTTAGGTATGACGGTCTGAACTGGTGGAAGTATGGAATGTAATTTGTTCAAACATCTGCTATATTAATAGTAATATAGTCAAATTGGCTGGTAAGTTTTTGTCTGTACTATAAGAGTTGCAGGTCACTTAGGCGAATTTAGCTCTGTCATGGCTGAACAGTCAGGATTGGGCATGACCAGAAAAGATATGTCGACAATACACTATTCTTGACTAATCTTATAATTTGAGAATATCAAAAGGCATTAAACATAGCTAGGAAACTGGCGCGAAGCTATGAACCGAGAATTCTTCTAGCATATTTTACGATAGCATGAATATAAGCGTTCAACGTGAGATTAGGAGTGATCTTGAGACCTAAGAGGCGTCTGAGGGAATGAGCTTCTTTCAGGGTATGAGGCCTCATCAAAGTGCAGATATCGTGTCTGCTCGCTGATAATGAAAACTTAGGAATTTAGTCCTGGTTATGCTTAATGAAAACAGCCCGTGTTTTCCCCATTGAGGTGTAAGTGTTAGGTTAGTGGAGAGATTAGCTGCGAAGCACTGGACAAGATATTTTGAGTTGCACTCATACACTGTGGTATCATCTGCTAATATATTTATTAACACTGATATTAATCTCTAGTTGTACCGGAGAAGAGATATAAGCATATTTCCACAAATGATCGACTAATCGAACTCGCCAATAACACCTTCCAGTCAGAGAAGCCACAGTTTTTACACATTTTTTCTGTCAAAACAATTTCTATTTTTCCTATGCTTCTTTCTGCGTAGAATTCAATTTGTGATCGATCCGATTTCGTTTATTTGACACTTATACAGAAAGGTAGGCTGAAATCACCAACATTTTGTCCGAACCATCTAGAATTAGTCTGAAGAAGCCTGTTTCTAAATTCTTGGGAGATTATGTGCTGTTACTCTTCTGTGAAGTTTCCAAATATTTGCGTAAATTGCCCTCAGGACGATAATCTAATCATCTTAGTGGCTACACGAGAAAAACTGTTATGAATATATATGTAGAGACCAATCTAGATAAACATCAATACACACACAAATATATTGAGGAATCGGAGAGCCGAGTTCGAATTCCAGTCGATTACATTATATTCATTTACGAGCGGATAATATTTGGACAAGTATTAACTCTTTTCTTCTCCCTCCAGCTATGGGTAAATAGACTGGGTTCTATAGTCTCGGGTGGCAACTGGTCTAGAAGAAGGACAACTATGAATTCAAAACCTGCGGAGGGTCTTTCGGGGACCATGTGGCTCGTAGTGCATCAGGTCTCTGTATTCTGCCCATCAAATAGGGTGGTTGGTTCAGCACAAAGCCTTCACCACTATAATCAAAGCCTGTGTACTGGAGTGTGGGCTGTCGGTTCCTATGAACCAATTTAATTGACGCTCACACGTCGAATACGACGGAAGAGTCCATATATATATATATATATATATATATATATATATATATATATATATATATATATATATATATATATCTGTGCGTGCGTGTGCATTTCTAAACAATGAATGGATTTCTTGTAATCCGCTATTTATATTATTTAGAACGTATTATATTGGATAATTCTTATTTGAAATAGACGACCGATTATTGTACTTATTAAACAGAATAGACAAGAAATTATAACTTCCAACAGGGATCTAATCAGCCGCCCCAAAAGACTTCGCACTAAGCGATATATCTACATTCATATATACACTGTTTCATGCTAGGCGCAATCGTCAGGCCACGATATATATATATATATATATATATATATATATATATATATATATATATATATATATATATATATATAACACTAATATTCCATGGTCAGATTTTATTCCATTGGAATAGTATTTACGATTCTAATGGAATAAATTATGACCATGGAATATTAGTGTTTAAGCCTTTTTATTATACCCTTACTCTGTCCTGGACATTGAGTTCTACCTGGATTCTATTCTCTCGGAATTTTTTATTCAAAAAATATACATGTGTGTATATGCACCTGTGGATTTTGCATATATATGCATATTTACCACTAATATTATCTATCTATCTATCTATCTATCTATCTATCTATCTATCTATCTATATATATATATATATATATATATATATATATATATATATATATATATATATATATGTATATATATATATATATATATGAACTAGCAGCATGGCTCGGCGTTGCCCGTGCTTGATTCAAAAATCGTACGACTCATACAGCAATCGCTATCACTTGACTTAAAATATTTTGCCCTTCCTTGCCTTTAAAGGAATGACCTTTGCCGTGCTGATGTTGCTACATGCCTTACTTCTTGCCTATCTCACACTGCGAATTTTTTCTAAGCTCTACACTAAATATTAAATCTGTTAGGAACAAAGAACTAAACAAAATGAACACAAAACGAAAAACCGGATGAAAAAAGAATGTTAACAACACATACTTTTTCACACCCAACTCAGTTCTGCGGAATCAGAATCAACGTTGAGTTTAATCAAGCGAATGAGCCAATTGGAGTAAAGTGCTATGCAGATTTAATTTTTTACCACTTATGTCGAATGCAGTTATCGATTTTTTTTTTGCATGCTAGCATGCTAGTTAACATTCGTGTCCGGCAGCTGTTGGCTCTCACGCTGGCCAATAGAATCTTCCTGCCTATTCGTGGCAGCCAGCTATAGGCTCTCCCTCTGGCCAGTAGAAAATGCACGCAAACTACATGTAAACTGCCGTAGAAGCATGAAAAATCGATCATTTCCACTATCGATGGGAGTTGGGAAATGCAATGTCGGTCTTGGCCTTTCCGCTAACTTGGAGCATGTTCATGTAAATTTTGGTGCAAATCCGTCGAAAATTGCGGCCGTGCATTCGTTACACACACACACACACACACACACACACACACACACACACACACACACACACTATATATATATATATATATATATATATATATATATATATATATATATATATATATATATAGATAGATAGATAGATATATATATAAAAGGCAGGATGTGTGTGTGTGTGTGTGTGTGTGTGTGTGTAACGAATGCACGGCCGCAATTTTCGACGGATTCATAT
>OZ010595.1:29494699-29604699 GCA_963932145.1 Acanthosepion lycidas | reverse complement strand
GGTGATAACATTATTTTATTTCATTGATGTAAATTTCTTATCGAATTGAGTAGATACTCATGTTGGTAGTCCTGAAGGGGTGTGTGTTTTTATTTGTAATCTTGCAGCGCCAGTAAACATTGTGCAAAGCAGAATTATCTTTGTCAGAACTCTCAGGTTTTACTTGCCGACAGACATTTTAGCAATTGATCTTAGAAAATGTTTGTATACAACTGACAATTTAGCTATCCCTGAACAGATTTGCCGCCATGTTTGGCAAAAATATGATAGTCTCAATATGACTGGGCTATTTACTAACATGACTCGATTCTTCAGGTTAATTTTTTTTTTTCGGAGGAATTTGCGGCATTCCCTGTTCTATGTTCAATTTGTTTTTCTCTTAAGAAAATCATCTAAAAATTCACAGTAAAATTTATTGTCTTATTCAGAAAGTTTAAAAAACGAAAATTGTTCGTGTAAGAACACAATAGTTCAATCCATCTTTCATAAAAAATGGCATTTCTATTTATATATATAGTGTGCGATGTGTAAATTGTCGAGATTTTATATATATTTTTTTTTATTTCACGCATGCGCTTTGCTTGTTTTTCAGTTGGCCGATACCACAGTATAGTAGCATTTGTTGGAAACCGTTTGTGAGAAAAGGAGCACATGACGCAATTCACTCCGCCAGAAATTTGGAAACAACTTGCTGCACTGCTTGGCATTTGCACCGGATGCACTCTTACGAACATTTCAGAATGTTTGGGTGTCAGTTTGAAGAAAGTGCAGAGGATTCGGATAGAGATGGATGAGGCAAAAGTACAGCAGCTCGGAAACCTCACTCAGATCGGTCTGATAAAAAAGAACTCCTGAATCTGTTGATGATGTTCTCAGACTCCACAGGGACGCCTACATCAAGTGTCTTGAGAAGATAGTGCTGCCCTGGGTCAACGAAGGTGGCTGCTAAAAAACCCTATCTCTATCAACAGTATTCTTCACCATGCCGCACAGGATGGAGAACCCAGTCATAGCTGTCAGACAATTTCTGACTCGACATCATTCCTTACATCTGGCCACCTAACTCCTCAGACCCACTTCATTATGTTTGGAGCGCAGTTGAACGAGTGACCAATAAAACTCCTTGCAACACCAAAGATGAAGTTTAGGCAGGGATATGGCCGCATTCACTAACTTAACCAAGGAGACCGTCCAGGAGATTCTGAATTCGGCTGGAGGCCGTGGTTTAAGCCAATGGTGTTTTTATTAAATAGATTTACTCTTTGTAGTTCATAACATTGTTTACTATAATTTTAGTAAATATATCTATTAAAATGAGATGTCAGTGTTTTTATTTTAATTTTTGCGTTATTCAGATGGCAATTAAATCATTGCCGCTGTATATTACTTTATATATTTAAAGTTTGGGGGCCAACTGTGTCACGCAGTTTTCTAGAAAGTTTTTTTTTTTTTTTGTAAAATAAAATAATGCAAATTAATAGAAAAAAATAAAATAATTCTATTTAAATTCATATTTCTATTTCAGCTAAAAAATACTTCCCTAGATTTAATGTATTATGGTACAATACCTTAAGCTGGAAGTGTAATAAATGTTACAAATCTCTGCAGAGTAAAGAGAAATGTTTGGCTTGCAAAATGTTATAGTATAGCATTATGATATCTTATCATGGTATTCATCTGAGACCTCAATTTGAAATAGCATCAACATAAACCCATAGGAAATTAAGTGACCTGAAAATTTATGATATTCCAGTGGACGATCTCGGGAGCAAATTAAATACACGTTCCGAAAGGTTTGAGAATTTGAAAGGCGAATAAAAATTGTATCTTCTTCGCGTCGTTTTATTCGTAAATACCGTGGTGACAAACATAGCGGAGGCGTGTGAAAAATTCCTACACAAGTCCTGAACTTGTATTGTCTTTAGAGTTTTACAAATTCCATTTGATAGATGCTTATTACTATTTTACAATTTGGACATTGCTCATATATCATGGTATTATTTTAATTGCTTCATCTTCTTAATTATTCTATATTTTTCTTTTTTTCAGCACTTTTAAAATGTCGTTTTTTTTTCTTTAGCGACATATCATTTCCTTATATGTCATTTAATGAAATTTATTTTTTTGGGGGGGGAAAATGGAAATCTCTTTTAAAAAATGTATTGCTAGTAATATATTTGTCATAAATGCGTTTCCGGTAATTTATTTTAATATGAAAATGTATTACTCATATGTTTACTATAAAAATATAATTTTATACTTTTATAATATATTCAGCCTATTTTGGCTGTTATCTATTTGCCATATTGTTATGTTGTGGTTTCACAGTGGAGGCTTGTATTTGTACTAAGTCGGTCCTAAAATAGGTTCGACGTACAAAACGTTAGGAACTTGATATAATAGGTAATGACGAACAGTAATCTAGTTGTCGTCGCTGATACTTTAGTATCCGACTAAATGTCATCCGACATCGATTGACTCACTGACCGACGATATTCAGTCACCCCCCCACTAAGGCGTCATATGGCACAAGGCCTTTTTTACGTGGGATCTCCGAGCCCGTGTGCTCGGCCAAAAATATGCCCATTGAAACCGTATAAACGGGTTCAGGGTCGGTTTACCACCCCGAAAGAGAATCCGCTCTTCGGCGTAGCCACCTTCGCGTTCCTCCACCCCCGAAGGCAGAGAGTACAACCGATTAGCCAGTCAACTCACTGACAGAGGATATTCAGTCACCCTCCACGAGTGCATCATGTGGCAACAAGGCCGGTTTTATGTGGGATCCGAGCCCGTGAGATCAGCTAAAAATATGCCCATTGAACCCGTATAAACGGGCTCAGCGTCGGTTTACCTCCCCGAAAGAGAATCCGCCCTTCGACGTAGCCTACTTCGGGTTCCTCCATGCCTGAAGGCAGAGAGTTCAACCGATCAGCCAGTCGACTGACTGACCGACGATATTCAGTCACCACCCCCACGAGGGCGTCATGTGTCACAAGGCCTTTTTAACGTAGGATCTCCGAGCCCGTGGGCTCGGCCAAAAATATGCCCATTGCACCCGTATAAACGGGTTCAGAGTCGGTTTACCTCCCCGAAAGAGAAGCCGCCCTTCGGTTTAGCCTCCTTCGCGTTCCTCACCGCCCAAAGGCAGAGAGTTCAACTGATCAGCCAGTCGACTGACTGACCGACAGACTCGTTATACTACTGTAGGTTCCTCCATTATGTCACGTAAAAAAGCAGAATATTACGATGAAAAAAGGTCCATAAATCAACGAAAAGAAAGTTTTGTATCAATATGTTTATGTTGTTGTGAAGAGGAAAGACGAAAGTATTTTTAAAGTATTTTTCGAAAATTTTTACGCCTTCCTAGCACGTAGAAAATTTTGGTTAAAAAATTTTTTTTTTTTTTACGAAAGCGCGAAAAGACTAAAAACAGGTTTGTTTTATTTTGCGCTTTTCCCGAGGAAAACACACGTTAATTTAGGAAATTCTTCCAAAAATCAAATAATTGTCGGATTTTAATGAATCTTTCAGGACTTATTAATACATGAATGAAATTATTTTTGAATTTTTTTTTTGAAAATCTTCTTAAAAAGAGATTTTTTTTAACATGTTTCCACCGACTTACATATTTTCATTAAATTTCAAGAAATTAAATCTTCAAACGTGGAATTTGTTTTATTAGATATAAACAGGACTCTTTGCAGAAAGTAAATCCCCAGTTTTTTTTGTAAAACAGTACCCCATATCATAGAAAATCTGCTCTGAATGATAAAAAAGAAAATGTAAAAAACTATGACATTAATTAATTAGAATAGCTTTCACATGGTTTTGTAAATACGTTATACTAAGGAAATTATTTTGTGAAGAAATAAAATTTTTTCCATGAATAATGTATTTCTTACAATTTTTTTCCCATTTAAAAAAATTTCTTAATACTTCAAAAATCGTTTAAAATTCTTTATTTCTTTTAAGCACGTAATGCAATGATAACGTTAATGAAAAAGTAAATTTACGAATCGAAATTTCAAAAGCACATAACAATCGTTTGACCCCAAATATTTTAAAAATAATTTTAAAAAAGAAATGTATTGAAAAAACGGTTCATAATTTCTACGTATGGAAATGTATACATGACATAATCCTTAAAAAAGTATGAAATAAAAAAATAGATGTTACATAATTGCTAAATAAAAATGTTAATATTTAAAAAGTACGAGTTAAAAACGAAAAACCGCATTAGCTTACTTTACAAAAATTGTCAATTTTGATCATTCATATTAATCTGTCATCACCTCGTCACAATCGATTTCTTTGATGAATTTAGAGACACCGTTAAGAAATTTTTGGATACAAATTTTTATGCTCTAAGTAAGTACTGTTTTTTCATATCAGATTAATTTAACTTTAAATTTTCTAATTTTACTCAAATAACGTCTCAAAAATATATAAATTTATTTTAGGAAGAAATTTAAAATCAAAATTTTGTTTGTTTACAAATTTCTCAAAATTTAAGAAATTTAAGAAAATGACCGCTTTTATGAAAATTAAACAAAAATCAAGCATATATTTGACATTCCAATCTATATAATTTCTGTCTGAAAGACACCAGAATATGTTACTTACTGTAAGTAATAAATTTAATGCTTTAGCTTTCAATTAATAACAACATATTGAGACAAAACTTTGTTTTTGTTGATTTATGAGCCTTTTTTAATCGTGATATGGTACTTTTTACTTGACCTAATGGAGGAACCTATACTACTACTACTTAAAGGAATAACAGCAATTAAAATGTGGGTCCGAGAACCTCAAAACCTTTTAGTCAGAGGCCTTTAACACGCAGTATTATTGCGTTAGATGATTCTAATAACTAAGAAACGATATTTAAAATAGTAATTATTGAATTTTATCGGATAATATACATGAGATTAAAAACTGATTTGTTGATCAGGCCACAATACCATTACACAAATGTAACTACTGAAGCTGAATGAAATATAAATAGTCACTTCATTAATGTAAAAAACGGTTAGCATTTTAATTTGCAGGTTGCAAGTTTCAAAACTTGCAGCAGATGAAACCATTGTGATAATTGTGCTTTGTTAGGGGAAACCTCTTGGTATCTGTCTATATATTTTAGATTTACATTATTCGGACTACTGTCCTCATCTATGTCGCCATAATTATTACAAGTAGTTGTATGCGCCCGCCTTCTTCAGGTGGTTGGAATGTCGAACTGAAAACTTTATTTCGCTCACTGGCGTAGACTGTTTAATTAAAACTTAATATTTACTTAAATTAGTTGTTAAATTATAAAAATAAACTATATTTCTGAGATGACGTATTATGTACACTATTGTCCTCATCTTTGTTGCAATATTTATCACAACGTTTCGGCCATTCAGAATGTCGAACTGAAACCTTTATTTCGGTCGCTGGGGTAGACTGTTCTAGTTCCACGTACAATGTCTAATGGATGTCAGTTATCAGTTATCTCCTGTTAATTACTTTCTCTATGTTCTCCACTGCTTTAACCAGGTATTGAACTCAGACTCTTTTGGGTAATGTCACTGTGCCATGTGACCTTGGATAAACACGTTAATTAGATTCAGTGACATGTAGAGGACACAGTGTGCCATAATTAAAAGTCTGAGTATAAACTTGTAATATACAAGAAATTTCTTTTTCTTAATAAAAAATAATACTGTTTAAAGTGTGATCATATATTGTTAAATATAAAGAAATATGATCTAAAAACATTCATTTGAAATAAGAACTGTATTTTAAAATGTTCACCAAAGACAAATATTAACAGAAAAAATAATTTAATTCATCAGTTATTATCTTTTACGCTTCAAGTTCTCACATATTTTCGTTCATTAACTTCCGTACAGAAGTTGAAACAGCCCAAGTGCCAAAAAATATCCACTTCATTTTTTCCCCTTGTATTATGGATTTAATGGTTTTAATTTCTCTCTTCAAAATTTCTCATCAGTTTTAGATTATCATTTCTTCCTACGCAACAGTAAGCAATAATAGAAAGCAATGTACGTATAAAACCAGTAAGAGAAATACATGTTACATCATTCATCATTATGATGTATCATATTGGCATTCGTCTGATACCAAAATCTGAAATCTAGCAGCAAATAGATCCAGAGGTAATTATGACAACTAAAACCTTATGGAGGATTATGATATTCCACTCTTCATATACGTTTATACACGTTCTAAAATCATATAGACAATGAAAGAAAAAAAAGTATATCCTTCATGCCGTTTTATTTACAATTATATCGAGGAGAGAATTATATCGGAGTATTGCTGAAAAATCCCGATGTTCAAGTTTGCAATATCTTACCAATGAACAAAACTCTTATGGAAGACATTCATGGACGCTTCCAGATCGTTTCAGCGACATTTTTGCGTTGTGCATCAATATGCATTTACACTTATATCACGACATTAAGTTTGGTACTGATGTACTAAACTCACATACTGGATAGTATGGTCTTCTACGAGTTCGAATTCCAGTCGAATCCATTACATTCACTTACGTGCTAATACCCTCAGAAAAGGTATGAATCCTCTTCTTCTCCCAGTTGCTATGGGTAAGTAGCAGGACAGGCCGGGTTCTGTAGCCTTGGATGGCAACTGGTCTACCGCAGAAAGAAATGGCTACCTACTGAGGGAAAAATTTGCCTAGTCAATGATGTATCAAAAGATGCATGATCGCCTAATCGTGTACCACGCATGGCATAAAAAAGTATTTTTTATTTTTTTAATTTTTAATAAAAATATAATTCGCTAATAAATAGCTCTTATTTGTAATCAATTGGAATTTCGTGATCAAGAAAACAAACTGTTGTATTGTATTTTGAGTTTGCTCTAATTCTTAAAACCAATTTGATAGACGGTTTATGTTTTGACCATCCCACGTATATATATATATATATATATATATATATATATATATATATATATATATATATATATCTTTAAAAAAAATCATTTTTCGTTTCATTTCATTTTTGGAAGTGCTATCTGATGATCCGACATCCTTTGAAAGGACTCTGGTGAAATAAATTATTATAATGGTAACTTAAATTGGTCAGTTTTTCTTTCAAATAAATAAATAAATAAATATATATATATATATATATATATATATATATATATATATATATATATATATATATATATATATATGTATAAGTAATCAAAATCTTGTTAATCCGTATCGATAATCTCAAAGAGTATGGAATCCAGAGAGGTCAATGTTAAATCAGGGCGAATAATTTAATGAAAAACGACAACATTAAGGGTCCATTGTTTATAATGTATTTCTCCTGAGAATTTCTCTTTTCCTTGCTCATCAGACCACACTTCCAAGGGTGAAATAATGAATTTAAATTTACACACACGCACACAAATATATATATATATATATATATATATATATATATATATATATATATATATATATATATATATATATATATATATATGTATGTGTAATATATATATATATATATATATATATATATATATATGTATGTGTAATATATATATATATATATATATATATATATATATGTATGTGTAATATATATATATATATATATATATGTAAGATATATGTAATATATATATATATGTATAAATTACAAAATTTTGAGTGGGAGTATTAATTTGATGTAAGTTGATAAAGAGAGTGGTGAGATAGATTGTGACAGATGTGGTAGAAATTAGAGAGGGATAGGAGAAATAGGAATGATTTTAAATTTATTTTTATTATAATACTTAACATTGCGGAAGGTGGGTATGATCAATTTTTGAACTATTTAATAGGTCATCGCACCGGAAACGATATATAGAGAAGAAGAATGGTTGAAGATATAAGAAATGTGCTGGAACACACACACACACACACACACACACACACATATATATATATATATATATATATATATATATATATATATATATATATATATATATATATTCCTATGATATTTTTTCTCTTCCATTTGTTAAAACATACTCTTGTTTTGCATTATAATTTTTTGCTTTTATCTTTAATTACAAATATGTTTTAAAATGTAGTTCTCACATTTGTCGTATAATATGCATAGGATAGGAATAGAGAAAGAAAGATGGGATTTTTGTAAATTTTCGACAACTTTTATTTGGTACAAATAAGGAATAGCCGACGTTGAAAATGATGCATTGTATCGATTCGTCAACTGCCATTTCCAAAGGAATTGGCTTTGATAAATGATCAAGGAATTGCATAAATAAGGTATCATCGCATTTTCCTATTATTGAGTTGCCTGCGGGAGGAGAAGGGACATATTCTTCTCCCTTTGAAGATAGTTGCCATTTCACGATGATGTGCGATGGAAATACGCTTAGCTTTCATTTGAATGGAAAAAGACAATGTTACTTGAACTTTAAAGCATGTGTGGTCTTACTTGAAAGGACAGCGGTAGCTTTTAAGTTACCCTCTAAATTTTATTGGATTCACCAAAAACTACCTTAGACCACGGGGAGACAGTGTTGCAAATCGTCCATTTCAGGCATCCCTTCATGGAATGTAACATTCAACATGTTATACATAATGTATATACTGCAAGAAGCAGAATTATTTTCTTGTACAACATGACGTGACGGTCACACGTCGATTCATCTTTCCAGTTACTTTGATAGAGTTAAGTATGTCTGCTCTATTATTCAAATTCGATTTTCTACGGTTATATATATGGTTTTCTTTTTACAAATTTTATTTATCACATATTTTTCCCTACTGAATATAATTTGGTACTTAATCCAGAATAGCTACTGTTTGTATGAATAAACATTATGTACAAAGTAAATACTTCTTGTGGAAATACTTATTGTCATTTATCACATATTTTCCCTACTGAATATAACTTGTTACTTAATCAAGAATAAGTAGTTTTGTAAAATCTAACATTATGATAGAACGTAAGCAATTCTTATAGAAATACCTATTGTCATTAAGAAAACGAAGAGGAAGTGAAACAGATTCAAAATACACCCATAAATATATAAAATTATTCCAGTACTGTTAATTATCAAATTTGCTATTCCATTATATCAAGAGATTTGGCATTCTTCGCCCGAGAAATTACCGTTACTGTCAGTTTAAATATTAAATTCTTTCTCTTAAAACATTTTTTTAGGGTAATAGTCTTTTCAAGTTTGTGTTTTACCTAATATTAATGTCGGTTTCATTGGTGACACTTTTTTTAGAAGTATACATGAAGTAAATCTCTTGATTATGTTAATAATTTCGCTTGAATTTACAAGGGATTACCTTCTTTTTTTTAATGTTGTAGAAAGTCTATAAGTGACTCGTGATAATTTTATCAGCATGAGATTCCTTAGTTCAGAAAATACGAGATTCGAGGAAAAGGGATTCTTCGACAATTTGCTTCAATTTATTCATTTGAAGACGGTTCTAGACCATTGAGTATTTATTAGTCCACCCACGAGGACCAAATGTGGCACAAGGCCGGTTTAAGGTGGGTATCTCCGAGCCCGTAGGCTCGGCCAAAAATATGGCCTTTGAACCCGCCTTGACGGGTTCAGGCCCTGTCTACCTCCCCGGACGAATCCTTACCCTTCGGCAAAGCCTGGTTCGGGTTCCTCTCTGCTAATGCAGAGAGTTGGACAGAAGGCGTCCGCAGTCAAAGACCGCGAGACGCCACTGAGGTTCTAGACCATTGAGATTTTAGATCTTGGCTGTCTTCAATGTCAAGCCTCGGCAGAGTTCAATAGCAGTTAATTAGACCTGTGGGCAATGAACTATTCTCTTACCTGCAACCGTTATTCTACTGACGAAATCATACCAACCTTTATTTCCTATATAGCTATTGCTATGGCAGATGTCCAGAAGAATTGCATATTTCAATGTCACCATTTCAGATTTTCAAAGCTAGGACACACCATGCAATTTTAATGGTTGCAAACAATCCATTGGTGTTCCTTTGAATAAAATCAAATTCTGTTCACTGCTTCTTTTCCCCAGAATTGTTAATATGTGGAATCAACTCTCGAGAGAAAATTTTCCTAACAGATACAAACATCGTTTCGAATTCAGTGTCAACCGATATCTATTATACACGTCCTCATTATACGCTCTTACCACCCCGTCCTGGCTCTCTTACAATTTCACTAAGTAACCCTCTACCCTGAAAGACATTTGGGCCTTGAAATATCATTAAAAATATCCTTAACGGTATTACGTAATATTTCGTAGAATAAAAAACAGCACTGAGAATGACGCAAAAGTTAAAATAATACAGACACCTCATGTCAACAGATATATTTAGCAAGCTCGCATATAAATATTACCATTTCATCTTTTAATTTCACGCATACGCGTTGTTCGCTCTGTAATTTGTCAACTGTACAGTATAGTAGGTTCAGTTTGGCACAGTGTGAGAGAAAAAGTCCACCATGACGCTTGGTTTTCTCGCCGGAAGCTCCAAAACTAATATTTCTGAAAACTTTGGTCTCAATATGGGGACATTGGAAAAAGTGATGGATGACTTTAATGGTTATTACGAAGATGTTTGGAATGACCCCTAGTGATGGCGGCGTTATGCCTCCATTCTTCTTCCCACAGTGTTTAAATCTCAGAACGGAGGCCTCGATCAATTGGTACTCGTGTGGGTCAAGAAAACGGCTGTTGGAAGGCCGTATTTCTGGCAACAGGTCTCTGCACTATGCCAGGTAAAAAGAAGAACGCAGTCATGTTTTAATTATTATGTGGGAGGCGCAGTTGACCAACAAAACTCCCTGTAACAGGAAAGATGACCTGAAGGCAAGGATTATGGTAGTATTCACCAACTTAAACATAGTGGCTATCCAGAAGAGAGGGAGAAGTTACCGAAATAGTCTGAATGACGTGGTTGATGCCAATGATTATTTTATTGAATAAATTTACTCTTTTGATAACTTACAGATATTTTCTGAAATTTTGGTAAACATATCTTTTCAAATCAGTATTATTTTAATTTTAGCTTAATTTAGACGGCAATTTATATATCGCAAAATTATACATATATATATATATATATATATATATATATATATATATATATATATATATATTACTGAATATAAATCATATCCAGCGTTGATTGGAAGACTCGGAGTTTCATGCAGTTTATGAAAACTTCTGTTGAGGAGATATTCTGACCGTTAAATAGTTTAAGCTCACGAGGTGTTGACTGAAAATTGTTTGTTAAAACTAGTTCATTTACTCATAGATGCGTACAATATTAGAATTAACTATGAATAATTTATAACATTTATATTCATAAGTTAGAAAGGCAAACATTTAATAAAATATATTTTTTTTAAATCGTCTACATTTGAATAAACAATATATCAAGTGGGGTAACTCTTGCTTTTTAAACATAATTTACCCTAATTATACGATTTATTTAAGCTACAACACAAGTTAGAAAAGAAGGGTGAAAATATAAAACAAATACTAGGTCGTGCCTATATATCTAATGTGCTTAAAAAATTAACATTATATATATATATATATATATATATATATATATATATATATATATATATATATAAATTAGAGAAGTAATATATAACAATGTTAATGAGATCAATGGCGAAATCGCTTCATTAACAATACTTAATGTGTCATTTAACTACAATCAATTCCTTGAATAATTTGATCCTTATATTTGAGTTGTTGTGTATTTGTGATGTTGTCAAGTGCAAAATATATTTTATTATAATAAATGACAATAAAAAAACATTTTACCTCGCAACAAAAAATATTTTTACGCCATTCTTTTTCTTTTGTATATAAATGATGTCCCCATAAATTCGACCGATTATAAATATGAATTAAGATTAGGCAGTTCTATGATTTTTTTTTTGATGTTTTAAAGATTTGTAGTGCATATATAATTTTTCACACATAATTACCATAAAAAAACAAGATAAAACAGAAAAATACATTTTCACAAAAAACACTTAGATCAGTCTTAATGTAACACCCTTAAATATAATCCGTCTTAATGAAACACTATATATATATATATATATATATATATATATATATATATATATATATATATATATATATATATATATATAAATTGATTTATTTAAAATATGGTGTTTATCCCTACACAGTTCTAACCATGTTTCAAAAATGGAAGCTAAAAGCTACGAATTTCATTTTGTAATTAAATTAAAGACATTAGTTCCATTTCATCCTCAAGAGAATTTTGGAGTAACTTTTAAAATTACTGGGTTTTAAAGACACAGCTTAAAACATAATTGTAATTTTAAAAGTTACTCCAATATTCACTTGAGGATGAAATGGAACTAATGTCTTTAATTTAATTACAAAATGAAATTCGTAGATTTTAGTTTCTATTTTTGAAACATGGTTAGAACTGTGTAGTGAAAAAACATATTTTAAATAAATCAATTTATAATATTAATGCTCTGAAAATTTACATTGAGCACTATTTTAAAAAAAATGAAAATATCTATAAGAACACCAGATTTTATATCTTACTGTTCTTTCTTTATATATATATATATATATATATATATATATATATATATATATATATATATATATATGTATCAGTGTGTGTGTGTGTGTACCCGCACTCGTGTGGGTGCGCGAGAGTGATAACGATATATATATATATATATATATATATATATATATATATATATATATATATATATATATATATATATATATATAAAGATTAATACTGGGAAAATAATGTGAAAAGTGGAAATGTTTC
Organism: Acanthosepion lycidas; assembly: GCA_963932145.1. NCBI lineage: Eukaryota > Metazoa > Mollusca > Cephalopoda > Sepiida > Sepiidae > Acanthosepion > Acanthosepion lycidas. Next base: position 29,591,869 of record OZ010595.1, on the reverse strand, counting down.
TTGTAATCCGTTTAGGCCTTTAGTAAAATTCCTCGAAAATTCGTTATGTTGGAGCGATTGCACATTTTAATTAATTTTATCTACGCGATTTCATTTAGATTCTTTTTCTTTCCATCACTTTCTTTTTAGATATCCCACATTGCATTGCGATAATAGATATTCTATCAATAATGGAGAAATGTTAGAAGTGTCAAGGTGCAAATTTACTGTAGATGAACTTCGTCAGTCTCATTACGGTAGCCAACCAAAAATCTCCACTATTGTTTAGTAAAATGTCGTTTTTGGATCAACATAAACATTTACTTAGATTTCTTGACTCCAAATTTTTTTCTCTCTCTCTCTCCCTTATATATATATATATATATATATATATATATATATATATATATATATATATATATATATATATATATAATATTACACATGTCCTTTTATATTTTTATTTCATGAATATGTAAGTTGATTGTATGAAGGGATTTTATAATTTTGGTTCAATATTTTCTTTACAATTTTATGTGTTTATCAATATATATCTATTTTTGTATCAATATATATCTATTTTTGTATCTCTATATTAACATCATTTTGTGAAATTGTTTTTAGTTAAGTGCATCTTTCTTTAAATGTTGCCAAACAAAAGAACATGTTTTAGAAATTAATTTATTATTTGTAATCTTACGTATCCTGCTTCTTTTCTTTTGCTTTGTATAAATTAGAAAATAATTTTATTTCTGAAGCGTTTATGTGTAAACATCTTCAGTCTTCAGAAAAATTTCTCTTGTTCTTTCGAAATGGAATATACGAAAAATAGAGAATATATTTGATTATGTATTCATGTGTAAAGGCATTTAAATCATGAATATATATTTACATTGTATTCATATTTATCAACAAAAATATATGAACATATTTTTAATGAGTTCTGTATTGAATATTTTAAATTTAATTCAATTTTTTTCTCAGAATTACGAAACGTCATTTAATAAAGTATATTCATTAACATGGAGTGATAAACAATATGATTAAAAAATAAACAATAACTACATTATTAATATTGCTTCACTGAAAGTTTCCTAATTATATCCTTGTCCTTGAAGATAATTTCTACTAGAAAATATTCGAATTATATATAAATTGTAAAGTAACTATAATCATTTTCATAAGAAGCTTGCAATAGTACCGCCCTAATATCACACTGCTATTTTGCCTATAGGTAAGAAAACAGGAATCACATCAGCCAATGATATATCCATCAGTATGTAACCACCAGAGGTAAATCTTTCTGCTTGCTATTATTATGGCTGAAGCAAAACTCCAAAAGAAAAACACACTACGCATTCGTGGGCATCTATTTTTTTCCTGACATGAAGGACAGCGACTATAACGAATCAATAGCTGTAACCAGTGCAAGGAAATTTAGTTCACTGTGTCCTGCCAGAAAGATTTTCTCGTCAGAATCCATCTTGCACTTTTACAAATCTACCATTGTTCAATGCATTGAATACTGTTGCCATATCTGTTCTGTTGCTCCTGATCTCGAGATACTTGACAAAATACAACGAAGGATCACTAACTAATGTCGTCTTCTCACCGACATGACGTGGATTGCTTCTGGCTAGTCTTCTGCCGGGATTTTTTCCTTGATGCACCTAATATATGTGCTAATTGTTTCGCATCAAGGTCCCATTATTTTGCAATTGTAATAGCTAAATGCAACCACCACTTATTCTCCAACAGTAATTTTACTCACACTTCACACTTGTGGAAATTTCTTCCGTTCCTTCCCCTCTTGACAACTAAAATATTCAATTATTGAAATGCAATGCCAATGGCAAACTCCTGTCAGTTTGAACCATATACATGATTCATCCTTACTAAACCTTTCATAATCCTAGTAATTTTCACACTCTGAAAACATTGAAGTCAACACTCAGAGGCGAAACCCTGTTTCATGCTAGACTCAATCTTCAGGCCGCCTGATATATATATATATATATATATATATATATATATATATATATATATATATATATATATATATATATATATATATGAAAATATATATATATATACATTGAAACGTACGAATATGTAATATATATGTATAGGCTTATATATATATATATATATATATATATATATATATATATATATATATGTATAGGCTTATATATATATATATATATATATATATATATATATATATATATATATATATATATGCAGTTAACTATATACATATACAAAAGGAATGGGATGAAAAAAGGAAATGGTCATATCTATATTCTGGGAAGTGAATATTTTCTCATTATCTTCGTGTGTGATTTTAATAATATAGCTCCTGGCTAGCACTATTAGTCGATAAAAAAAACTTTCTGGAATTGGTCATCTGTAATGGCGTCTCGCATCATGTCAATGCCAGATTCTACATATATTTGAGACATAGAAATGAATGGTACGGCTTCACTGCGATATCTTAACTCATAAGAATAATCACCTGATGTTGCAACTTCACGTTGCCTTATTTACTTCAATTTTTAGAAGCGTCTAAAAACCAGGTCCTCGCCCTGAATGACAACAATTTCTGGTAAGAGAAAATAATGCGAACGACTGAAACCTGGTTTAATGCTGTGGAGCAAATTTCGCATAATTGCTCGACTATATCTATTTAATATAACTGATTTGGTTTGATTGTTTTAGTTATATATATATATATATATATATATATATATATATATATATATATATATATATATATATATATATATATATATATATATATATATACACACCGTTATGTGTTAGATAATGTCGAACTCTAAATAATTGTACGCAAATTTATTGCTTCATCTACATATATATTGAATGACAATTTATGCCTTATTTTTTATATAATTGTATATTTGTGTAAACGTATATTTTATATATTTACAGTTTGTAGATAATCTATTGTGTTTTTTCTATATTTTCATAAAAATGGCCTCATACCAGTGGTGCAGTTAGCGTATTCTACACAGGCAGACAACCATAGTGAGCGAACGTCAGGCACTTTGTATTCATTCATGTTTATTCTCATCGATTTGAAATACAATTAATTTGGAAACGTTACACGTATTAATTATGACAAATTTAAAAAGCAATAATTTAAAAAAAAAAATCCTGTTGATTTTATTTCTAAAGTGCATACATATCCTACCAGAGAGAGGGCACAGTTTGAAGTGATCGGTTAAGAGCTTTGATCATCTAAAATTTTGGGCCATCATGGCTTATTCGATACATCACTGACTAACCAGGAGTTATAACCGTATGAAATCTCTAGGCAGATCTGAATTCAGCGATTTCTTTACCCTAGACCTTTTGTCAGTGAAGGGTATACAGCCCAAATTGTCCTTCAAATTACACATATGTGGGAGAAGAGATAGATTAATACATTTCCCAAATAAATGTATGAACTGGAATTCGAACTCGCCTCTCTGATTACTCAGACCCAGCATATATTAATTATTACAACGTTCCTCCAGCAGTGATAATCTTTAATGTTACAAATTATCAGGTTTAATGATATGTTTCTATGTAATATCTTAAAATAAATAATATTGCTCTGCTTTATATTGAGCCCTTTTTAAATTAAATGTTACGGACGTTGTAATTGAACGCTATTCGTTCTAATATTTACTGTATATATACTTGCGCAGCTGATAAGAGATGCGAGAGAAAGGAAAAGCGATCTGACAGTACTATGGTTGGACCTCGCCAATGCGTATGGTTCCGTGCCTCATAAGCTCGTGGAAGAAGCTCTAAAAAGGCATCACTTCCCTCTTCATTTAGTGGTCTAATTTCAGACTACTATAATAATTTTCATCTTAGAGTATCGGCAAGAATAGTATCGGAATGGCACACCCTGGAGAAAGGCATTATTACGGGGTGCACGCTGTCCTCAGTACTGTTCTCGCTGGCTATGAATATGCTGGTCAAAGCATCTGAAGTAGAGTGTAGAGGACCCCTCTCTAAACCAGGAATTCGCCAACCCCCCATTAGAGCATATATGGACGATATAACCGTAACATGCACATCCGTAACAGGAGGAAGATGGCTCTTGAAGGGCTTAGAGAAAAACATTACATAAGCCAGCTAAGTCTCGATCATTAGTCATTAAAAAAGGAAAAATAACGGAGAAATATCATTTCAAAATATCCGGTGTAACTATCCCAACCCTAAACGAAAAACCTGTTAAGAGCCTGGGTAAGTTTTTTGACGGCAGTCTAATAGACACTGTGGCTATTGAACAGACAACTAAAGACCTTACACAGTGGCTCAATAAGATTGATAAATCAGGCTTACCAGGTCGATTTAAAGCCTGATTATTCCAGCATGCCGTTTTACCCAGAATATTATGGCCACTTTTGATGTACGAATTCCCAATGACCAGTGTAGAATCACTGGAGAAAGTAATAACTAGGCGTCTGAGAAGATGGTTGGGAGTTCCGAAGTGTCTGAGCACAGCAGCACTCTACGGCAGGAATAATGCTCTTCAGCTTCCTTTCAATAGTCTTGTTGAGGAGTTTAAAGTCACAAGAGTAAGAGAACAGTTGCAATATAAAGAATCAAAAGACCCAAAAGTGGTAGCATCATGTATTCAATCTCGAACGGGGAGAAAATGGAGTGCAGAAAAGGAGTTGGAGATGGCAGAGGATAGATTACGGCATAAATCAATTCTTGGGACTATCGCTAAAGGTAGAGCGGGTCTCGGTTATTTTCCTTGTCCCTAAATAAACAGAGCCAAAGGGAAAGAAACACGGCAATTAATCAAAGAAGGAGTGCGAGCATGGATTGAAGAAACGAGATACTGCAAGATGGTGGGACTTAGTTCACAGGGAGCATGGACAAAATGGCAGGGTGTCGAACAGAAAAAGATCAACTGGTCAGACTACTGGCGGTCAAACTTTGGTGAAATAAGTTTCCTAATAAAATCGGTATACGATGCGCTACCTAGCCCATCCAATTTATATTTATGGGGCAAAAGGGATACCCCAAATTGCCAATTATGTGGGAAACGCGCTTCACTCCAACATATCCTAAGTAGCTGCACTAAAGCATTGAGTGATGGTAGATACCGCTGGTTCCACGACCAAGTCCTAAAAGCAATAGCACATGAAGTCAGTGAAGCAGTGAGAACTTCTTAATACAAACCGAATAAGAAGTTCATATTAATTTCCTTCGTTAAAGAGGGAACGAAGAAAAACAAACAAACGATCCCCAAAACAAACTTGTTATCGTCAGCAAACGATTGGCATTTGGATACAGACCTGAAGACACAACTAAAGTTCCCCAGACATATAGCGGAAACATCACTAAGACCAGACTTGATTATCTATTCCGACTCCACCAAACAGTGTATAATATGGGAGCTCACGGTCCCCTGGGAAGAATACCTGACATTAGCAAATGAAAGGAAACGATCAAAATATCAAGAATTGATCGAAAAGTGTCAGCAAAATTCCTGGAAGGTCACATATGACTCTGTGGAAGTAGGATGTCGTGGCTTTGCAGGCCAGTCATTATGCAAAGCTTTTAGGAAAATAGGCATCGTAGGATCAGCTAAAGCCAAAGCCGTTAAGAAAATTTCAAATGAAGCTCTGACGGCTTCTAAATGGATATGGCTTAAAGGATCCGAGCAGTGGGGGAATAATTCAATGGAAAACAATCCCTAACCTGGATTTAAATTGCTTGCGAATAAATAAGTTTTTATAGGTTTTATTAGTTAAATTTAGCTCACAAACTCTTGATAGTTTTTTTTTTCTTTTTCATAAAACAGAAATATTGTGACTTAACATCCGATATTGTTCAGGTACTGGAACTTATCATAATGTAGAATTTATTATTCTCATACGACAATGTTATTTTTTAATGTAACATAATTTAAAATCAATCCACACAAATTAACATTAATAAAATTCATTTCTATCATACGCCACAATATCATCAATTTATTTTAACCGTTATAATTTAGAATTAATTCGTTTTTACCATAAAAATTAATTTATTTCAAATCAATATTTCATCCGCCCTTATATAGTTTAATTTAATATTCCATCCGTCCCTACCGGTACCACTGATATATATATTTTAACTGTAAATACATAAAATCAATCCATTCCATACGATAATAAGAATTTTTTTAATTAAGTAGTATAAATTATTTTTGAAAAAGATTACATTTTTTTTTTTTTTTTTAATTGGTGCGAAGCAAGCAATTTATATAATTCAGTTTGGAAGGGAGAAAAAAAAAAAAAGAGAGGAGGAAAAGGTAAAAAAAAACAAAAAAAAAAACAAAAGACGCCCCCATTTTAGTGAACAGCTAAATGTATTGTCAATATTTTAATTGGGACAGAGCAAGCAATTTTGGACGCTTCCATTGGTTGTTATTTTATTTATTTATTTATTTATTTATTATTTTATTTTATTTTATTTTTATTTTTTTTATCTTATTTATTTTTATTTTTTTAATTTTTTTTTTAAGAGCAGAAAGTATAAATTCTGTCATGAGCACTAACACAATTCATTACACGCTGGCTTCCCACCTATCCTCTGCCCCGTCTTCCCCTTCTTCATCTAAAAAGACTTTCATAAAACCACCTCCGCCCAAATCTGCATCAAGCTCACCAGCAAAATCGCGTCATACTTCTAAACCTTCGCCTGTGAGGACGCCTACCGGGTGGACACCATCTACCACCCCCAATGTCTCACCCATGTCAACTCCCATACATTCACCTCAAAAAAAAAGATTAAGAAGTCCAGATGCTCAATCCATTACCGACAAGAAAAAGAAAAAAATCAAACCACCATATCTCCCAGGGGAAGACGTCTGCCGCGTACCCCGGGACCAAGCAGAAAGGGTTTTTGGCCAAACACGTAACCCAAAAGATCTGAAGATTCTTTGGAATTTTAAAAAGGTAAATGGCCTAGATGTGGAGAATCCGAATAACTTCCCTTTGGCCTCAAGAATCCTGACTGTTATTAGATCTGGCCCGGGTACGCGGGAGATTTGGGGCATGATAGAGGAGGCCCAGTCGTCGCTCAAATTGGTGCCCCCAGCTGCCTATCTTCTTGACCCCGAATCAAATGAATCTGATCAAAAGCTGAAAGGGAGGGTCCCAGTTTTTGTTCACCCATCCCTTTATAGAGCCCTCAAACTCACCTACCCCTCGGACATCGGCGGCTTGTCTCAAGATGATACCGTCGAAAATGAGATGGCGTCCGGATCTATGGGACGAGCTGTCGGTGTCCTCACCCCAGCCATGTTCTATCCTGAAGGACAACCCTAATCGGCTTGACAATGGCACTCTGGTTAGCTAGTTTAAATGTCCGGGGCCTGAGGTCCGAGTCTCGCAGGGCGAGGCTCACTTGTGATCTTCGGCGCCTCGCGGTGAATGTATGTTGTATACAAGAGACCCGTTTTTCTTCTCATGATCGTGAGGACATACTGTCTAAGGGGTTCGCCGTTTATTCAGCCTGTTTTGATGGTCGTTCGAGGGGTGTCTCTTGGCTAGTGAGCAAGTCTTTGAAGGCTGCTTGTACCCTTGTCTTCGCGGATCCGGCGGGCAGACTTTGCGTGCTGGATGTTACCATAAAGGATAAGTTTCTACGTCTCATTGGGGTTTATGCGCCCAATACCCATTCCGAGCGGCCTGCTTTGTTTCGGCAGATCGCGCCGTTCTTGACGACGTCTCGTCGGGTAGTTTTAGCGGGGGATTGGAATGCCGTCCTTGACCCCGATATAGATCGTATCGGGCATAAACAAGGTACTAACAACCCGGATGTGAAACCATTTCGGGACTTTATCGATGAGTTTGATCTTGTCGATAAGTTCCGGAATGAACACCCTCGGGAGGTAGCATGGACTTGGACAAATAGTGGCAACTCGGCTCCCGGGACGCTTGCGAGCTACCTGGACCGGGTCTTAGTTAGGAGAGTCAATGTAGGGCTCTTAGGCTGTCCAAGTTTCCATTATATAGTTTATACGGATCATAGGCTTGTCCGGGTCCGTGTAAACTTAGATAAGCCTAAGGTTAGATTGGCTGGTTACTGGAAATTGAACTGTTCCCTTTTTGGTGATCAGGGTTTCCGGGACCAGCTTTTACTAATGATACAAAGGGAATTGACGGGTGCGGTTGTGGGAAATGCCTAGTGGGGGAAATTAAAATCTCAAATTCGAACGTTTGCTGCCGATTTTAGTCGTCGACTCAATCTAGATAGATTAGAAGATAAAGTCGATCGGGCAGTGAAATCCCGTGTTAGTGGGGACATAGCCTTAGCTAAGGCAGAGTTGTCCTCCTTGCTTATCAAGAAGGATCAAGCTCTGGTAGTTAGGGCTAGGTTAAAAAGAATGTCTTCTGAGGCAACGAATATGGCCGCTGAACTGCGTGCAGAGGAAAATCGAAGCGCGTCTAAGCGACATATCGCATGCGTCACATTGCCGGATAAGCGGACCGTGACTACAAACGCGGGCATATGTGAGGTGTTTCGGGACTACTTTCAGGATCTTTTCACCAGGGAGCCCGGTCTGAGCTCTGCTCAGTTCGACGCCTATTTAGCTGACTTTCCCTGCCTTTCGGCAGCTGAAGCGGCTAGGTGCGAGGGTCCCATTACAGAGTCGGAGATCTGGGAAGCGCTGAAGCAGGTTGGCCTGGATAAGTCTCCGGGATTAGATGGTCTTCCCTACGAAGTGTACTTGAGGTTGTCGCACGTTTTTGTTCCTTTGCTGGAACTGATTTACAACCACTGGATGAAGCAGGGGTCTTTACCCCAACGCTTCACCAGGGGTGTGATCAAGTTGCTGCGTAAGGACAAGGGCGGTGGGGATGGGTTAGGGAACTTTCGCCCTTTAACGATGTTAAACACTGACTTAAAGATTTTGGCGAAGATCTTAGCCAACCGTTTGCAGCTTGTCCTGTCTAGTCTGATTGGCCCCGAACAGACTTGTGCTGTGAAGGGCAGGACTATTCAGGATAACCTTCACATGGTACGCTTGATCTTAGAAAAAGTCGACAGTGAAGCCGCGCTGATCAATTTAGATCAGTCCAAGGCCTTCGATAGGGTTGACCATCGATTTCTGGAGGCTGTCCTTTCGGCTGCCGGTTTCAGAGCCGACTTTCGCTCCTGGATCCGACTTTTGTATGCGACCCCCGGTGCGCTGGTGGAAGTGAATGGGGTAAGATCGAAGCCTTTCGTATTGTCTCGCTCCATTCGTCAAGGTTGTCCGCTCTCGCCTCTGCTTTACGTTCTTGCGTTGGAACCATTCCTTCGCAAGTTGAAGGCAAATCCGGTCCTGCGCGGAATTTCCCTGCCTGGGGCTTCCACCTCAGCCAGGTATTCTGCCTATGCTGACGACGTTTCGGTTCTTGTGTCGAGCAGAGCCGAGATTGACGAAGTCAGCAAAGAGATCAGTGGGTATGAGATGGTGACAGGGGCCAAGATCAACCGCGATAAGTCTGTGGGCTTGCGGTTGGGTGCGTGGAAGGGGGTTTCTCTTCCCGGACCTTTCCTCTGGACGGATGGGCCGATCAAGATACTCGGCGTCTGGTTCGGTCCTGATCTCCAGTTGGAAATGAATTGGTCGGAGGTGCAGGGGAAGGCCGAGATCGCGGTTAAACTGTGGTCTCGGAGGAGACTTTCCCTGAAGGGAAGGGCGGAGGTATGTGTTTCACACATATATCCGATACTCCTTTACCGACTTTCTGTGCTTCCGCTCCCGTATGCCAGACTAATGTCATTAGTCCGGACCTTGTTCTCCTTTTTGTGGAGAGACAAGGCCCCTATGGTAACTCGCGAGATCTGTTGCCTTCATCCCTCTGAGGGCGGTCTGGGTATGCCTAGCATTGAGATTCGTCAATATATGCTTCGCATTACCTTTCTAGACCGAATGTGTCGCGGATTGGATGAGGTGGGCACCTTTTGGAAAGAAGATGTCCGAAAACATTTCCCATCCCTGAGAAGTGTGCACTCGTGCGAGGAGGAGGCCGGCCGTAGACCTCGTGCCGAGTGTGCCTTCTACCGCGAATGTCGTAGTGCTTTGAAGCTCCTTTTACGGACGTCGGATGGCCTCTCCGACGCCCAGGCGTTGTCTCGTAAGGCATTGTATCGATTGTTAGTTAGGGGGTCCGTTCAAGATGATCTGATCGACGAGCTCGGTCTTACGAAGCAGGAGGCTCGCTCGATGTGGCCTTGGGCGCCTGGGTTGAAATGTCTCAATAACGATGAGGCATCACTCACCTGGCTGATGATTCGTGAGGCCCTCTGGGTCGGCAAGAGACTCTGTTCAGCAGGTTTGGAGAAATATCCAAACTGTCGTCGCTGCACTGGGGAAGTCGAGACCATTGGTCACGCCTTTTTTCAGTGCAAGACGGTAGTGCCGTTGTGCAAGTTTGTTGAAGGCCTCATGGTTCGCATGCTGCAGGGAAAGTTCTTTGTCCTGGAAGCCAGTTCTGTCTGTAGCAATGTGGTGTCGCAATTGACGAAGGCTGAACACTATGTGTTCTGTTGCTTACTAGGGATTATGAGAGTCGTGATTTGGACGACGCGTCAGAAGGGATTCCATGAGGGCGAGAAGTTCACCTCTTCCCAACTGATCTTGTACTTTAAGCATCAGCTTAAAGTCAAGATTAGGACGGAAAGGCGGCGGCTCACCTCATCGGAATTTGGCAAAAGGTGGGTGAATCTTGCGCGAATGTGTAGAGTGAAAGGGGCTGACCTAGAGTGGCACTTGGACGTCGGTTAGGTACAGGATTTGTCCTAACAGGGTTGAACATAGGCAACCCACCCTGATTTTAGGTTAGACTAGGTTTTTGAATTTGAATCTTTAGTTTTCCCTTTTTTCTAGTAAACTTAGCTAGGGTATGCATGCGCATTGGCCCCTTTTATTTCTGTCCCTAATTTTTCTTTCGTTTAATTCCCCATCCCCTCCCTCGTTAGGTGGTCAGTGACTTCAGTTCTCTGGTGGATGCGGGGCGACTTTCGTTTCGTGTGTGTGCTTTTTCGTATTTGTTGTTGTGTATGAATGTGTGTGTGTCTGTGTGTATGCTTGGAGGAATGAATGGTTTTTTCTTATTTTTTTTCTTAGCCCCGCATTGATTTCGTCTAGTTAACTGATTTTGCTGCCACATTTATGGTTTGTGGGGGGTTTTATTACTAACACAGTTTTGTTTAGTTTTATTGTAAATAATTTAAAAGTCATATTGTACATAATCATTTGGGGTTCTTTTTAAAAAAATTGTTATTTTATGACCCTCCCCCCACGAACAATATTTGTACATAAGGGGACTAGTTAGGACTTCATGGAGAATTTGAGGCGTTATGGTGGACGTGGTAAGAAAGGTAGGAGTGAATGTGTTGTTTTGGTGATTGGAATACTGTTGGTTTGTTTGGGTCCGTGTCTGGGACTAGCTAAGTTTAGATTTAAGACAGAAGAAGACCGTCATTCCCCATCCCCCTTTTAGGCCTTGTGCCACATTTTATACATAAAATTTTGTATAAATAAATATCATTACACGCTGGCTTCCCACCTATCCTCTGCCCCGTCTTCCCCTTCTTCATCTAAAAAGACTTTCATAAAACCACCTCCGCCCAAATCTGCATCAAGCTCACCAGCAAAATCGCGTCATACTTCTAAACCTTCGCCTGTGAGGACGCCTACCGGGTGGACACCATCTACCACCCCCAATGTCTCACCCATGTCAACTCCCATACATTCACCTCAAAAAAAAAGATTAAGAAGTCCAGATGCTCAATCCATTACCGACAAGAAAAAGAAAAAAATCAAACCACCATATCTCCCAGGGGAAGACGTCTGCCGCGTACCCCGGGACCAAGCAGAAAGGGTTTTTGGCCAAACACGTAACCCAAAAGATCTGAAGATTCTTTGGAATTTTAAAAAGGTAAATGGCCTAGATGTGGAGAATCCGAATAACTTCCCTTTGGCCTCAAGAATCCTGACTGTTATTAGATCTGGCCCGGGTACGCGGGAGATTTGGGGCATGATAGAGGAGGCCCAGTCGTCGCTCAAATTGGTGCCCCCAGCTGCCTATCTTCTTGACCCCGAATCAAATGAATCTGATCAAAAGCTGAAAGGGAGGGTCCCAGTTTTTGTTCACCCATCCCTTTATAGAGCCCTCAAACTCACCTACCCCTCGGACATCGGCGGCTTGTCTCAAGATGATACCGTCGAAAATGAGATGGCGTCCGGATCTATGGGACGAGCTGTCGGTGTCCTCACCCCAGCCATGTTCTATCCTGAAGGACAACCCTAATCGGCTTGACAATGGCACTCTGGTTAGCTAGTTTAAATGTCCGGGGCCTGAGGTCCGAGTCTCGCAGGGCGAGGCTCACTTGTGATCTTCGGCGCCTCGCGGTGAATGTATGTTGTATACAAGAGACCCGTTTTTCTTCTCATGATCGTGAGGACATACTGTCTAAGGGGTTCGCCGTTTATTCAGCCTGTTTTGATGGTCGTTCGAGGGGTGTCTCTTGGCTAGTGAGCAAGTCTTTGAAGGCTGCTTGTACCCTTGTCTTCGCGGATCCGGCGGGCAGACTTTGCGTGCTGGATGTTACCATAAAGGATAAGTTTCTACGTCTCATTGGGGTTTATGCGCCCAATACCCATTCCGAGCGGCCTGCTTTGTTTCGGCAGATCGCGCCGTTCTTGACGACGTCTCGTCGGGTAGTTTTAGCGGGGGATTGGAATGCCGTCCTTGACCCCGATATAGATCGTATCGGGCATAAACAAGGTACTAACAACCCGGATGTGAAACCATTTCGGGACTTTATCGATGAGTTTGATCTTGTCGATAAGTTCCGGAATGAACACCCTCGGGAGGTAGCATGGACTTGGACAAATAGTGGCAACTCGGCTCCCGGGACGCTTGCGAGCTACCTGGACCGGGTCTTAGTTAGGAGAGTCAATGTAGGGCTCTTAGGCTGTCCAAGTTTCCATTATATAGTTTATACGGATCATAGGCTTGTCCGGGTCCGTGTAAACTTAGATAAGCCTAAGGTTAGATTGGCTGGTTACTGGAAATTGAACTGTTCCCTTTTTGGTGATCAGGGTTTCCGGGACCAGCTTTTACTAATGATACAAAGGGAATTGACGGGTGCGGTTGTGGGAAATGCCTAGTGGGGGAAATTAAAATCTCAAATTCGAACGTTTGCTGCCGATTTTAGTCGTCGACTCAATCTAGATAGATTAGAAGATAAAGTCGATCGGGCAGTGAAATCCCGTGTTAGTGGGGACATAGCCTTAGCTAAGGCAGAGTTGTCCTCCTTGCTTATCAAGAAGGATCAAGCTCTGGTAGTTAGGGCTAGGTTAAAAAGAATGTCTTCTGAGGCAACGAATATGGCCGCTGAACTGCGTGCAGAGGAAAATCGAAGCGCGTCTAAGCGACATATCGCATGCGTCACGTTGCCGGATAAGCGGACCGTGACTACAAACGCGGGCATATGTGAGGTGTTTCGGGACTACTTTCAGGATCTTTTCACCAGGGAGCCCGGTCTGAGCTCTGCTCAGTTCGACGCCTATTTAGCTGACTTTCCCTGCCTTTCGGCAGCTGAAGCGGCTAGGTGCGAGGGTCCCATTACAGAGTCGGAGATCTGGGAAGCGCTGAAGCAGGTTGGCCTGGATAAGTCTCCGGGATTAGATGGTCTTCCCTACGAAGTGTACTTGAGGTTGTCGCACGTTTTTGTTCCTTTGCTGGAGCTGATTTACAACCACTGGATGAAGCAGGGGTCTTTACCCCAACGCTTCACCAGGGGTGTGATCAAGTTGCTGCGTAAGGACAAGGGCGGTGGGGATGGGTTAGGGAACTTTCGCCCTTTAACGATGTTAAACACTGACTTAAAGATTTTGGCGAAGATCTTAGCCAACCGTTTGCAGCTTGTCCTGTCTAGTCTGATTGGCCCCGAACAGACTTGTGCTGTGAAGGGCAGGACTATTCAGGATAACCTTCACATGGTACGCTTGATCTTAGAAAAAGTCGACAGTGAAGCCGCGCTGATCAATTTAGATCAGTCCAAGGCCTTCGATAGGGTTGACCATCGATTTCTGGAGGCTGTCCTTTCGGCTGCCGGTTTCAGAGCCGACTTTCGCTCCTGGATCCGACTTTTGTATGCGACCCCCGGTGCGCTGGTGGAAGTGAATGGCGTAAGATCGAAGCCTTTCGTATTGTCTCGCTCCATTCGTCAAGGTTGTCCGCTCTCGCCTCTGCTTTACGTTCTTGCGTTGGAACCATTCCTTCGCAAGTTGAAGGCAAATCCGGTCCTGCGCGGAATTTCCCTGCCTGGGGCTTCCACCTCAGCCAGGTATTCTGCCTATGCTGACGACGTTTCGGTTCTGGTGTCGAGCAGAGCCGAGATTGACGAAGTCAGCAAAGAGATCAGTGGGTATGAGATGGTGACAGGGGCCAAGATCAACCGCGATAAGTCTGTGGGCTTGCGGTTGGGTGCGTGGAAGGGAGTTTCTCTTCCCGGACCTTTCCTCTGGACGGATGGGCCGATCAAGATACTCGGCGTCTGGTTCGGTCCTGATCTCCAGTTGGAAATGAATTGGTCGGAGGTGCAGGGGAAGGCCGAGATCGCGGTTAAACTGTGGTCTCGGAGGAGACTTTCCCTGAAGGGAAGGGCGGAGGTATGTGTTTCACACATATATCCGATACTCCTTTACCGACTTTCTGTGCTTCCGCTCCCGTATGCCAGACTAATGTCATTAGTCCGGACCTTGTTCTCCTTTTTGTGGAGAGACAAGGCCCCTATGGTAACTCGCGAGATCTGTTGCCTTCATCCCTCTGAGGGCGGTCTGGGTATGCCTAGCATTGAGATTCGTCAATATATGCTTCGCATTACCTTTCTAGACCGAATGTGTCGCGGATTGGATGAGGTGGGCACCTTTTGGAAAGAAGATGTCCGAAAACATTTCCCATCCCTGAGAAGTGTGCACTCGTGCGAGGAGGAGGCCGGCCGTAGACCTCGTGCCGAGTGTGCCTTCTACCGCGAATGTCGTAGTGCTTTGAAGCTCCTTTTACGGACGTCGGATGGCCTCTCCGACGCCCAGGCGTTGTCTCGTAAGGCATTGTATCGATTGTTAGTTAGGGGGTCCGTTCAAGATGATCTGATCGACGAGCTCGGTCTTACGAAGCAGGAGGCTCGCTCGATGTGGCCTTGGGCGCCTGGGTTGAAATGTCTCAATAACGATGAGGCATCACTCACCTGGCTGATGATTCGTGAGGCCCTCTGGGTCGGCAAGAGACTCTGTTCAGCAGGTTTGGAGAAATATCCAAACTGTCGTCGCTGCACTGGCGAAGTCGAGACCATTGGTCACGCCTTTTTTCAGTGCAAGACGGTAGTGCCGTTGTGCAAGTTTGTTGAAGGCCTCATGGTTCGCATGCTGCAGGGAAAGTTCTTTGTCCTGGAAGCCAGTTCTGTTTGTAGCAATGTGGTGTCGCAATTGACGAAGGCTGAACACTATGTGTTCTGTTGCTTACTAGGGATTATGAGAGTCGTGATTTGGACGACGCGTCAGAAGGGATTCCATGAGGGCGAGAAGTTCACCTCTTCCCAACTGATCTTGTACTTTAAGCATCAGCTTAAAGTCAAGATTAGGACGGAAAGGCGGCGGCTCACCTCATCGGAATTTGGCAAAAGGTGGGTGAATCTTGCGCGAATGTGTAGAGTGAAAGGGGCTGACCTAGAGTGGCACTTGGACGTCGGTTAGGTACAGGATTTGTCCTAACAGGGTTGAACATAGGCAACCCACCCTGATTTTAGTTTAGACTAGGTTTTTGAATTTGAATCTTTAGTTTTCCCTTTTTTCTAGTAAACTTAGCTAGGGTATGCATGCGCATTGGCCCCCTTTTATTTCTGTCCCTATTTTTTTTCTTTCGTTTAATTCCCCATCCCCTCCCTCGTTAGGTGGTCAGTGATTTCAGTTCTCTGGTGGATGCGGGGCGACTTTCGTTTCGTGTGTGTGCTTTTTCGTATTTGTTGTTGTGTATGAATGTGTGAGTGTCTGTGTGAATGCTTGGAGGAATGAATGTTTTTTCTTATTTTTCTCAGCCCCGCATTGATTTCGTCTAGTTAACTGATTTTGCTGCCACATTTATGGTTTGTGGGGGGTTTTATTACTAACACAGTTTTGTTTAGTTTTATTGTAAATAATTTAAAAGTCATATTGTACATAATCATTTGGGGTTCTTTTTAAAAAAATTGTTATTTTATGACCCTCCCCCCACGAACAATATTTGTACATAAGGGGACTAGTTAGGACTTCTTGGAGAATTTGAGGCGTTATGGTGGACGTGGTAAGAAAGGTAGGAGTGAATGTGTTGTTTTGGTGATTGGAATATTGTTGGTTTGTTTGGGTCCGTGTCTGGGACTAGCTAAGTTTAGATTTAAGACAGAAGAAGACCGTCATTCCCCATCCCCCTTTTAGGCCTTGTGCCACATTTTATACATTAACCTGTATAAATAAATATCATTACACGCTGGCTTCCCACCTATCCTCTGCCCCGTCTTCCCCTTCTTCATCTAAAAAGACTTTCATAAAACCACCTCCGCCCAAATCTGCATCAAGCTCACCAGCAAAATCGCGTCATACTTCTAAACCTTCGCCTGTGAGGACGCCTACCGGGTGGACACCATCTACCACCCCCAATGTCTCACCCATGTCAACTCCCATACATTCACCTCAAAAAAAAAGATTAAGAAGTCCAGATGCTCAATCCATTACCGACAAGAAAAAGAAAAAAATCAAACCACCATATCTCCCAGGGGAAGACGTCTGCCGCGTACCCCGGGACCAAGCAGAAAGGGTTTTTGGCCAAACACGTAACCCAAAAGATCTGAAGATTCTTTGGAATTTTAAAAAGGTAAATGGCCTAGATGTGGAGAATCCGAATAACTTCCCTTTGGCCTCAAGAATCCTGACTGTTATTAGATCTGGCCCGGGTACGCGGGAGATTTGGGGCATGATAGAGGAGGCCCAGTCGTCGCTCAAATTGGTGCCCCCAGCTGCCTATCTTCTTGACCCCGAATCAAATGAATCTGATCAAAAGCTGAAAGGGAGGGTCCCAGTTTTTGTTCACCCATCCCTTTATAGAGCCCTCAAACTCACCTACCCCTCGGACATCGGCGGCTTGTCTCAAGATGATACCGTCGAAAATGAGATGGCGTCCGGATCTATGGGACGAGCTGTCGGTGTCCTCACCCCAGCCATGTTCTATCCTGAAGGACAACCCTAATCGGCTTGACAATGGCACTCTGGTTAGCTAGTTTAAATGTCCGGGGCCTGAGGTCCGAGTCTCGCAGGGCGAGGCTCACTTGTGATCTTCGGCGCCTCGCGGTGAATGTATGTTGTATACAAGAGACCCGTTTTTCTTCTCATGATCGTGAGGACATACTGTCTAAGGGGTTCGCCGTTTATTCAGCCTGTTTTGATGGTCGTTCGAGGGGTGTCTCTTGGCTAGTGAGCAAGTCTTTGAAGGCTGCTTGTACCCTTGTCTTCGCGGATCCGGCGGGCAGACTTTGCGTGCTGGATGTTACCATAAAGGATAAGTTTCTACGTCTCATTGGGGTTTATGCGCCCAATACCCATTCCGAGCGGCCTGCTTTGTTTCGGCAGATCGCGCCGTTCTTGACGACGTCTCGTCGGGTAGTTTTAGCGGGGGATTGGAATGCCGTCCTTGACCCCGATATAGATCGTATCGGGCATAAACAAGGTACTAACAACCCGGATGTGAAACCATTTCGGGACTTTATCGATGAGTTTGATCTTGTCGATAAGTTCCGGAATGAACACCCTCGGGAGGTAGCATGGACTTGGACAAATAGTGGCAACTCGGCTCCCGGGACGCTTGCGAGCTACCTGGACCGGGTCTTAGTTAGGAGAGTCAATGTAGGGCTCTTAGGCTGTCCAAGTTTCCATTATATAGTTTATACGGATCATAGGCTTGTCCGGGTCCGTGTAAACTTAGATAAGCCTAAGGTTAGATTGGCTGGTTACTGGAAATTGAACTGTTCCCTTTTTGGTGATCAGGGTTTCCGGGACCAGCTTTTACTAATGATACAAAGGGAATTGACGGGTGCGGTTGTGGGAAATGCCTAGTGGGGGAAATTAAAATCTCAAATTCGAACGTTTGCTGCCGATTTTAGTCGTCGACTCAATCTAGATAGATTAGAAGATAAAGTCGATCGGGCAGTGAAATCCCGTGTTAGTGGGGACATAGCCTTAGCTAAGGCAGAGTTGTCCTCCTTGCTTATCAAGAAGGATCAAGCTCTGGTAGTTAGGGCTAGGTTAAAAAGAATGTCTTCTGAGGCAACGAATATGGCCGCTGAACTGCGTGCAGAGGAAAATCGAAGCGCGTCTAAGCGACATATCGCATGCGTCACATTGCCGGATAAGCGGACCGTGACTACAAACGCGGGCATATGTGAGGTGTTTCGGGACTACTTTCAGGATCTTTTCACCAGGGAGCCCGGTCTGAGCTCTGCTCAGTTCGACGCCTATTTAGCTGACTTTCCCTGCCTTTCGGCAGCTGAAGCGGCTAGGTGCGAGGGTCCCATTACAGAGTCGGAGATCTGGGAAGCGCTGAAGCAGGTTGGCCTGGATAAGTCTCCGGGATTAGATGGTCTTCCCTACGAAGTGTACTTGAGGTTGTCGCACGTTTTTGTTCCTTTGCTGGAACTGATTTACAACCACTGGATGAAGCAGGGGTCTTTACCCCAACGCTTCACCAGGGGTGTGATCAAGTTGCTGCGTAAGGACAAGGGCGGTGGGGATGGGTTAGGGAACTTTCGCCCTTTAACGATGTTAAACACTGACTTAAAGATTTTGGCGAAGATCTTAGCCAACCGTTTGCAGCTTGTCCTGTCTAGTCTGATTGGCCCCGAACAGACTTGTGCTGTGAAGGGCAGGACTATTCAGGATAACCTTCACATGGTACGCTTGATCTTAGAAAAAGTCGACAGTGAAGCCGCGCTGATCAATTTAGATCAGTCCAAGGCCTTCGATAGGGTTGACCATCGATTTCTGGAGGCTGTCCTTTCGGCTGCCGGTTTCAGAGCCGACTTTCGCTCCTGGATCCGACTTTTGTATGCGACCCCCGGTGCGCTGGTGGAAGTGAATGGGGTAAGATCGAAGCCTTTCGTATTGTCTCGCTCCATTCGTCAAGGTTGTCCGCTCTCGCCTCTGCTTTACGTTCTTGCGTTGGAACCATTCCTTCGCAAGTTGAAGGCAAATCCGGTCCTGCGCGGAATTTCCCTGCCTGGGGCTTCCACCTCAGCCAGGTATTCTGCCTATGCTGACGACGTTTCGGTTCTTGTGTCGAGCAGAGCCGAGATTGACGAAGTCAGCAAAGAGATCAGTGGGTATGAGATGGTGACAGGGGCCAAGATCAACCGCGATAAGTCTGTGGGCTTGCGGTTGGGTGCGTGGAAGGGGGTTTCTCTTCCCGGACCTTTCCTCTGGACGGATGGGCCGATCAAGATACTCGGCGTCTGGTTCGGTCCTGATCTCCAGTTGGAAATGAATTGGTCGGAGGTGCAGGGGAAGGCCGAGATCGCGGTTAAACTGTGGTCTCGGAGGAGACTTTCCCTGAAGGGAAGGGCGGAGGTATGTGTTTCACACATATATCCGATACTCCTTTACCGACTTTCTGTGCTTCCGCTCCCGTATGCCAGACTAATGTCATTAGTCCGGACCTTGTTCTCCTTTTTGTGGAGAGACAAGGCCCCTATGGTAACTCGCGAGATCTGTTGCCTTCATCCCTCTGAGGGCGGTCTGGGTATGCCTAGCATTGAGATTCGTCAATATATGCTTCGCATTACCTTTCTAGACCGAATGTGTCGCGGATTGGATGAGGTGGGCACCTTTTGGAAAGAAGATGTCCGAAAACATTTCCCATCCCTGAGAAGTGTGCACTCGTGCGAGGAGGAGGCCGGCCGTAGACCTCGTGCCGAGTGTGCCTTCTACCGCGAATGTCGTAGTGCTTTGAAGCTCCTTTTACGGACGTCGGATGGCCTCTCCGACGCCCAGGCGTTGTCTCGTAAGGCATTGTATCGATTGTTAGTTAGGGGGTCCGTTCAAGATGATCTGATCGACGAGCTCGGTCTTACGAAGCAGGAGGCTCGCTCGATGTGGCCTTGGGCGCCTGGGTTGAAATGTCTCAATAACGATGAGGCATCACTCACCTGGCTGATGATTCGTGAGGCCCTCTGGGTCGGCAAGAGACTCTGTTCAGCAGGTTTGGAGAAATATCCAAACTGTCGTCGCTGCACTGGCGAAGTCGAGACCATTGGTCACGCCTTTTTTCAGTGCAAGACGGTAGTGCCGTTGTGCAAGTTTGTTGAAGGCCTCATGGTTCGCATGCTGCAGGGAAAGTTCTTTGTCCTGGAAGCCAGTTCTGTCTGTAGCAATGTGGTGTCGCAATTGACGAAGGCTGAACACTATGTGTTCTGTTGCTTACTAGGGATTATGAGAGTCGTGATTTGGACGACGCGTCAGAAGGGATTCCATGAGGGCGAGAAGTTCAACTCTTCCCAACTGATCTTGTACTTTAAGCATCAGCTTAAAGTCAAGATTAGGACGGAAAGGCGGCGGCTCACCTCATCGGAATTTGGCAAAAGGTGGGTGAATCTTGCGCGAATGTGTAGAGTGAAAGGGGCTGACCTAGAGTGGCACTTGGACGTCGGTTAGGTACAGGATTTGTCCTAACAGGGTTGAACATAGGCAACCCACCCTGATTTTAGGTTAGACTAGGTTTTTGAATTTGAATCTTTAGTTTTCCCTTTTTTCTAGTAAACTTAGCTAGGGTATGCATGCGCATTGGCCCCTTTTATTTCTGTCCCTAATTTTTCTTTCGTTTAATTCCCCATCCCCTCCCTCGTTAGGTGGTCAGTGACTTCAGTTCTCTGGTGGATGCGGGGCGACTTTCGTTTCGTGTGTGTGCTTTTTCGTATTTGTTGTTGTGTATGAATGTGTGTGTGTCTGTGTGTATGCTTGGAGGAATGAATGGTTTTTTCTTATTTTTTTTCTTAGCCCCGCATTGATTTCGTCTAGTTAACTGATTTTGCTGCCACATTTATGGTTTGTGGGGGGTTTTATTACTAACACAGTTTTGTTTAGTTTTATTGTAAATAATTTAAAAGTCATATTGTACATAATCATTTGGGGTTCTTTTTAAAAAAATTGTTATTTTATGACCCTCCCCCCACGAACAATATTTGTACATAAGGGGACTAGTTAGGACTTCATGGAGAATTTGAGGCGTTATGGTGGACGTGGTAAGAAAGGTAGGAGTGAATGTGTTGTTTTGGTGATTGGAATACTGTTGGTTTGTTTGGGTCCGTGTCTGGGACTAGCTAAGTTTAGATTTAAGACAGAAGAAGACCGTCATTCCCCATCCCCCTTTTAGGCCTTGTGCCACATTTTATACATAAAATTTTGTATAAATAAATATCATTACACGCTGGCTTCCCACCTATCCTCTGCCCCGTCTTCCCCTTCTTCATCTAAAAAGACTTTCATAAAACCACCTCCGCCCAAATCTGCATCAAGCTCACCAGCAAAATCGCGTCATACTTCTAAACCTTCGCCTGTGAGGACGCCTACCGGGTGGACACCATCTACCACCCCCAATGTCTCACCCATGTCAACTCCCATACATTCACCTCAAAAAAAAAGATTAAGAAGTCCAGATGCTCAATCCATTACCGACAAGAAAAAGAAAAAAATCAAACCACCATATCTCCCAGGGGAAGACGTCTGCCGCGTACCCCGGGACCAAGCAGAAAGGGTTTTTGGCCAAACACGTAACCCAAAAGATCTGAAGATTCTTTGGAATTTTAAAAAGGTAAATGGCCTAGATGTGGAGAATCCGAATAACTTCCCTTTGGCCTCAAGAATCCTGACTGTTATTAGATCTGGCCCGGGTACGCGGGAGATTTGGGGCATGATAGAGGAGGCCCAGTCGTCGCTCAAATTGGTGCCCCCAGCTGCCTATCTTCTTGACCCCGAATCAAATGAATCTGATCAAAAGCTGAAAGGGAGGGTCCCAGTTTTTGTTCACCCATCCCTTTATAGAGCCCTCAAACTCACCTACCCCTCGGACATCGGCGGCTTGTCTCAAGATGATACCGTCGAAAATGAGATGGCGTCCGGATCTATGGGACGAGCTGTCGGTGTCCTCACCCCAGCCATGTTCTATCCTGAAGGACAACCCTAATCGGCTTGACAATGGCACTCTGGTTAGCTAGTTTAAATGTCCGGGGCCTGAGGTCCGAGTCTCGCAGGGCGAGGCTCACTTGTGATCTTCGGCGCCTCGCGGTGAATGTATGTTGTATACAAGAGACCCGTTTTTCTTCTCATGATCGTGAGGACATACTGTCTAAGGGGTTCGCCGTTTATTCAGCCTGTTTTGATGGTCGTTCGAGGGGTGTCTCTTGGCTAGTGAGCAAGTCTTTGAAGGCTGCTTGTACCCTTGTCTTCGCGGATCCGGCGGGCAGACTTTGCGTGCTGGATGTTACCATAAAGGATAAGTTTCTACGTCTCATTGGGGTTTATGCGCCCAATACCCATTCCGAGCGGCCTGCTTTGTTTCGGCAGATCGCGCCGTTCTTGACGACGTCTCGTCGGGTAGTTTTAGCGGGGGATTGGAATGCCGTCCTTGACCCCGATATAGATCGTATCGGGCATAAACAAGGTACTAACAACCCGGATGTGAAACCATTTCGGGACTTTATCGATGAGTTTGATCTTGTCGATAAGTTCCGGAATGAACACCCTCGGGAGGTAGCATGGACTTGGACAAATAGTGGCAACTCGGCTCCCGGGACGCTTGCGAGCTACCTGGACCGGGTCTTAGTTAGGAGAGTCAATGTAGGGCTCTTAGGCTGTCCAAGTTTCCATTATATAGTTTATACGGATCATAGGCTTGTCCGGGTCCGTGTAAACTTAGATAAGCCTAAGGTTAGATTGGCTGGTTACTGGAAATTGAACTGTTCCCTTTTTGGTGATCAGGGTTTCCGGGACCAGCTTTTACTAATGATACAAAGGGAATTGACGGGTGCGGTTGTGGGAAATGCCTAGTGGGGGAAATTAAAATCTCAAATTCGAACGTTTGCTGCCGATTTTAGTCGTCGACTCAATCTAGATAGATTAGAAGATAAAGTCGATCGGGCAGTGAAATCCCGTGTTAGTGGGGACATAGCCTTAGCTAAGGCAGAGTTGTCCTCCTTGCTTATCAAGAAGGATCAAGCTCTGGTAGTTAGGGCTAGGTTAAAAAGAATGTCTTCTGAGGCAACGAATATGGCCGCTGAACTGCGTGCAGAGGAAAATCGAAGCGCGTCTAAGCGACATATCGCATGCGTCACATTGCCGGATAAGCGGACCGTGACTACAAACGCGGGCATATGTGAGGTGTTTCGGGACTACTTTCAGGATCTTTTCACCAGGGAGCCCGGTCTGAGCTCTGCTCAGTTCGACGCCTATTTAGCTGACTTTCCCTGCCTTTCGGCAGCTGAAGCGGCTAGGTGCGAGGGTCCCATTACAGAGTCGGAGATCTGGGAAGCGCTGAAGCAGGTTGGCCTGGATAAGTCTCCGGGATTAGATGGTCTTCCCTACGAAGTGTACTTGAGGTTGTCGCACGTTTTTGTTCCTTTGCTGGAACTGATTTACAACCACTGGATGAAGCAGGGGTCTTTACCCCAACGCTTCACCAGGGGTGTGATCAAGTTGCTGCGTAAGGACAAGGGCGGTGGGGATGGGTTAGGGAACTTTCGCCCTTTAACGATGTTAAACACTGACTTAAAGATTTTGGCGAAGATCTTAGCCAACCGTTTGCAGCTTGTCCTGTCTAGTCTGATTGGCCCCGAACAGACTTGTGCTGTGAAGGGCAGGACTATTCAGGATAACCTTCACATGGTACGCTTGATCTTAGAAAAAGTCGACAGTGAAGCCGCGCTGATCAATTTAGATCAGTCCAAGGCCTTCGATAGGGTTGACCATCGATTTCTGGAGGCTGTCCTTTCGGCTGCCGGTTTCAGAGCCGACTTTCGCTCCTGGATCCGACATTTGTATGCGACCCCCGGTGCTCTGGTGGAAGTGAATGGGGTAAGATCGAAGCCTTTCGTATTGTCTCGCTCCATTCGTCAAGGTTGTCCGCTCTCGCCTCTGCTTTACGTTCTTGCGTTGGAACCATTCCTTCGCAAGTTGAAGGCAAATCCGGTCCTGCGCGGAATTTCCCTGCCTGGGGCTTCCACCTCAGCCAGGTATTCTGCCTATGCTGACGACGTTTCGGTTCTTGTGTCGAGCAGAGCCGAGATTGACGAAGTCAGCAAAGAGATCAGTGGGTATGAGATGGTGACAGGGGCCAAGATCAACCGCGATAAGTCTGTGGGCTTGCGGTTGGGTGCGTGGAAGGGAGTTTCTCTTCCCGGACCTTTCCTCTGGACGGATGGGCCGATCAAGATACTCGGCGTCTGGTTCGGTCCTGATCTCCAGTTGGAAATGAATTGGTCGGAGGTGCAGGGGAAGGCCGAGATCGCGGTTAAACTGTGGTCTCGGAGGAGACTTTCCCTGAAGGGAAGGGCGGAGGTATGTGTTTCACACATATATCCGATACTCCTTTACCGACTTTCTGTGCTTCCGCTCCCGTATGCCAGACTAATGTCATTAGTCCGGACCTTGTTCTCCTTTTTGTGGAGAGACAAGGCCCCTATGGTAACTCGCGAGATCTGTTGCCTTCATCCCTCTGAGGGCGGTCTGGGTATGCCTAGCATTGAGATTCGTCAATATATGCTTCGCATTACCTTTCTAGACCGAATGTGTCGCGGATTGGATGAGGTGGGCACCTTTTGGAAAGAAGATGTCCGAAAACATTTCCCATCCCTGAGAAGTGTGCACTCGTGCGAGGAGGAGGCCGGCCGTAGACCTCGTGCCGAGTGTGCCTTCTACCGCGAATGTCGTAGTGCTTTGAAGCTCCTTTTACGGACGTCGGATGGCCTCTCCGACGCCCAGGCGTTGTCTCGTAAGGCATTGTATCGATTGTTAGTTAGGGGGTCCGTTCAAGATGATCTGATCGACGAGCTCGGTCTTACGAAGCAGGAGGCTCGCTCGATGTGGCCTTGGGCGCCTGGGTTGAAATGTCTCAATAACGATGAGGCATCACTCACCTGGCTGATGATTCGTGAGGCCCTCTGGGTCGGCAAGAGACTCTGTTCAGCAGGTTTGGAGAAATATCCAAACTGTCGTCGCTGCACTGGCGAAGTCGAGACCATTGGTCACGCCTTTTTTCAGTGCAAGACGGTAGTGCCGTTGTGCAAGTTTGTTGAAGGCCTCATGGTTCGCATGCTGCAGGGAAAGTTCTTTGTCCTGGAAGCCAGTTCTGTTTGTAGCAATGTGGTGTCGCAATTGACGAAGGCTGAACACTATGTGTTCTGTTGCTTACTAGGGATTATGAGAGTCGTGATTTGGACGACGCGTCAGAAGGGATTCCATGAGGGCGAGAAGTTCACCTCTTCCCAACTGATCTTGTACTTTAAGCATCAGCTTAAAGTCAAGATTAGGACGGAAAGGCGGCGGCTCACCTCATCGGAATTTGGCAAAAGGTGGGTGAATCTTGCGCGAATGTGTAGAGTGAAAGGGGCTGACCTAGAGTGGCACTTGGACGTCGGTTAGGTACAGGATTTGTCCTAACAGGGTTGAACATAGGCAACCCACCCTGATTTTAGGTTAGACTAGGTTTTTGAATTTGAATCTTTAGTTTTCCCTTTTTTCTAGTAAACTTAGCTAGGGTATGCATGCGCATTGGCCCCTTTTATTTCTGTCCCTATTTTTTCTTTAGTTTAATTCCCCATCCCCTCCCTCGTTAGGTGGTCAGTGATTTCAGTTCTCTGGTGGATGCGGGGCGACTTTCGTTTCGTGTGTGTGCTTTTTCGTATTTGTTGTTGTGTATGAATGTGTGAGTGTCTGTGTGAATGCTTGGAGGAATGAATGTTTTTTCTTATTTTTCTCAGCCCCGCATTGATTTCGTCTAGTTAACTGATTTTGCTGCCACATTTATGGTTTGTGGGGGGTTTTATTACTAACACAGTTTTGTTTAGTTTTATTGTAAATAATTTAAAAGTCATATTGTACATAATCATTTGGGGTTCTTTTTAAAAAAATTGTTATTTTATGACCCTCCCCCCACGAACAATATTTGTACATAAGGGGACTAGTTAGGACTTCATGGAGAATTTGAGGCGTTATGGTGGACGTGGTAAGAAAGGTAGGAGTGAATGTGTTGTTTTGGTGATTGGAATATTGTTGGTTTGTTTGGGTCCGTGTCTGGGACTAGCTAAGTTTAGATTTAAGACAGAAGAAGACCGTCATTCCCCATCCCCCTTTTAGGCCTTGTGCCACATTTTATACATTAAACTGTATAAATAAATATCATTACACGCTGGCTTCCCCCCTATCCTCTGCCCCGTCTTCCCCTTCTTCATCTAAAAAGACTTTCATAAAACCACCTCCGCCCAAATCTGCATCAAGCTCACCAGCAAAATCGCGTCATACTTCTAAACCTTCGCCTGTGAGGACGCCTACCGGGTGGACACCATCTACCACCCCCAATGTCTCACCCATGTCAACTCCCATACATTCACCTCAAAAAAAAAGATTAAGAAGTCCAGATGCTCAATCCATTACCGACAAGAAAAAGAAAAAAAATCAAACCACCATATCTCCCAGGGGAAGACGTCTGCCGCGTACCCCGGGACCAAGCAGAAAGGGTTTTTGGCCAAACACGTAACCCAAAAGATCTGAAGATTCTTTGGAATTTTAAAAAGGTAAATGGCCTAGATGTGGAGAATCCGAATAACTTCCCTTTGGCCTCAAGAATCCTGACTGTTATTAGATCTGGCCCGGGTACGCGGGAGATTTGGGGCATGATAGAGGAGGCCCAGTCGTCGCTCAAAATGGTGCCCCCAGCTGCCTATCTTCTTGACCCCGAATCAAATGAATCTGATCAAAAGCTGAAAGGGAGGGTCCCAGTTTTTGTTCACCCATCCCTTTATAGAGCCCTCAAACTCACCTACCCCTCGGACATCGGCGGCTTGTCTCAAGATGATACCGTCGAAAATGAGATGGCGTCCGGATCTATGGGACGAGCTGTCGGTGTCCTCACCCCAGCCATGTTCTATCCTGAAGGACAACCCTAATCGGCTTGACAATGGCACTCTGGTTAGCTAGTTTAAATGTCCGGGGCCTGAGGTCCGAGTCTCGCAGGGCGAGGCTCACTTGTGATCTTCGGCGCCTCGCGGTGAATGTATGTTGTATACAAGAGACCCGTTTTTCTTCTCATGATCGTGAGGACATACTGTCTAAGGGGTTCGCCGTTTATTCAGCCTGTTTTGATGGTCGTTCGAGGGGTGTCTCTTGGCTAGTGAGCAAGTCTTTGAAGGCTGCTTGTACCCTTGTCTTCGCGGATCCGGCGGGCAGACTTTGCGTGCTGGATGTTACCATAAAGGATAAGTTTCTACGTCTCATTGGGGTTTATGCGCCCAATACCCATTCCGAGCGGCCTGCTTTGTTTCGGCAGATCGCGCCGTTCTTGACGACGTCTCGTCGGGTAGTTTTAGCGGGGGATTGGAATGCCGTCCTTGACCCCGATATAGATCGTATCGGGCATAAACAAGGTACTAACAACCCGGATGTGAAACCATTTCGGGACTTTATCGATGAGTTTGATCTTGTCGATAAGTTCCGGAATGAACACCCTCGGGAGGTAGCATGGACTTGGACAAATAGTGGCAACTCGGCTCCCGGGACGCTTGCGAGCTACCTGGACCGGGTCTTAGTTAGGAGAGTCAATGTAGGGCTCTTAGGCTGTCCAAGTTTCCATTATATAGTTTATACGGATCATAGGCTTGTCCGGGTCCGTGTAAACTTAGATAAGCCTAAGGTTAGATTGGCTGGTTACTGGAAATTGAACTGTTCCCTTTTTGGTGATCAGGGTTTCCGGGACCAGCTTTTACTAATGATACAAAGGGAATTGACGGGTGCGGTTGTGGGAAATGCCTAGTGGGGGAAATTAAAATCTCAAATTCGAACGTTTGCTGCCGATTTTAGTCGTCGACTCAATCTAGATAGATTAGAAGATAAAGTCGATCGGGCAGTGAAATCCCGTGTTAGTGGGGACATAGCCTTAGCTAAGGCAGAGTTGTCCTCCTTGCTTATCAAGAAGGATCAAGCTCTGGTAGTTAGGGCTAGGTTAAAAAGAATGTCTTCTGAGGCAACGAATATGGCCGCTGAACTGCGTGCAGAGGAAAATCGAAGCGCGTCTAAGCGACATACCGCATGCGTCACGTTGCCGGATAAGCGGACCGTGACTACAAACGCGGGCATATGTGAGGTGTTTCGGGACTACTTTCAGGATCTTTTCACCAGGGAGCCCGGTCTGAGCGCTGCTCTGTTCGACGCCTATTTAGCTGACTTTCCCTGCCTTTCGGCAGCTGAAGCGGCTAGGTGCGAGGGTCCCATTACAGAGTCGGAGATCTGGGAAGCGCTGAAGCAGGTTGGCCTGGATAAGTCTCCGGGATTAGATGGTCTTCCCTACGAAGTGTACTTGAGGTTGTCGCACGTTTTTGTTCCTTTGCTGGAACTGATTTACAACCACTGGATGAAGCAGGGGTCTTTACCCCAACGCTTCACCAGGGGTGTGATCAAGTTGCTGCGTAAGGACAAGGGCGGTGGGGATGGGTTAGGGAACTTTCGCCCTTTAACGATGTTAAACACTGACTTAAAGATTTGGGCGAAGATCTTAGCCAACCGTTTGCAGCTTGTCCTGTCTAGTCTGATTGGCCCCGAACAGACTTGTGCTGTGAAGGGCAGGACTATTCAGGATAACCTTCACATGGTACGCTTGATCTTAGATAAAGTCGACAGTGAAGCCGCGCTGATCAATTTAGATCAGTCCAAGGCCTTCGATAGGGTTGACCATCGATTTCTAGAGGCTGTCCTTTCGGCTGCCGGTTTCAGAGCAGACTTTCGCTCCTGGATCCGACTTTTGTATGCGACCCCCGGTCCGCTGGTGGAAGTGAATGGGGTAAGATCGAAGCCTTTCGTATTGTCTCGCTCCATTCGTCAAGGTTGTCCGCTCTCGCCTCTGCTTTACGTTCTTGCGTTGGAACCATTCCTTCGCAAGTTGAAGGCGAATCCGGTCCTGCGCGGAATTTCCCTGCCTGGGGCTTCCACCTCAGCCAGGTATTCTGCCTATGCTGACGACGTTTCGGTTCTGGTGTCGAGCGGAGCCGAGATTGACGAAGTCAGCAAAGAGATCAGTGGGTATGAGATGGTGACAGGGGCCAAGATCAACCGCGATAAGTCTGTGGGCTTGCGGTTGGGTGCGTGGAAGGGAGTTTCTCTTCCCGGACCTTTCCTCTGGACGGATGGGCCGATCAAGATACTCGGCGTCTGGTTCGGTCCTGATCTCCAGTTGGAAATGAATTGGTCGGAGGTGCAGGGGAAGGCCGAGATCGCGGTTAAACTGTGGTCTCGGAGGAGACTTTCCCTGAAGGGAAGGGCGGAGGTATGTGTTTCACACATATATCCGATACTCCTTTACCGACTTTCTGTGCTTCCGCTCCCGTATGCCAGACTAATGTCATTAGTCCGGACCTTGTTCTCTTTCTTGTGGAGAGACAAGGCCCCTATGGTAACTCGCGAGATCTGTTGCCTTCATCCCTCTGAGGGCGGTCTGGGTATGCCTAGCATTGAGATTCGTCAATATATGCTTCGCATTACCTTTCTAGACCGAATGTGTCGCGGATTGGATGAGGTGGGCACCTTTTGGAAAGAAGATGTCCGAAAACATTTCCCATCCCTGAGAAGTGTGCACTCGTGCGAGGAGGAGGCCGGCCGTAGACCTCGTGCCGAGTGTGCCTTCTACCGCGAATGTCGTAGTGCTTTGAAGCTCCTTTTACGGACGTCGGATGGCCTCTCCGACGCCCAGGCGTTGTCTCGTAAGGCATTGTATCGATTGTTAGTTAGGGGGTCCGTTCAAGATGATCTGATCGACGAGCTCGGTCTTACGAAGCAGGAGGCTCGCTCGATGTGGCCTTGGGCGCCTGGGTTGAAATGTCTCAATAACGATGAGGCATCACTCACCTGGCTGATGATTCGTGGGGCCCTCTGGGTCGGCAAGAGACTCTGTTCAGCAGGTTTGGAGAAATATCCAAACTGTCGTCGCTGCACTGGCGAAGTCGAGACCATTGGTCACGCCTTTTTTCAGTGCAAGACGGTAGTGCCGTTGTGCAAGTTTGTTGAAGGCCTCATGGTTCGCATGCTGCAGGGAAAGTTCTTTGTCCTGGAAGCCAGTTCTGTTTGTAGCAATGTGGTGTCGCAATTGACGAAGGCTGAACACTATGTGTTCTGTTGCTTACTAGGGATTATGAGAGTCGTGATTTGGACGACGCGTCAGAAGGGATTCCATGAGGGCGAGAAGTTCACCTCTTCCCAACTGATCTTGTACTTTAAGCATCAGCTTAAAGTCAAGATTAGGACGGAAAGGCGGCGGCTCACCTCATCGGAATTTGGCAAAAGGTGGGTGAATCTTGCGCGAATGTGTAGAGTGAAAGGGGCTGACCTAGAGTGGCACTTGGACGTCGGTTAGGTACAGGATTTGTCCTAACAGGGTTGAACATAGGCAACCCACCCGGATTTTAGGTTAGACTAGGTTTTTGATTTTGAATCTTTAGTTTTCCCTTTTTTCTAGTAAACTTAGCTAGGGTATGCATGCGCATTGGTCCCTTTTATTTCTGTCCCTATTTTTTCTTTCGTTTAATTCCCCATCCCCTCCCTCGTTAGGTGGTCAGTGACTTCAGTTCTCTGGTGGATGCGGGGCGACTTTCGTTTCGTGTGTGTGCTTTTTCGTATTTGTTGTTGTGTATGAATGTGTGAGTGTCTGTGTGAATGCTTGGAGGAATGAATGTTTTTTCTTATTTTTTTCTTAGCCCCGCATTGATTTCGTCTAGTTAACTGATTTTGCTGCCACATTTATGGTTTGTGGGGGGTTTTATTACTAACACAGTTTTGTTTAGTTTTATTGTAAATAATTTAAAAGTCATATTGTACATAATCATTTGGGGTTCTTTTTAAAAAAAAATTGTTATTTTATGACCCTCCCCCCACGAACAATATTTGTACATAAGGGGACTAGTTAGGACTTCATGGAGAATTTGAGGTGTTATGGTGGACGTGGTAAGAAAGGTAGGAGTGAATGTGTTGTTTTGGTGATTGGAATATTGTTGGTTTGTTTGGGTCCGTGTCTGGGACTAGCTAAGTTTAGATTTAAGACAGAAGAAGACCGTCATTCCCCATCCCCCTTTTAGGCCTTGTGCCACATTTTATACATTAAACTGTATAAATAAATATCATTACACGCTGGCTTCCCCCCTATCCTCTGCCCCGTCTTCCCCTTCTTCATCTAAAAAGACTTTCATAAAACCACCTCCGCCCAAATCTGCATCAAGCTCACCAGCAAAATCGCGTCATACTTCTAAACCTTCGCCTGTGAGGACGCCTACCGGGTGGACACCATCTACCACCCCCAATGTCTCACCCATGTCAACTCCCATACATTCACCTAAAAAAAAAAGATTAAGAAGTCCAGATGCTCAATCCATTACCGACAAGAAAAAGAAAAAAATCAAACCACCATATCTCCCAGGGGAAGACGTCTGCCGCGTACCCCGGGACCAAGCAGAAAGGGTTTTTGGCCAAACACGTAACCCAAAAGATCTGAAGATTCTTTGGAATTTTAAAAAGGTAAATGGCCTAGATGTGGAGAATCCGAATAACTTCCCTTTGGCCTCAAGAATCCTGACTGTTATTAGATCTGGCCCGGGTACGCGGGAGATTTGGGGCATGATAGAGGAGGCCCAGTCGTCGCTCAAATTGGTGCCCCCAGCTGCCTATCTTCTTGACCCCGAATCAAATGAATCTGATCAAAAGCTGAAAGGGAGGGTCCCAGTTTTTGTTCACCCATCCCTTTATAGAGCCCTCAAACTCACCTACCCCTCGGACATCGGCGGCTTGTCTCAAGATGATACCGTCGAAAATGAGATGGCGTCCGGATCTATGGGACGAGCTGTCGGTGTCCTCACCCCAGCCATGTTCTATCCTGAAGGACAACCCTAATCGGCTTGACAATGGCACTCTGGTTAGCTAGTTTAAATGTCCGGGGCCTGAGGTCCGAGTCTCGCAGGGCGAGGCTCACTTGTGATCTTCGGCGCCTCGCGGTGAATGTATGTTGTATACAAGAGACCCGTTTTTCTTCTCATGATCGTGAGGACATACTGTCTAAGGGGTTCGCCGTTTATTCAGCCTGTTTTGATGGTCGTTCGAGGGGTGTCTCTTGGCTAGTGAGCAAGTCTTTGAAGGCTGCTTGTACCCTTGTCTTCGCGGATCCGGCGGGCAGACTTTGCGTGCTGGATGTTACCATAAAGGATAAGTTTCTACGTCTCATTGGGGTTTATGCGCCCAATACCCATTCCGAGCGGCCTGCTTTGTTTCGGCAGATCGCGCCGTTCTTGACGACGTCTCGTCGGGTAGTTTTAGCGGGGGATTGGAATGCCGTCCTTGACCCCGATATAGATCGTATCGGGCATAAACAAGGTACTAACAACCCGGATGTGAAACCATTTCGGGACTTTATCGATGAGTTTGATCTTGTCGATAAGTTCCGGAATGAACACCCTCGGGAGGTAGCATGGACTTGGACAAATAGTGGCAACTCGGCTCCCGGGACGCTTGCGAGCTACCTGGACCGGGTCTTAGTTAGGAGAGTCAATGTAGGGCTCTTAGGCTGTCCAAGTTTCCATTATATAGTTTATACGGATCATAGGCTTGTCCGGGTCCGTGTAAACTTAGATAAGCCTAAGGTTAGATTGGCTGGTTACTGGAAATTGAACTGTTCCCTTTTTGGTGATCAGGGTTTCCGGGACCAGCTTTTACTAATGATACAAAGGGAATTGACGGGTGCGGTTGTGGGAAATGCCTAGTGGGGGAAATTAAAATCTCAAATTCGAACGTTTGCTGCCGATTTTAGTCGTCGACTCAATCTAGATAGATTAGAAGATAAAGTCGATCGGGCAGTGAAATCCCGTGTTAGTGGGGACATAGCTTTAGCTAAGGCAGAGTTGTCCTCCTTGCTTATCAAGAAGGATCAAGCTCTGGTAGTTAGGGCTAGGTTAAAAAGAATGTCTTCTGAGGCAACGAATATGGCCGCTGAACTGCGTGCAGAGGAAAATCGAAGCGCGTCTAAGCGACATATCGCATGCGTCACGTTGCCGGATAAGCGGACCGTGACTACAAACGCGGGCATATGTGAGGTGTTTCGGGACTACTTTCAGGATCTTTTCACCAGGGAGCCCGGTCTGAGCGCTGCTCTGTTCGACGCCTATTTAGCTGACTTTCCCTGCCTTTCGGCAGCTGAAGCGGCTAGGTGCGAGGGTCCCATTACAGAGTCGGAGATCTGGGAAGCGCTGAAGCAGGTTGGCCTGGATAAGTCTCCGGGATTAGATGGTCTTCCCTACGAAGTGTACTTGAGGTTGTCGCACGTTTTTGTTCCTTTGCTGGAACTGATTTACAACCACTGGATGAAGCAGGGGTCTTTACCCCAACGCTTCACCAGGGGTGTGATCAAGTTGCTGCGTAAGGACAAGGGCGGTGGGGATGGGTTAGGGAACTTTCGCCCTTTAACGATGTTAAACACTGACTTAAAGATTTGGGCGAAGATCTTAGCCAACCGTTTGCAGCTTGTCCTGTCTAGTCTGATTGGCCCCGAACAGACTTGTGCTGTGAAGGGCAGGACTATTCAGGATAACCTTCACATGGTACGCTTGATCTTAGATAAAGTCGACAGTGAAGCCGCGCTGATCAATTTAGATCAGTCCAAGGCCTTCGATAGGGTTGACCATCGATTTCTAGAGGCTGTCCTTTCGGCTGCCGGTTTCAGAGCCGACTTTCGCTCCTGGATCCGACTTTTGTATGCGACCCCCGGTCCGCTGGTGGAAGTGAATGGCGTAAGATCGAAGCCTTTCGTATTGTCTCGCTCCATTCGTCAAGGTTGTCCGCTCTCGCCTCTGCTTTACGTTCTTGCGTTGGAACCATTCCTTCGCAAGTTGAAGGCGAATCC
Source organism: Acanthosepion lycidas (assembly GCA_963932145.1). NCBI lineage: Eukaryota > Metazoa > Mollusca > Cephalopoda > Sepiida > Sepiidae > Acanthosepion > Acanthosepion lycidas. The sequence continues at coordinate 29,557,655 of OZ010595.1, read as the reverse complement.
GGTCCTGCGCGGAATTTCCCTGCCTGGGGCTTCCACCTCAGCCAGGTATTCTGCCTATGCTGACGACGTTTCGGTTCTGGTGTCGAGCGGAGCCGAGATTGACGAAGTCAGCAAAGAGATCAGTGGGTATGAGATGGTGACAGGGGCCAAGATCAACCGCGATAAGTCTGTGGGCTTGCGGTTGGGTGCGTGGAAGGGAGTTTCTCTTCCCGGACCTTTCCTCTGGACGGATGGGCCGATCAAGATACTCGGCGTCTGGTTCGGTCCTGATCTCCAGTTGGAAATGAATTGGTCGGAGGTGCAGGGGAAGGCCGAGATCGCGGTTAAACTGTGGTCTCGGAGGAGACTTTCCCTGAAGGGAAGGGCGGAGGTATGTGTTTCACACATATATCCGATACTCCTTTACCGACTTTCTGTGCTTCCGCTCCCGTATGCCAGACTAATGTCATTAGTCCGGACCTTGTTCTCTTTCTTGTGGAGAGACAAGGCCCCTATGGTAACTCGCGAGATCTGTTGCCTTCATCCCTCTGAGGGCGGTCTGGGTATGCCTAGCATTGAGATTCGTCAATATATGCTTCGCATTACCTTTCTAGACCGAATGTGTCGCGGATTGGATGAGGTGGGCACCTTTTGGAAAGAAGATGTCCGAAAACATTTCCCATCCCTGAGAAGTGTGCACTCGTGCGAGGAGGAGGCCGGCCGTAGACCTCGTGCCGAGTGTGCCTTCTACCGCGAATGTCGTAGTGCTTTGAAGCTCCTTTTACGGACGTCGGATGGCCTCTCCGACGCCCAGGCGTTGTCTCGTAAGGCATTGTATCGATTGTTAGTTAGGGGGTCCGTTCAAGATGATCTGATCGACGAGCTCGGTCTTACGAAGCAGGAGGCTCGCTCGATGTGGCCTTGGGCGCCTGGGTTGAAATGTCTCAATAACGATGAGGCATCACTCACCTGGCTGATGATTCGTGGGGCCCTCTGGGTCGGCAAGAGACTCTGTTCAGCAGGTTTGGAGAAATATCCAAACTGTCGTCGTTGCACTGGCGAAGTCGAGACCATTGGTCACGCCTTTTTTCAGTGCAAGACGGTAGTGCCGTTGTGCAAGTTTGTTGAAGGCCTCATGGTTCGCATGCTGCAGGGAAAGTTCTTTGTCCTGGAAGCCAGTTCTGTTTGTAGCAATGTGGTGTCGCAATTGACGAAGGCTGAACACTATGTGTTCTGTTGCTTACTAGGGATTATGAGAGTCGTGATTTGGACGACGCGTCAGAAGGGATTCCATGAGGGCGAGAAGTTCACCTCTTCCCAACTGATCTTGTACTTTAAGCATCAGCTTAAAGTCAAGATTAGGACGGAAAGGCGGCGGCTCACCTCATCGGAATTTGGCAAAAGGTGGGTGAATCTTGCGCGAATGTGTAGAGTGAAAGGGGCTGACCTAGAGTGGCACTTGGACGTCGGTTAGGTACAGGATTTGTCCTAACAGGGTTGAACATAGGCAACCCACCCGGATTTTAGGTTAGACTAGGTTTTTGATTTTGAATCTTTAGTTTTCCCTTTTTTCTAGTAAACTTAGCTAGGGTATGCATGCGCATTGGTCCCTTTTATTTCTGTCCCTATTTTTTCTTTCGTTTAATTCCCCATCCCCTCCCTCGTTAGGTGGTCAGTGACTTCAGTTCTCTGGTGGATGCGGGGCGACTTTCGTTTCGTGTGTGTGCTTTTTCGTATTTGTTGTTGTGTATGAATGTGTGAGTGTCTGTGTGAATGCTTGGAGGAATGAATGTTTTTTCTTATTTTTTTCTTAGCCCCGCATTGATTTCGTCTAGTTAACTGATTTTGCTGCCACATTTATGGTTTGTGGGGGTTTTTATTACTAACACAGTTTTGTTTAGTTTTATTGTAAATAATTTAAAAGTCATATTGTACATAATCATTTGGGGTTCTTTTTAAAAAAAAATTGTTATTTTATGACCCTCCCCCCACGAACAATATTTGTACATAAGGGGACTAGTTAGGACTTCATGGAGAATTTGAGGTGTTATGGTGGACGTGGTAAGAAAGGTAGGAGTGAATGTGTTGTTTTGGTGATTGGAATATTGTTGGTTTGTTTGGGTCCGTGTCTGGGACTAGCTAAGTTTAGATTTAAGACAGAAGAAGACCGTCATTCCCCATCCCCCTTTTAGGCCTTGTGCCACATTTTATACATTAAACTGTATAAATAAATATCATTACACGCTGGCTTCCCCCCTATCCTCTGCCCCGTCTTCCCCTTCTTCATCTAAAAAGACTTTCATAAAACCACCTCCGCCCAAATCTGCATCAAGCTCACCAGCAAAATCGCGTCATACTTCTAAACCTTCGCCTGTGAGGACGCCTACCGGGTGGACACCATCTACCACCCCCAATGTCTCACCCATGTCAACTCCCATACATTCACCTAAAAAAAAAAGATTAAGAAGTCCAGATGCTCAATCCATTACCGACAAGAAAAAGAAAAAAATCAAACCACCATATCTCCCAGGGGAAGACGTCTGCCGCGTACCCCGGGACCAAGCAGAAAGGGTTTTTGGCCAAACACGTAACCCAAAAGATCTGAAGATTCTTTGGAATTTTAAAAAGGTAAATGGCCTAGATGTGGAGAATCCGAATAACTTCCCTTTGGCCTCAAGAATCCTGACTGTTATTAGATCTGGCCCGGGTACGCGGGAGATTTGGGGCATGATAGAGGAGGCCCAGTCGTCGCTCAAAATGGTGCCCCCAGCTGCCTATCTTCTTGACCCCGAATCAAATGAATCTGATCAAAAGCTGAAAGGGAGGGTCCCAGTTTTTGTTCACCCATCCCTTTATAGAGCCCTCAAACTCACCTACCCCTCGGACATCGGCGGCTTGTCTCAAGATGATACCGTCGAAAATGAGATGGCGTCCGGATCTATGGGACGAGCTGTCGGTGTCCTCACCCCAGCCATGTTCTATCCTGAAGGACAACCCTAATCGGCTTGACAATGGCACTCTGGTTAGCTAGTTTAAATGTCCGGGGCCTGAGGTCCGAGTCTCGCAGGGCGAGGCTCACTTGTGATCTTCGGCGCCTCGCGGTGAATGTATGTTGTATACAAGAGACCCGTTTTTCTTCTCATGATCGTGAGGACATACTGTCTAAGGGGTTCGCCGTTTATTCAGCCTGTTTTGATGGTCGTTCGAGGGGTGTCTCTTGGCTAGTGAGCAAGTCTTTGAAGGCTGCTTGTACCCTTGTCTTCGCGGATCCGGCGGGCAGACTTTGCGTGCTGGATGTTACCATAAAGGATAAGTTTCTACGTCTCATTGGGGTTTATGCGCCCAATACCCATTCCGAGCGGCCTGCTTTGTTTCGGCAGATCGCGCCGTTCTTGACGACGTCTCGTCGGGTAGTTTTAGCGGGGGATTGGAATGCCGTCCTTAACCCCGATATAGATCGTATCGGGCATAAACAAGGTACTAACAACCCGGATGTGAAACCATTTCGGGACTTTATCGATGAGTTTGATCTTGTCGATAAGTTCCGGAATGAACACCCTCGGGAGGTAGCATGGACTTGGACAAATAGTGGCAACTCGGCTCCCGGGACGCTTGCGAGCTACCTGGACCGGGTCTTAGTTAGGAGAGTCAATGTAGGGCTCTTAGGCTGTCCAAGTTTCCATTATATAGTTTATACGGATCATAGGCTTGTCCGGGTCCGTGTAAACTTAGATAAGCCTAAGGTTAGATTGGCTGGTTACTGGAAATTGAACTGTTCCCTTTTTGGTGATCAGGGTTTCCGGGACCAGCTTTTACTAATGATACAAAGGGAATTGACGGGTGCGGTTGTGGGAAATGCCTAGTGGGGGAAATTAAAATCTCAAATTCGAACGTTTGCTGCCGATTTTAGTCGTCGACTCAATCTAGATAGATTAGAAGATAAAGTCGATCGGGCAGTGAAATCCCGTGTTAGTGGGGACATAGCTTTAGCTAAGGCAGAGTTGTCCTCCTTGCTTATCAAGAAGGATCAAGCTCTGGTAGTTAGGGCTAGGTTAAAAAGAATGTCTTCTGAGGCAACGAATATGGCCGCTGAACTGCGTGCAGAGGAAAATCGAAACGCGTCTAAGCGACATATCGCATGCGTCACGTTGCCGGATAAGCGGACCGTGACTACAAACGCGGGCATATGTGAGGTGTTTCGGGACTACTTTCAGGATCTTTTCACCAGGGAGCCCGGTCTGAGCGCTGCTCTGTTCGACGCCTATTTAGCTGACTTTCCCTGCCTTTCGGCAGCTGAAGCGGCTAGGTGCGAGGGTCCCATTACAGAGTCGGAGATCTGGGAAGCGCTGAAGCAGGTTGGCCTGGATAAGTCTCCGGGATTAGATGGTCTTCCCTACGAAGTGTACTTGAGGTTGTCGCACGTTTTTGTTCCTTTGCTGGAACTGATTTACAACCACTGGATGAAGCAGGGGTCTTTACCCCAACGCTTCACCAGGGGTGTGATCAAGTTGCTGCGTAAGGACAAGGGCGGTGGGGATGGGTTAGGGAACTTTCGCCCTTTAACGATGTTAAACACTGACTTAAAGATTTGGGCGAAGATCTTAGCCAACCGTTTGCAGCTTGTCCTGTCTAGTCTGATTGGCCCCGAACAGACTTGTGCTGTGAAGGGCAGGACTATTCAGGATAACCTTCACATGGTACGCTTGATCTTAGATAAAGTCGACAGTGAAGCCGCGCTGATCAATTTAGATCAGTCCAAGGCCTTCGATAGGGTTGACCATCGATTTCTAGAGGCTGTCCTTTCGGCTGCCGGTTTCAGAGCAGACTTTCGCTCCTGGATCCGACTTTTGTATGCGACCCCCGGTCCGCTGGTGGAAGTGAATGGGGTAAGATCGAAGCCTTTCGTATTGTCTCGCTCCATTCGTCAAGGTTGTCCGCTCTCGCCTCTGCTTTACGTTCTTGCGTTGGAACCATTCCTTCGCAAGTTGAAGGCGAATCCGGTCCTGCGCGGAATTTCCCTGCCTGGGGCTTCCACCTCAGCCAGGTATTCTGCCTATGCTGACGACGTTTCGGTTCTGGTGTCGAGCGGAGCCGAGATTGACGAAGTCAGCAAAGAGATCAGTGGGTATGAGATGGTGACAGGGGCCAAGATCAACCGCGATAAGTCTGTGGGCTTGCGGTTGGGTGCGTGGAAGGGAGTTTCTCTTCCCGGACCTTTCCTCTGGACGGATGGGCCGATCAAGATACTCGGCGTCTGGTTCGGTCCTGATCTCCAGTTGGAAATGAATTGGTCGGAGGTGCAGGGGAAGGCCGAGATCGCGGTTAAACTGTGGTCTCGGAGGAGACTTTCCCTGAAGGGAAGGGCGGAGGTATGTGTTTCACACATATATCCGATACTCCTTTACCGACTTTCTGTGCTTCCGCTCCCGTATGCCAGACTAATGTCATTAGTCCGGACCTTGTTCTCTTTCTTGTGGAGAGACAAGGCCCCTATGGTAACTCGCGAGATCTGTTGCCTTCATCCCTCTGAGGGCGGTCTGGGTATGCCTAGCATTGAGATTCGTCAATATATGCTTCGCATTACCTTTCTAGACCGAATGTGTCGCGGATTGGATGAGGTGGGCACCTTTTGGAAAGAAGATGTCCGAAAACATTTCCCATCCCTGAGAAGTGTGCACTCGTGCGAGGAGGAGGCCGGCCGTAGACCTCGTGCCGAGTGTGCCTTCTACCGCGAATGTCGTAGTGCTTTGAAGCTCCTTTTACGGACGTCGGATGGCCTCTCCGACGCCCAGGCGTTGTCTCGTAAGGCATTGTATCAATTGTTAGTTAGGGGGTCCGTTCAAGATGATCTGATCGACGAGCTCGGTCTTACGAAGCAGGAGGCTCGCTCGATATGGCCTTGGGCGCCTGGGTTGAAATGTCTCAATAACGATGAGGCATCACTCACCTGGCTGATGATTCGTGGGGCCCTCTGGGTCGGCAAGAGACTCTGTTCAGCAGGTTTGGAGAAATATCCAAACTGTCGTCGCTGCACTGGGGAAGTCGAGACCATTGGTCACGCCTTTTTTCAGTGCAAGACGGTAGTGCCGTTGTGCAAGTTTGTTGAAGGCCTCATGGTTCGCATGCTGCAGGGAAAGTTCTTTGTCCTGGAAGCCAGTTCTGTTTGTAGCAATGTGGTGTCGCAATTGACGAAGGCTGAACACTATGTGTTCTGTTGCTTACTAGGGATTATGAGAGTCGTGATTTGGACGACGCGTCAGAAGGGATTCCATGAGGGCGAGAAGTTCACCTCTTCCCAACTGATCTTGTACTTTAAGCATCAGCTTAAAGTCAAGATTAGGACGGAAAGGCGGCGGCTCACCTCATCGGAATCTGGCAAAAGGTGGGTGAATCTTGCGCGAATGTGTAGAGTGAAAGGGGCTGACCTAGAGTGGCACTTGGATGTCGGTTAGGTACAGGATTTGTCCTAACAGGGTTGAACATAGGCAACCCACCCTGATTTTATGTTAGACTAGGTTTTTGAATTTGAATCTTTAGTTTTCCCTTTTTTCTAGTAAACTTAGCTAGGGTATGCATGCGCATTGGTCCCTTTTATTTCTGTCCCAATTTTTCTTTCGTTTAATTCCCCATCCCCTCCCTCGTTAGGTGGTCAGTGACTTCAGTTCTCTGGTGGATGCGGGGCGACTTTCGTTTCGTGTGTGTGCTTTTTCGTATTTGTTGTTGTGTATGAATGTGTGAGTGTCTGTGTGAATGCTTGGAGGAATGAATGTTTTTTCTTATTTTTTTCTTAGCCCCGCATTGATTTCGTCTAGTTAACTGATTTTGCTGCCACATTTATGGTTTGTGGGGGGTTTTATTACTAACACAGTTTTGTTTAGTTTTCATTGTAAATACTTAAGTCATATTGTTAATACTCATTTGGGGATTCTTTTAAAAGTTGTTGTTTTATTGACCCTCCCCCCACAGACAATTTTTGTACATAAGGGAACTAGTTAGGACTTCCTAGAGAATTTGAGGCATTATGGTGGACGTAGTAAGAAAGGTAGAAGTGAATGTGTTGTTTTGGTGATTGGAATATTGTTGGTTTGTTTGGGTCCGTGTCTGGGACTAGCTAAGTTTAGATTTAAGACAGAAGAAGACCGTCATTCCCCATCCCCCTTTTAGGCCTTGTGCCACATTTTATACATAAAATTTGTATAAATAAATATCATTACACGCTGGCGACCTGAATAAGTTAACAGGTCGGGGGTGGCTGTCGGAGCTGATATGATGAATAAGAACCCCGAAATCAGCGATGAAGACGGCTTTCATCACTGAGGACCACCTTGAAGCATTCGAATGTCTTTTGTGATATATATATATATATATATATATATATATATATATATATATATATATATATATATATATATATATACTGTTTCTAGCTTAGAAATAAGTGTCTGAAATTCTGAATTCAAGCACTTTGACATCACTGTAATGTACCTTCTCTTTGCCTTTTCTATAAATACTTTATCGTAAATGTTCTGAGAAACTTTCCTCTGTCGTGTCTACGCCCTATAAATGTAATCGCAGTACAAGATTGGTCGTAAGATCATTTTACAGTTGAAATGAATCTATGTAGCCGTATGTTATATGCTAAAATTTTCTATTCTCGCACTACTATTTTGGGGAACTCCATTCCAGCTCTGTGCGTTTCCCAATCAATTTTAAACTCGAAAGGCTTTAGTGCAATGTCAATCTCTCTCTCTCTCTCTCTCTCTCTCTCATATATATATATATATATATATATATATATATATATATATATATATATATATATATATATATCTATATATATATATATATATATATATATATATATATATATATATATATATATATCACACACACAAAATTTATGCTCGGAAAGCATGTATATGCATTTACTACCTGAATGATAGTCATATTTTTTATAAACTAGCAATATAGATGTTTTATGCGTGTATGTTTATGCACAATTATTAGACTATATTATATGTAGTTCCTGGGCCAACGTATTTTTTTCATGCAGAATTTTTCTTCAGATAAAATTGATTTTTAAGTTTCGTTTTACTTCACAAGTTTCTGATCTCATATTTCCTCATAGAATCAAATCAAAGGAAGAAAATATAGTCGCGGAGGCACTAACCACTAATATTTCAAGTTGGAAAACTGAAAATCGACGCGGGGCCCGATATACGAGGAGATATATATATTTTTTTTTTTTTGTATTTACGGTCATTCGGTAAACTAGTGAATTAAGCGGCTTTCTTTCCAGTTCCCGATGTTGGAGCGAAATAGACTGTAAAATGAGAGTCTTTTGGCTAATTTTACTTTCTGACAAAAACGTTCGATGTATAGAAAGAAATGATAGGAAAGTTTGTGCGAGAATGAGACATAGATATATCAAGAGCGCTTAGAAAGTTTTTCAATAAAATAAATATACATAAATGAAACAAAAATAAAGACGTAAGACTGATAAGAAACAGAAAATAAATAATATAATGTTCAGATAATTAGAGACGCGAAGTGAAAAATATTTTGCATCAAAAGTAAAAGAAAAATGGCTTTGATCCAAGTTAGATGTGCTCAGGTCTTGTGTATTTTACCAAAAAGTTAAATAAACCATTTTTTTCAGAAATCACTTTAATGCATTTGTCTCTAGTTGTATATAATTTTCTCTACTTTTTTCTAACTTGCACAAGTTTCATTTTAAGCTGGTACAAATCGGAATTCAATCATAAGGTAAAAAAAGAATCAACATATTCAGCAAATTTCAACATTACTGGTGTTACATCTATACAAAAAAATCTGTTTTGTTTGTTTATTTTTTACTAGTTTTACAATATGAAGGAAAGTGTTAACCACTGCGGGTGTAGAGTACTTACTTTTGCTGCCAATGGCCGATGTTCAAAACAAATTAAGATATTTGAGTAGTGAGTTTTAAATTTTAAACCAAAGTGACAAAATTGCGATTTAAGAAGCATAGATTAGATGTGGAACACGGCTGACAGGATGAACCAAATTGTAAGAATCGGACTCACTTCTCAGTCATGATTTCTCCTGCTAGAAAAGTTTGCTAGCAATTAAAATACGGGGTTTCTCAACCGTTTGTTTACTTCAGGGTGCACTTGTGGAATAACTAAAAATTGGAACGCACTTTAAATTTAAAAAAAGTAAATTTTATTCAGGAAATTTCGAAATATTACATATTTGTTTAGCACCCCAAAGAAGTTTAGTAGTACAATTATCATTTAAACGGGTTTATAAAAAAAAAACAAAAAAAAACAAAAAAAAAACGGAATATCAGCCCCAATCGCTTTGGTTGTCCTTCTGATGCAATACAGTTTGAACATCATTAACGGGAACATAGCTGATATTAAGAACATACACCCGAAAACGTGAAATCTTCTCACTTACAAACGGATGCATCATCTAAAGGCTGATGTGATCGTTTGTATGTGTTCAGATCCGAAGGAAGCAGAGGATTAGTTCGACTAGAACTGTCCTACAATACTACAACAATTGGCCTTCAAATAGATCAGCAAAACTACAGAAGACTGGATGATGACCTCTGTAAATAACATGGAAGAAATAAGATAATTTGTTTAAAGATAATAAATGAATACAAGATCAAATTTTAGTTTCAAATAGATTATGAAATGCATGTAAACCGTAATACACCGACTGCAGCCGCAAAATACTTTTTAAAAAGCTGAAAAATACTTTAAAAAAGCAAATGTAACCGACAAGATACAGAAACAATGGCAATATAAACAGATTCACGATACCCCGTACCAAATAAGATGATGATAAAAAACGCCGTACCCATCAATGGCTACGTAATGTTGGTGAAACGCTGAAATGGAAAGGGTTTATTCTTGCTGGACAGGACCAATGTTTACTATCTAGAAATTACCTAGCATATATACTGGAAAAATATGATATACCAAAACGCTGATTCTTTTATGGTTATCCAGAAACGATTGACCATCTTATATCAGGTTGCTCAGTATTAAAATATACAAAATATAAACCTCGGTATGACAGAGTGGGTCAATATCTGCATAAGAAAATGTAAAAATGCTGTCTACCATGATTCCACTTCAGGAAGGAAGACTTCGAAATGCATTATTAGTACCCACCATATATATATATATATATATATATATATATATATATATATATATATATTTGTGTGCGTGTTTGTCTGTGTTTGGCTCTGTGTGTGTGTGTGTGTGTGTTACATTATACAATTTAACAGGGTTTCAAGAATTTTGAAACATAATGCGCTCTCTGGAATGCTCCGAACCTGAAACCACTTTGTAAGAAAAACACCTATAAATCTGGCGCGCTTTAGGCCACCAGTCCATACAGAACATCAGAGCCGAGAAATGTTTTCTCACATCTCTATTTTTGCTGTTATTGCTTTCCTTCTAACAATGTGTATTCTGCATAAATGTAATTCTGTACTTTAATTGTCATTTAGAAATTCGGGTTTCGAAAAACATTGACATATTAAAATCATCGCAAACATCAAAGCTAGTCATTAATTTCTCATGTAAAATAACATTTTGCTCATGAAGCTACAACATATGCAAGGCCCACGCTACTGTAATAATTATCCTGCCTCAACCAATTAAATAGCCTTCACATTTCAACAGAAGCTTGTAGAATTGTCACGCGCAAAGAACATTTAATTTAATTTTTTAATACTGAGCGAAAAATGTTCAGACATGTTTAAATCCACCGTATTGATTGCCTAAATATGTTATAGTATCTTCTGAAATCAGTAATTAGATAACGATAACAGGGCAATTAAAATGATAATATGCTATTTTCGTGATCGAAAAAGATTTTAATTTTTTAATTTTTTTTATTGTTCAAAATACATATGTATATATATATATATATATATATATATATATATATATATATATATATATGTGTGTGTGTGTGTGTGTGTGTGTGTGTTTTAGGCAACAATCCTCCTTTCATGCACGTTTCATTGAATATGACAGACACAATGCTTTGATTCAGATTTTATGCAATTTTTCATGTGATCGTATATATTTCGTTTCACAGGGTAAATTATATAGAAACTGTCCAAATGTCCTTTCTTTCGGAAATATACAAAGAGAAAACTACGTACCGAGAAGCATGTGTGTGTGTCTGTGTGTATATATATATATATATATATATATATATATATATATATATATATATATATATATATATGAAGATTGAATGAGTACAGATTGGATTTCCAACACAGCAATATTAAATCATTTAATCTTACAGCGCATTTTATTAGGAAATATTGTAATTTCGACAGTCATCTTGGGTCCATATTTTGAAAAATGATCTAGCATCCACCAATCTTTCAACCACTTAAACTAATTAAGATACTTACATGTTATATCTATTAATATCCCGTAACATCTGTCCTAAACGAATTGATTATTTTTTTCTTAGAATATCATCAAGTAACGGAACATTACAAGAGGAGGGCCAATCCTATCATGTTACTCATGTTGCCTTTGTATTTCATTTAAGCAGGTTACGTTCATTTCGCATTGTCACATTAGAGTACAAGCGTTTGCATTTTTTTTTTAAGACAGGTGATGTTTGGACAAAAATTTGTACGTTTTATTCGTAGATATTAATAAGTGCATGCAATTTGTTAAATATCACTGGAATGAAAAATATATAGTGTCTAAATATTGACTTATCATTTACTTGTTTCTTTTTTAAAATTTCTCGCTCTTCTCTGTGTTGTATTATTATTATTTTGCATACACACTACTTTCCGTGTCAGAATCAGAGACATCAGTTCAGATATATCTCATTATTATTATTATTTTTATTATTATTATTATTATTATTATTATTATTATTATTATTATTTTCTTTGCTTTCTGGCGTTTACACATTTCTTTCCGGGTCCCATCCAGGGACCTAAGGTTAGAAATGGCATCATGACACTTTTCACTGACAAAAAAAAAAATATGAAATAAAATAAAATAAAAATTACATAGATAAAGCCCTTCGTAAAGTGTGGGCTGTACTTGTCAGAAAAATTGTTTGTATCTTCTTGAGGCATGGGCTTCCAGGAATCCCTTCAATTAGTCTACTGCAATCTTTTCCAACCAGTCTTCGGGCTCCAAATACAACAGGGATTGTTGATGTTCCCATATGCCACATTTTCGAGATTTCTATTTCAAGGTCCTTGTATTTTGACAGCTTTTTGAATATCTTCAAAGATACATTGCAGTCAGCAGGGACTGCCATATCTATAAGGAGGCACCGTTTTTGTTTGTGGTCTTTAATAACAATATCTGGGCGGTTGGCCTTGATTGTTCTGTCAGTGTGAATTGTGTAGTCCCATAGAATTGTAACAGGTCCTATCTCCGTAACTGGGTCTGGGTGGTGTTCATACCAGTTTCTTTCAGTTTCCTTCCCGTAGAAGTTGCAGATTTTAGTTTCCTTCCCGTATAACTTGCAGATTTTATTATTATTATTATTATTATTATTATTATTATTATTATTATTATTATTATTATTAATGATAATAATAATAATAATAATAATAATAATAATAATAATAATAATAACATACAAAATTAATGCATGAATACAAAATAGAACTAAATTAAGTTATTAAAAACGAATCCATATATATATAAAACAGAATAAGAAAATATATGTGTGTGTGTCAAATTCAATGAATCCATATGGATTACAAAGAATTTCTTTACTTATATATATATATATATATATATATATATATATATATATATATATATATATGTGTGTGTGTGTGTGTGTGTGTGTGTGTGTATTTTTTTCATATCTATCTTTAATACTCTTCTCTATCTAGAGAGTCACCTTTATAAATTTTATGAAGTTCATATTTTTTTAAATATTTTTTTTTAATTCCCTGTGGTTTGTTTATCTTAACCGATTCATCTGAGTTTCACAGTTCTTAAATATTCTATGATACTATTTTCTTTAGGTTTTGCTCTCGATATAATTCAGTAGAATGTGATTTTCATTTTATACGTCACCATTACAGTTTCTCGAACCACATCCTTGCCAGGCATTTATATCTAGCTGTTTTCCACTAATTTCTTGTTGCTCTTTGCACCTGCTAGATTCATTTCTTGCATATCTCACCAATTACATTTACGTAACTTAATTTTTGGTGACTTTTGACAACGCAACAACTACAAATGATTTGATATATGTTCCTACATATTGTTAATAGCATTTTTTTTCTTCTCATTTGCTTCATAAAAGTCGATGTCAAGGACTATCTTCTTCTTCTATGTAACCCCCTCAGGATAACGGATTTTATTGTACTAAGTAGTGTCTTTTTATTTGTAGCAACTTTTGTTCTATTACGTGTCCCCCTGGCTTTCGTTGAAATACCTCTCCATGTCACAGAAGTTAAGCAACGTCGAGCCTGTTCAGTACCTAGATTCTGTAAGCTTGTATGAGTGTTTGGTGTAATGTATAATGTCTTAGAATTGTTAATCGTAGATCCGAGTTCCAATTTCAGTCGGATTCTTTATATTCATTTATGGTCAAAAACATTTCGGAAAGGCATGAATCCGACTATATTGACCTCTGGCTATGGCTTAATTAATAAGCACGGTATCACTAAAACCATTATTATATAAAAAAATAAGAAAAAAAAATAAGTTAAAAGTTGACTGGAAAGAAAGAGCCTGAAGAAATTTCCACTATCGAAAAGTGCCAGGGAAGAAAATATTAACATAGAACTTACGGTTACCTCTCGTCATCCAAACTTTAATGAAATATACCGAGTATAATATTAAGAATCAACTCTATAAAATAGTTACAAATAACCCTCTACCAATCCACAATAAATCCTGCTAAATAACCTCTAGAATAATATGAAGCTTAGACAACACCGTTTAATCAATAAGAGTTAGAATAATAAAATAGACTTCGTTACTCATAATGTGCTATTTACTAGTATATATAAATAGTCCAGTCAAAAGTCATTGTCTTAAGTGTCCTCTTATATATATATATATATATATATATATATATATATATATATATATATATATATATATATATATATATGAAAATTTCTCCGAATTAATCAGTAGAGAGACAATATTTATGAATAAAAATGACAATAGGAAAACTGGTAATTGCGGAAACCCATGTTTAAATAGACGACTTGTTTTTTTAGTGTGAATTATATCAATTATTATATAGCTTTTAAATATCTCTGGTTTGCGGCATGATTCGAACCCGCGTTCCTCATTGTATGATTGAAAAGCAACTACCTAGATTATGTTTGAGTTGTCAGACAGCAGTCCTGAGTGAACAACCTGTGACTTATTTCTTTGGTGCCTCTTAAATGAGAAAAACTTATATGGTAAATCAAGGGTGGGTACAAGAGTTTATATCTTCCATAACACAAGAGTTCCTGGTGAAATAAGTTGACGCAATTTCTGGGCGTCTCAAGAAGCTCGTAGCGAAATTTGGGGTCCACAGCGAATCTTAAATATAACCACATGGTAAACGCTTTATTCTAATATCCATTTCTTGTAAAAATTATAGTATTTTGCTATACTATAAATATTTTAAAATTGGGTGTGGTTAATGTTCGATCACCATGTAGTATAGTGCTTAAATTCGTAAGGTCGAGAGACTAAAGACGAAAGCTCAACTGTAGAAAAGACGCGCTGCAGCTACCTTACGGTGGTGGAAAATTTACTGTAGCCGAGATGTCAGGTCAGGCCGGATAACAATGCAGATTCTTCTTAGGGTTATATCAAGAATCGCTAAATACAGAGCGGAAGCACCGGACAAAAATGTGACACCAATATCCAGTGCAGGAATGAATGAGCAATTGTAAATGCCTAAGGTAAATTCTATCGAGATTAATGTCTAACACGATAAACGGAGACAAACTTTCCAAGGATTGATTCGATATAATGTTTGCATTTCATTTTAGCCGAAAATTATAGCCCAATGAAGCACAACCTGTCTCTCAGCTGGATGTTATCATTAAACATGTTGATGAAGGTAAAAACAAAATGTTTGTTTAAATTGATTCAATAATGGCAGTTTCGTTCTGGAAATTATCAAACCATTTCTTGCCACAGTTAACGATAGATATTTTTTTTATCTCATTTTGAATCTCAAATACCAATTTAATATTTCAGAACCGTCATATATTCAGCACAGATTCCTAGTTAAGAACAGACTTCATCGGTAAGGCCGCATGCCACAGCGTCAACCAATTACATAAATAAGCTAACTAAATTTTACATTTTAAATATACTATGATCCAGACTTAATTCCTAGTCATGTGACAGTCTGCACATTCCATTATCACCCTATTTATTCAATTAAAACCAATTAATTACTTCTTATTTGTGTATCAACAGATTTACTTGAACAAATCTTCACGAATTTACCACAATTGATTTTTTTTTTTAATTCTATTAATAAACATCTTTTTTCTATGTGGCAAAAATCAATTCGTTTCATCTCAAATCCTCTGCACTTAGCTGACCTCACGTGGGAAAAAAACACCCGATCAGTCCCTCCTAACTAATTAATTAATGGCTCTATCGTGGTTACAAGAGTTTTCTTCCCTTAGTCGCTACCACGACCTAGCATCCCACATGAAACTTGTTCAATTTCTTTTTGTCGGCAGAGACCTTCCTTGACCCAGGGGGTATCTTGTGGGTATATTTACTCGATACTGAATACGTCATAGCGAAAAGCTCCCACTCTAACTATCATTTTTCTGTTTCTATCTACATAGCCAGGTGTGGCAATTCTCCTCCCCCAGAACACTGACACAGCATTTGGACATCTGAAACTATACAGGTCTACTTATTCCACCAACATTTAACTAACTTAATTTTCCACAAAAATTAACTCCCCAAATTTACCAATTAACAACTTAATTGTTCAACCAATGAAGGCAAAATGATACAGATGTGGCTCTCAAATTAAAAAAGCAGAATTTCCCGCTCTGTTAAAGAATAAAAAAAAAGAAGATAAATCATTTGTCAGTCGATTTCGACCAACAACATAATTCTAACCTTAAAACATTTCAATGCATGCAAAATATCCACAAAATTTTGCAGCTCATTAAGATTACACAGAAATATAAAATGGGAATGCCACATTAATAAATGCCGTCAGTATTTCATTTTCAAACCATTTTTCTATTGCTTTCACGTACGAGTATTCAGGCCTCCACATGTATTTACTCAAAGGTCAACATCAGGAAAATATATTTCCTAGTCAAATTTTTTTCTCCAGAAATTTTTCATTTAAAAACGAAAGGTTCGCGGCTAGAGTATTCGACAAAGAAAAAAAAACGTTAAAGCGTACCAATCAAAATTAACATTATATTTCCGCACATGGTTCTACTCTTTTGTAAAAAGGCAAAAAGAAAAAAAAAAGAAACAACAAAATCAAGTCTCTCACTAAAATTTTACATCATAATTGACATTATCACAGCAGTGTGTATGCGTGAGTGTGGGTATTCATTGTGTCATCTCTTTCTTTATTCTCTCTATTCGTCCATTTTTTCACTGTCTTTCCATCAGAACATGTTCTTTTACTGTTTTATTTTTCTCAATATTCATTATTACTTACTATTTTGGTTTGCCGTATGTGTGTGCCGTAGAACATAATACTTTGTCTTTTTTCTGTCCTCATGTCATGATAACTTTTTTTTCATATTCCCTATTTTTTTTGAGAGACTCAGTCCGAAAGTCCTCTCTGAATTATTCGACGTTGTGCTGTAATCCTCATTCTACATCATCCTATGCCGGGAGATCCTGGTCACGTCACGAATAAATTAAAAGATGTACAGCGCCCTCATGCCGCGGTCATTGCACAAATTAATACATCTTCTCTCTCTTCTCTTTCTTCTCTCGAAAGGTGGTCCCTATTTGTTTTGGTTCGGAGAAAAGAAATCATCAACAAATGGAATTTTAAATTGCGGAGCAGATCCAAAGATGACAGATAACACGTCTACATTATTTGACAGTTATATACTCGGCTTCCAAAAAATATTTCCCTATATATCATTCCCACTCTAGTTAAGGCAATCAAACGACTTCATTTAATTTGTCCTGTATTTTACACCTAAAGTCAAACCGAGGAAATCCGAGCAGAAACGCAATTCTCTAAAAAATAATAATCTGCTAAACTGTTATTTAACATTTTATATTTCTCAGACCATTCCGCCTCATCTATTTTCAAGGAATTGCAACATTTGCTCTGATTTTTGATCGACTTATAAAAAGACATCGTGCGCTTACGTCCTTCAACCCACAAAATAGACGTTATTCATTTCGAAAATCATTCATTATTTCCATCAAATGATGTATTTTCTTGACTGATGCTCTTTTATTATGTCTTAACCTTTTTTTCGTATAATTGGCTTTTCTACGTTGGAAAAAAAATCTGCAGAATATGCAAAAAAAAAATCTCTATTCTCATACGACATTGATTCCATTTCCTTTCTAAACGGATTTAGTGATAAATATTTCAGTTCTCGTGAATAAATGAGACTCATTTCATTCTATCACTTCCACTTTTCTCTCTACGCCACTCAAATTCTTCATTCTTCTTTCTGTTTAAAGAATATCCACACCAATTTTTCCCTGGTTTATCCGCCATTTTGACTTCAATCTTTGACAGAAAACTAAATTCCTCTATATCACTTCCCGACCTGTCATTCTAAAAAATATCTAAAGTAGTACTTCCGTTCAGTATTTGCTATTCACTGCGCCATTACCAAGACGTTTTAGGTCCTCCTAATTCATATTCTTTTTACAGAAGGAAAATAACACACTTAAGCGTTTCAGCAGACTATTTGTAAGTTGTAGCTCAAAATATTCTTTCCTTTTTTGATATCTTATAAAAAAAAACAAAAAAAAACAGAATGTAAATAACTATTAACAACTTAAAAAAAATGGTTTCACAAACACTTGTTCGAAATATGGCGTTGTTTGTTTGGTATACCATCTGGAGAATAAATTTTCTTGAAAACGTTGGCATTCATAAAAAAAATGGAGAAAATAGAATCAGTAAATGGTAACTATGATTGATAACAACAGCGCTTCTGTCAACTCAGTGTGAACTTTTAAATAATTCAATGGAGTTTTTCCAACAGAATCCTAAAAATGAAGATAGCTTTTAGTAGAAACAACAAAACAAAACAAAATCAAAACCACAAGGACCATCATGATCAACAACAGAATCAGCAATAATGATAAGAATAAAGTGTGGGTATAGGTTCATATGTATGTTTTTGTTTTATATTTTGTGTCATTATACAATACCCATGTATAATATTTATTTGGAATACATAAATTCTGCTACAAATAGCAGAAAGAATAAATTGCAAAGTGACTCATTAAAAATATTATTTAGATATTTTCATACCTTTTCATGAATTATAAAAAATATATGAAGTATGTAAAATAACTCTCACCTGTGTTTAATCATCATAACAAGGAAAGTGTACTGTTGACAAATATATTACCTGGAATCTGATTTTAATATAAACTCTACTGATGATTATAATCATCTATTGAATATATTTGTTAACCCGGAACTTTTCATAGAGAAAGTCGACCAGTATAATTGAGTAACAGTTTGACTATTATTCTAAGTACTAAATGATGTGACATTGTGGCGTCATAGATAAGGGTTCGAACTGTGGAATAAGTTTTTAGAGCTCATTACAGATAAGAGTCCAGACCCATTTATGAGTGAATAGTAATGCTTATCTATTTTTAGCATCTTACGGGAGGACAATCAAATTATCTCCCCTGTCTTATGATTTGTATAAATATGTCACGGCGTTTTAGCCAAAAGCGGCAAGACATTTCATTTACGCTTGATAAAAGCATATTAAGACAATATAAACACAGAGATTTCATTACAATTTATTGAACGCAATACCTTAAACCAGGACGGCACGAATTGGACACTACATACCATTCGTCTACTGACGCCTGACAATATTGAAAATGATTATTCGAAGGATTCTTGCTTGCACTGGGAAACATCTCATCCAGTCCAATTGTCGATATGGACAGACTTAACCTGTTAATGTACCACGTTTCCATATCTGTATATAGCAATATTTCACACGGTAAAACTGACCACAGTGCCATGGACGTTTTGAGTTGGATTTTTGAATAGTCGAAACAATCTTTTCCCAGCATGTGTTAGCAACTACTCGGCAATACTCTGAAGAGGGGTTAGAACAGTATCTTCAGCACTTATAAGTCGAGATTGCGACTTTTAAGGGACGACAGTAAATCAGGCAAAGGACGGATTTATCGGAGACTCCTTTATAAATAGTTTAGAATCGAACTATATACGTCAAAGATTGCTGGAAATTAAACAACTGGATTTAGCTACTGTCCGTGAGCATCCGCTTAACTTGGAGCTGGCAGAAAAAACAATCTTGTTCATACCTAGAAACAAGTGTTGCAGAGGTTGAAATAAGTAGTCACACTCATATTAGTCCACCATGGCAAAAGATTCAAGCAGTGACAAAAAGATAAGTCCTCTACGATAGACTTCCTTAATTCTGCGCTTACTCAACCAGGTCTAAATTTTCTCTCTCCGGAACATAGTGCATAAACTGCTACTGCTGCAGGCAGAAAAAAATTATTTTTGTGGCCTCGGATTACACGACAGATATTGTTGCCCAACCACGGGCACTAAATGCCACAAATGCAGGAAGAAGTGATACTAATCTAAGGTGTGTCGATCAAGCTTTATTTTTACCTAGTTCGAATGTTCTTATTACGACTGGTATCATATGAACAGCAAACACTAAATATCTTTCAAATGCTGCATTATTGGAATAAAGAAATATAATCGATACGTGAAGCTCAGAGAGTTTTATCACCGCTGATATTGCAAAAAAAAAATCAGGTTTGAAATCATACATTGTAATAGTCAGGGGGCTATGGGTAATACTTCACTCACTTCGATGGTTAGTAGATATATTTTGAGCGGCCTAGAGTTAAATCAAACTAACTACACTAACACCTAATTCTCCTAATTTGCGGGCAACCGGCGTTGAAAGTTTGTTTCTTGACAGTTCTCTTTTCGAAAAGTTAACCAAAAACTGTAAACTATTGGCCACCAAATCTTGAAAATATTCTTCTGAAGAAAAAATATTTATTCAAGCAGAAATAACAAGAATGTTACGATAAAGAATAATCGAAGAGGGCCTATAACCATAGATGGTACAATTATTAATAACGTACCATGAGACTAATAAAAAAAAAAGATGGTCATGGGCTACTCCCAAACGATAAATAGTTAAACTCTCCTGAATGTATACCCTATATACCGTATTGACAGGATTATAAACGAAGTTGCTAAATACAGAATATTTAGCACGTCACACCTAAGGAGTGCTTACCACCAATATCTATAGATCCTAAAGATAAGCCGTATATGACTTTTGAAGCTTGTGGACAAGAGTATAAATTCCGACGGATTCCGCTAATGTTCACAAACGGGCTTTTAAGTTTTCAGTGGGTCATCGATAAAATAATTCTTGAAGGCACTTTTGCCTATGTAGAAAATGTGGTAGTTTGCAGCCACGACTGGACCGACCCCACTTGTCACCTAAAACGAGTTTTGTCAGCTGTCAAGAAATACAATCAACCATGACAAAATTTCTTATGGGTCGACAACCATCAGACTACTCTGATATATTTTGGATAAATAAAGCAGGAAGCCAGCCCTTGAACAGCTCAAAATTTGAGCGCAGACATTCAGATGTTGAAAAGGAAGCTTATGCCATAGTTGAGGTACTAAAAAATGGTGGCATTTATTAATTGGTCACTACTTTAAATAACTACTGACCAAGCGTTAATCTCTTTTATGCTTAAGACGTCAAGCAAAATAAAAAAAAATGAAAAGACAGCGAGGTCTAGGGTAGAGCTTTCCTGTTTTTCGCTTGATGTTTTGTATCGCTCGGGGATGGAAAATGCAATGGCGGACACGCTATCAAGAGTTAGTGGATCAATAAACAGCACTAGAGATCTAGAAAATGTTCATAACGATTACTGTCATCAAATCATCACGAGTAGGATGCATGTGATTCGAACTTAGAATTTGACTTTTTCAGCTGAGAACGTCAAACGAATAACAAAGCGTTGTCAGATTTGCGCTTAAATAAAAACGTTTTCCAAACACAAATCAGCAACAGTAGTAGACGTTACACAGTCATTTGAGAGGCTGATCGTAGACTTTAAGGGCTTCTAAATCCCGAAACAAATATCTGCAAATTAGCGGTGATGAGTACACGTGGTTCCCTTTTACCATTTCTCTTCAGATATACAGTGTAACCCGGATATAAGAGAGTTGTGGGGACCGGAGAATAAGTATCTTATATCTTGGTTTCTCTTATATCAGGGTTTGGTCTATTTTATATACATTAACACAGGCTCTAATTTGGGACCAGAGAAAACCTCTCTTATATCCGGGTTTATTTTATATTCAGGTCTCTTATATCCGGGTTACATTGTATGTGCTCATTGGCCTCAATGTAAGCAGCACCAGCTTATATTCATACAGTTCGCGGGACATCTTTGATGTCCGACCAACTAAAAAAAAAAAAAGATTTTGGTACAAGGTAATGGTCAATGAGATAAATCTTTCTTTTTAAGTACCATTTCCTTTCAGGACATAGGAGATCATGGGTCCCCCACCTCTCTCTATCCCTTGCAGCTCTCAAGAAGTTCCTTCTCTCTGCTTCTTCCCAAAGACCACGTTCTGTCATCAACTTGTGTAAGTCCGCCAGGTGTTTCACGAGTTGTTTTCCCTTGTCTACTTTCCCTCTATTCGACCCAAGAGTATCAGATTCTCCAGGCCCTTCTGCCTCATTATGTGTCCCAGAAACTTCAACTGCCTCTCCCTGATATTAAGTATGAACCTCCTCCTAGTTTACAACTTCTTTAAGATCTCAACGTTGTTCACATGTTCCGTACATGATATCCTCAGCAGCCTTCTGTAGAAACACATCTCTGTCGCCTCGAGTCTCTTCATCTTTTAGGAAATCGTCCGCATAAAGAAAGGAGAAAACTCGTGCTACTCGTCATCAGGAAATCATTAGCGAGATATCGGTTTACCCCTATGTTGTTAAACATCTTTTTATCTTTTTATTTTTATTATTGCGCTTTTTCTCCGCCGTGTACCTAAAACGTGATAATGCGAGATTTGCATGTTAACCATTTTTAAATGTAAAACGGAATGTGAATAAACAAATATTTCCGTTAATGATAATGCTTATATTAGCGGTTTCCTTATAAGGAAAACGTTCGGTAGTAATTGACCGAGCAGTCAGTACTAATATCCGCGATCCTTTTCTTAATAAATTTGTTCGGAAAAACAAGATTTTCATGTTCAGTAGCTGTTACCCAGTATTGATGCGAGTTTCCTTTCAAATATTTTATTTGAAAACAAGCAAGAATTAAAAGAATGACCAATTTCAGCGGGTCAAAATTGATACCCGTTTATCTATGATCACTCCCGACTTAAATATTTTGTTTGGGGACGATTTTTCTCTCGGCACTCTGACTTACCATTTTTTGCAAAACTGGAATGATGAAGGTGTTCAATATCTGTAAATGTGGAAAAGCTTAAACATTGATCTCCAGGGGCGAACAATATTTGATGCTGCTCTCTTTCACCATTTCTGAATTAGAGGAGTCACTGTCGTGTCTCATTGTTGTGGGAACAGAAATAAACTAATATTATTCCTTCAGCAGATTTTCACCTTTCATTACTTTTAAGCAACTGGGACATTTCTCGTCCACGATTCTTTTTCTCCACAGCGATCCTTCAAGAAGCGGCTTCAAAACAGTCAATAGGGTGCTGGTGAAGTAATTATCGATTCATAAATTCACTATCAGAACAAGGGAAAATTCAACTTAGAATTAATAAACGTTATTTGTTTGCTAATTTTCCATCCAATTTACAGGCCCAACAGCCACACTAGGTTAGATAGTTTTGTAATTTTGTTTAGCGGCAAATCAACCACGATGTGTTATTAAATGCCACAATCTAAATATTTTGTACATAATATATGTCTTCAACTAAGTATATTTTGAACGCAATTGTATACCTTCATCTCCAGATAAAAATATGTTTGGTCATGTTGCTATATAATGTATTTGTTATCAATATTTATTGTTGGTAATTTTATTATAATTACGTGTTTTACTATAAATACATAGTTTTGATTTTTTTTTAAATAAAATTATATTGCTGGTATTTCTGCTGCAACAACATATTCTTATATTTTCAAAGTATTCACTGGAAGGGTGGTTCCCTATTTGCCCGAAGCTGCGACCCTAACAAGTGCTGCCACCGCGTATCACGGGAAAACTAGGAGCAACAGCAAGTGATTCAGTGCTTCTAAAAAGCTTCAGTCTCCCTATCAGAGGCCTTGCTATCACATGTAGTTTATTGTCATACCCAGGACTAAGCCACACGATGTAAAGACTTAATTAAAGCAGATAATTGAATGTAAGAACGGAGAGGTAAGCAATGCATATTAAGTGGAAAAAATAACAGAGGAATCTAAACGTAAAAAAGATTATGATTGTACTGATCGGAAGAACATCCTGTAAATAGTCTGTTCCACAAATATGTCATTCTTTAAAAGGCACTGTCCGAATATAACTTCCTTTTCAAATGCTAAATACGAAAGTAACGGGGGTGATTCTTCCATGTTTATTTGGCATGCGAGACATCGCTCTGAAAATCTGAACTTGCAGAACCAATGAATATATCTGGACTTAAAGAGCGAGTGTGTAGTGAGATGCTTGCGAAATATTCTCTGTGGAAAAGGATTTACCAGATGGACAATGACTACAAGTCGACTATAGTGGGTTAGCCAGTCTGAACCGGTAAAAATACAAATTAAACAGGCATCTCTACTAGTTTCACTAAATCAAATGCAACAAAGAAAACAAAAACAAGAGACATATTCAAATAGGAAGATAGTTGTTTTAACAGAAAATATATTTATTTAACAACATGTACACACGGTATAATAAATTTGTTTAAAACACTTCTTGGTTGTTTGCTCAAGAGTAATATAAAAGGTTTTATGATATAACTCTAGCAAGAAATTAAACAGTTTATGTTGATGGTGAAATTGAATGAAATAGATTGCTTGACTTACTGTAGAGTTGTCTCGCTTTGACTGATATAGTTACAATTTCCTGTATGTTGTTATGATATTGAGTGAGTTTGTTTCTGAATCTCGTCTTTGTTGAATTGGTCACTAGATGAGTTGATGTCGAAAAGAAACTGAATTTCACAAGCCGGGTTGATATTAATAAAAACAAACTTTTTTCGAGTGATAAGTTAATTATTTTAAGGACTCACTAAGTTTCATATGTATGGCTTTTCTTGATCACGTGGGAGGCCCGAAAGTATGTTTAACAATTTTTGGGGGCGTTGCATCCTGAACAGGTCAACTGGAGGTGAACCGTACAGACGTACCTAGAAATGTGATATTATTATTTATGGACTAATCAGAAAGCATTGTTTCGTACTCAAATCTAGAACCGATTTTCTGGGTTCAGTAGACCTGAGAATGCTTAGCTCAGATCCTATTTTAACAGGTTTAAAACAGAGAATCGAAGTCTAATTCTATACAGCGTTGACGCTTCTGTGCTCTCTCAATATTTGATTTGATCTGACTCTTGTAAAGGAGAACATTTCTAGAAATACCCAAGTTGTGACGTCACCCCCGGCATCTCTGCCTCCGTGGTATCCTGTGACGACCAATGTGACTTGGTATTGTTCGCGGCGCCAAATGTGACGTGATCCTGTTGTCACGGCACCAAATGTGACGTTCTAACCCTTGGCTGATTCGGATTGCAATCTGGTTAGATTCGGTATCAGCTTTGTCGTTGCCAGCTCACCTCCAATGTCTGGTTACCGTAGTAACTGTTTTGATTTCTAGTCTAACCTACCCACGTTGTGATTTGATCTTAGGCAAAATAAATCAATCAGCCGTCGGGCCGTAATGCAGGCCGAATTCGAGCAAAGGTGACATCGCACAAGTATATGTAAAAGAAAATAAAGTAACAACTCGAAAGGTTCAAATGTGTTAAAAAAGAATAACAAATATTTTTATATCTGGTTGCTAAATACAGGACTGCGTCTTTCTCCCAAACCGTTTCTATGGATTTGTGACACTTTGTGTTTGTTAGGCAAGTCTTAATATTGTTTTTCGATGTGTTTTTTGTATCTTCAGGTGATATTCGTAAAACTTGTTTTGGTGGTGTGAGTCTAAGTCGTTCTTCAAAAATAAATTGTTCTTGGTTAGAAGTCGAAGTCGGAATGCGTGGATCTTCAGTCAGCTTCCTGCGAGGCTGGTCTCAGAGCTAAAAGCTCAACTCTGTCTGCGTCTTCTCGGAACTCTGCCGTCTATTCGCTGCGACTCTGTTTATATGGGCGCCGACCAAAAACGGGTGTGGGCTTGTCGTGGTTTGGGTTCCTCGATAATTCTAAATCCACAATAATGATTTTGTTTGTTTTCGGATAGGAAAATTTATCACTTTCCATTTTTAGAAGTGCATTACTTTCTGCTTTAGAGGGGTTCTTAAGGGAATCGTCGTCCCAAATTCTTTCTTTCTCATATTGGTATCTCACACCAATCCCCTCAGAGGCGTCAACAGGCTTCCCCTCTTTCTCATATGTTTACCTTCGCCCACCGCTCACGCCACCACTCAGCAGCGCGGGTGTTTACAATAATCGCTTAAAAAAAAATTATCTTCCATTTTATTTTCTTTCTTTTCTGCGACAGGGCCCCTACGATCGTAGTGCGGTCCTTAATCTCTATCTCAACCGAATGTCATCTGGAATTTATCATCGAGATTTTCGTCAAATGATTATCATCAGAATGGTCAAGTGAATCTCTTTGTAACCTCAACGCCTACCTACTCCTATCGTCAACAATCTGTCTCGGTAACAAACTTTTATCATGCCAAGGTCTGAACATAAAACAGGTGTCTTTTCCCAAAACGAAATGACATCTCCGAAAGATAGTTAATGGTTTATTTATCACCTTTTTCTGTTTCCCTTTCTTTTTCTTTGGGGGTGGTCTAAGCTGATGACATTCTCGGTCAGTGCCTGACCTGATTACAATTATCTTCCAGTATTCTATTTTGTAGGCCACTTGACCAATCTGAAATTTTCATTATTGCCATAGGCATATTGCTATCTTATATTCACCGCGTCATAGCATAAATTAATTCCGACAGAACCGAGATCTTACGAATTTCCTATCTTCTGCGAAAAAAATACTCTTTTTCGCAAATGAAAGTAAAAGATTAACCACTTTCCTTTGTTAAAAAAAATAACATCGCTCAGTATGTCTTTCGTGATAGCTTCTTCTTGCCTTAATTATTTCTCGCTTTTAATTTTCACGCGACCGCTAAATAGTGTCACAAGTATATTTGAAATGTTTTTTCTAGTGTTATTGTCGATATATCGTATATAATGTTCTACTTGACGTTTGGGGTGCAGAATTGAATCCAAATAGTCCTTGAAAGAAAGAGGTCACTTTGCTGGTACAAATATTTACCATCGCTTTGAAAATTCCAGCGCAGCTAGCAATTTTAATTTTACATAGATAAAATATAATTGTAATATCAAATACCTGCCATATACTTCGTAAATCAAATACTTGGGAAACCAATAAAAATATTTGGAAAATCAACGAAGCAAGGAATTTACATTTGCTACCAAATGGTTTTACACTTCTTGGTTATATGAACATATAACATTCAACTACTACAATTATCATACTAATAATAATGCTAATAAAATACTACTATTTAATAATATACTACTACTAATAATAATAACATTTTCTTTTAAATTTAAATTACTAAAATTAAATATATTCAAAATATGATAATGCAATTAAAAATATCAAGAATTCATTTGACAAACACGTGTAGATTTTAATATGCTACTTGAGGTATATATTTTATGAAAGAAAAAAATTACTTTTTTATAGTGAAACAATATTTTTTCAATCGCTAATAACTGAACTAAAAATAAAGTTTGCATTCTTTCATACAATTACATATTTAAAAATACTTCCGTTTTTCAATGTTTTTCACGTCCTGTAAACACAACTTCATGGATTATTTTCATATATACATTGCCTTTTCTATTGATACTTTAAAGGTGATTGTTCAGATGAATTCTTCACTATAGTACTCAGACGTTTTTTTATTAATTTAAGTGTAGTACAAGAATGCCATCGGGATCTCATCAAATTCCAGTCAAGTCATACTTCTCGCTTGTAGAACACACTTCGGAATCAAAACTTTCCACCCAACTTTAAAATTCAAAAGTGTAAATGCACTGCCAATCGCTATCATTTGTCCTCCTGATTAATCTTTATTTCTCGATCTTTAGTAATGATTAGGTATCTAATTGTTCCATACTCCTTGGGACTGTTGTTTTACTGCCTTTCATGAGGTGAACTCGATATATATATATATATATATATATATATATATATATATATATATATATATATATATATATATATATATTCATAGATAATGTGTCTACATACATACATACACACACACATACATACACACACACACATATATACATATGTGTATATATATATATATATATATATATATATATATATATATATATATATATATATATATATATTAGGTGGGTGCAAAAATAATGTCGTTTTCTCACATATGTTACTATGTGAGAAAACGACATTATTTTTGCACCAACCTAATATATACATATATTCTCAGATATGACAATTGAATTTTATTAAGACTTACTTATATCCTACACTATTAATTTATTAAAACCAATAATTTATTGTTTTAAAAGAGAAAATATACAAATAAATAATAACAAGTAAAATAAATTGACCTACATTCATCCAAATAAATAAATAAACGAAGTTACCGTTATAAAAAAAACAAATAAAGATTATCAATCCAAATAAATAAAATTAAAAACCTGCACCCGCCAAAATAATAGTTAGAATAAACTACAATAATCAACTCCAAAACCGAACAAATAGCTTTTCTTCGCGATCAATCTGTTATAGCCAAATGTTTATGAGCTGTTATTAATGAACTAAGTATCAAGATGGATTAAAATGTTTTAGATATCAAAAAAAAAAATATCTTCCACCCAATTACTGATTAGATAATTCACAGTTAGAAATAAAACCAACCTGAAAATCTTTTAAGTGTGTTAATTACTTTTTATTTTTATTTATTTATTTTTAGGATTTGTCAATTAATGAGTGAAACATGTCTAAATGCATGAGCTCCAGATAAATCCTTTATTTCAATAAATATACATTAGAAAATATTGTTTTTAATAATAATATTTTTTTCAATAATTTTTTCTTTCAGCAGTATAGAAAGGCTACACCCGTTTCCAAAATTCGTAAAACAAGGATGTCTCTTCTTACCAGGATTATTTCTCCTATACATCAATGCGGTTCCGGGAGAATTAGGAGTCCTAACCAGATTCATTATTTTCGGCCACACAGGTAACAAAGTAAGTTATGCTGATGTTTGTTTTGAGAGCAGAGACGGAAAGAAAAGTACAAAAACTCCGACTGAATATAGTGAAGGAAAGTGAGAAAAAAAGATTAAACATGAACTGCTTGAAGGGAGGATGCAATGTTGCTAGCAAAAGGATGAGACCAAAATTCAGATTATAAATTTGAGATATAAAAACCAAACAAGCACAAATATTTAAATATCTGGGACTTGTTTTAAAAGAAAACGGAATATGTGAAACTCAAATCTGAAGTCTGACTGGGACAGCCAAAGGTGCATTCCAAAATCTAAGCAGAAATAGAAAAAAAAATTCGTTAGAAACAAAGAATGGAATACGGATCTATTATATGATGCCTGTCCTCATATATGGAAATGAATCTGGACAGTCTCTTCAAAGACGAACAAGATAAATGAAGCAAAAGCAACGTGGTTCCATAGAAGGATGCTGAAGATAGCATGGACCGAATATCTGAGCAACGATGAAGTTTCAGAGAAAATGAAAACAAAAATGAAACCTACACTAAACATCAAGAAAGGGCAGTTGATATTTCTGAGGACAAATAGAAGCCTTCGAAATTTTGATGCTCACTGGAGAGATTAAAGGCAATGGGGATATAGGAAAATAACGCATAACATACTTAGTGAGCTTGAGTAAATAGACGGCGAGAAACATCTGAGGAAAAATAAAAAAAAATACAAGGATGTACACAATTACAGTAAATGTAGAAGAACTATTATCGCTTACTTCATGGGGGTGACACGGAACATAATAAAAAAAAATTCTATAAGTCATAAATATAGTATTTTTTTCTTTTTGCAGAGTATATACTCAGGATAAAATTTAAAGTAATAATATTTATTTCAAGGTCACCTCACGAAGACTTGTGTTAATAATATATTAGGTTGGTGCAAAAATAATGTGGTTTTCTCACATAGTAACATATGTAAGAAAACGACATTTTTTTTGCACCAACCTAATAGTTTCATGACAGTTCATGCCTTTTTCGTTATTCTACAGGCAGACATTTTTCTTACAATTGGTTCCATATCCATTAATTCTCACACCTTGAAATCTTCGTTTCTCTAAGTCCATCTTTTCAGAAACGCTTTTTATTTTTAAATGTTAAAATGAAAGGCTCACGTTGCCTTTCTATCATCTTTGCTGTTTCTTAAAAAAACAACAACAACAAAAAAAAAAAAAAAAAAAAAAAAGACATCGATCTGAAAACAAAACACTGACCCAGGAGCGCCTTTCTTAATCGTCGCTTTAAATCATTTTTTCCTCTTCAGATAATCCCTTTTCATTTTTCGTCGCTTGAGCTTCTGAAGTCCATTCATTGGTTTTAATTGTTTGTTTGTATTTCACAGGTTTCATTTTGGCTTTCACCTTGTCACGTTGCTTCTTGCTGATTTTTTTTTTCAAGCGAAAGTCTCAGCTCCCAATTCTCTTTAGATTTAAAGACAATAGCTACAAAAAATCTCTTAAGATTTTCGTCTTATTTTTTTTTTTTAATTCTTTTCATTCGTTTTGTTTCTGTGTCAATTCTTATCTGATTGCTTGATTATGAGGAATTTTTCTTCTTTCTCTCCAACACGCTTCCTGATTATTGTTTTTTTTTTTGTGTGTGTGTTTTGCCTAAACACTTTCCAGTTATTTAATTTTTTTCTTAACTCTTAAGTTCAGTTTCTATCATCCTCTTTTACTAGCTTTATGCTATTAGTTTGG
Source organism: Acanthosepion lycidas (assembly GCA_963932145.1). Classification (NCBI taxonomy): domain Eukaryota; kingdom Metazoa; phylum Mollusca; class Cephalopoda; order Sepiida; family Sepiidae; genus Acanthosepion; species Acanthosepion lycidas. Next base: position 29,527,283 of record OZ010595.1, on the reverse strand, counting down.
TGCAAAAATAATGTCGTTTTTTCACATAGTAACATATGTCAGAAAACGACATTATGTTTGGACAAACCTAATAGTCTCACCTTCTTTTTATTTTAACGATATGAACATTTTCCTCTCTACCTGTTTCCTTTTTTTCTCTCTCCTAAACTCTTCCCAATTATTTCCTTTGTCTCTTACTCAGCTCTTAAATTTAATTTCTTTCTTTCTTTCTTTCTTTCTTTCTTTCTTTCTTTCTGTCCTGTCATTATTTTTCTTTCTAATAAATCGGTTCTAAATCATTTTTTCGTTATTTTTTTCTTCTTCACATTCTTTGATACTTCGATTATTTCCTTCTTTCTTTCTTTCTGTCTTTTTTTTCTTTCTACAGTCACATTTCTTGCCTTTTCTAATAAATCCTTCATTCCTGCCATTCTTTCTTTCCTTCTTTCTTTCTTTCCTTCTTTCCTTCTTTCTTTCTTTTATTCTTTCTTTCTTTGTCTCATTTATTTATTTATTTATTATTACTTATTCTAAGAAATTGGTCATTTTTTCTTTTTTCGTTTCTTTCATCTTTCTTACCTTTCTGCCATTCTTTATTTCCTTCTTTCTTTCTTTCCTTCTTTCTTTCTTTTCTTCTTTCTTTCTTTCTTTCATTCTTTCTTTCTTTCTTTGTCTCATTTATTTATTTATTTATCTCTTATTATTTATTCTAAGAAATTGGTCGTTATTTTTTCATTCATCCTTTCTGTTTATTCCTCTTAGCCATTCCTTATTCTAAGTATCGATTTTTCTTTCCTTTTTCCTTTATTTATAGTCTCTTTCATTCTTCTGTTTTTCTTATTATTAGTAGTAGTAGTTGTCTTTATGTTTTATGTAATTTAATTTCACTTGCTGCATCTCTTCCTCGCTAATAATTCGATTCTTGTTTATTTTCTTCCATTTTGAGATGATGCAAACATTTTTACTTTCATTTTCTTTTACCGCCAACTTCTTCCAATTAAACAAAGTATGATCTTAACTTCTGAAACTAAAACTATAATGCCAATAAAAGCTGAGCCCCTCTTTCACAAGGGCGAATGAAGAAATGTTTTCGACGTCCACTCCGGTTACCTGCTGCGTTCGCTCGGCTTGAACACTGTCACAATAGAAAACATTTCTCATCTTTATTTTGCCTCATGACACTTGTTTCTTCCTGCAAGCACAGTTTCCAACATTGTACAATTTATTTTCAACCTCTTCATTTCAATGGTGCGCAACACGGCGAATAACGTCAGAACAAAAACATTTGAAAACGCTTTTGTATTCTGAAGTCAGGAGTCGGCATCAATGCTAATGACATTTACACGGCCAAACCCGAAAAGAAGAGAAGAAGAAAAAGAACAGCATGCAAACTAAATGATTAAATACACGCACTGAAACATACGCCAGTTGTACAGAAAGCAACTCGGATTGATTTTTCACATAAATATTGGCATATTTAAATACACTAAGATAGAAATTATGGTTAAATGTCAGTAGAACACGACTGAAAAGTTATGTTATTTCCTTGCCATTTGAATGTGAAATTGCGGGCATATGATTTCATGAGCAGAATGATAGCAACATGAAAAATATTTAAATAAAACCAGTTTCACTTACCCTAAGCAAATTAAGCGAAATTTTAAGAATACCTATTTTGCTTATTCGGAAATATCTCTTAGTTCGGATGAGTTTTTTTTTTTTTTTTGTTTTTTTTTTCTGTGTATGTTACTGCTTTTCAACTGGATGGATTGGACTTCACGCATTCGTTTAAGAGGTCATATAAAAAAATCGAAAGCCGTTTTCTAAAGACAGACAAGCAAATAGAGATCATTACATATAAGAACATCATTGAATTTACTGGTGGATATTCTTTTTCAATGATTTATTGTTTTTCTTCTGCCTGTAAACGATATGATAGTGCTAATGGTAATAATAATATTTCCCCTACAAGAAAATATATTGCGTCATTTGACCGAGCAGCCTATAATGCTTTGGGGTCAAATTTATAAAATTTTTCTCTTAAAACAATTTTTCACGATAATGTTTTCTCAAGTTCACTAGCTATTATTATTAAATAATATAATAATATATATAATTAATATATATATATTAATATATAATTAATATGTATATATATATTAATATATAATTAATATATATATATTAATATATAATTAATATATATATATATATATATATATATATATATATATATATATATATATATTAATAATAATATATTGATATCATAGCATTATTATAGTATTTATGACGGTTCCCTTCCTAAACTTTTGCCTTACATAATGTGTAATATCAATATCTTGATTTTCTCTTCAAGTGACATGTAATATCCCATTTAATTTTTATTACTTTTGGTAATTCTCAAGTGTTGTGGATTCTGTTATCTACTACATATACTACATAGATTTGGGATTCTGAAGGGCCAGTCCACAACTTTAAAAAACGGACAGACTTTGTCAAGACGTTAATGCTTCGATATACGAATATTATAATAAATACATGTTTCATGTTATCAGCATAATGTTGGGTATTTATTTTTTTTTTTTTTTGAAAATATAAACTGGAACAATTCATTTTTAGCAGCATCTTTAAAGATGGATGGAATTGCAGTGGAGTTCTGTGATGGAGTTTATTTCTAATACAGTTTAAACGCAAGGATATTCCTTTAAAGAAAAGCTGTTCAACAGGACAGGCGCAATTTGAATGTCTGTTAAAAATTAGTTACATGAAATATATATATATATATAACATCAACGAAGAAATTATTACAAATAATGAACGTGTACTAGCAAATAGCTTGATATCTCATAGGAAAATATAACATCCATCCACTATTATATTAGCTGATTGTACATGCTATCATAGTTTACCTTCCCATTCAAACTTATTTCACCAACACAGCAACTAGCAACGAGAAATTCTAGCGATTTAACAGTTAAAAAAAAATCCTTACTTTATATTCAATATAGTCCAGAATGAAAGCAAAGAAAAAGAAACGCACTGTGTTTTCGATGAACACAGGTGTATTTTAAAAAGGTTCTGAAGATATATTTTCGAAAATAGAAAAACGTCATATTATTATAAAGAAATAGTGCAGGAAATGGTTTTAATAAGCGAACCTACAATTCAGTTTTATTTTGTTTTTCAGGTAATTGTCTATTTAAAATAGCCCCACTTTTTTCGAACCATTTTTTTACCTACGTCAAAGAATAGCAAAAATTCGATAAAAGAAATGACACTGGGAACTTCCAACAAACGGCAACACTTGAAATGGATAGCACCTGGAACTCGAAGTGAAAATAATGACATAATTAAGATTTTTAAGGTCAATACTCCTTCAAGGTTATGATGGAAAATCACATCAATAATTGAAAGTGTGATAACAGCTACTTGACTGCTTTTTCTATAGACTGTGAATACCTGTTTTATGTTCAAGAGAAACTATTTAAAAACGTATGGTTGAAATTATTTAAATCTAAATAATGCTAATTTCAGTGTGTCACACTTTTTAAACTTTACACCTAGAGGTAGTAGCTGAAAATATCATGCAATTATTGAATCAAATCAAATCCGTGAGCACAGTAAAGACATTCCGGACCGAATCCAGCCCAGAATTCCTGAAATTTTTGACATCCAAGTTTTTATTACTGGGATTGTTTTCCGTGATATTTACGTGCTTTTTTGCGACAATTTTTTTGTTCGATTACATAACTTTGAAATAAATTTGGGAAAAATTGAAATTAATTACGGAATCCACCGAAAGACAATGATAAATTAAAAGTAATTGTTTTTACGGAAAGTAATGACCTACGTACATCATATTTTCTTTAATTTAAATGGCAGCAGAAGTATTACCGTTGAAATTTTAAATGATATGCTTAAATGTTAATGCAATACTTAAATGCAGCGATCAATTTTGCGTTCTTCTGTAGTTTATTGTTGCCTATCGCAAATGGAAGCAATATGGATTGCAAAAAGAAATCTCCACCAAGAGAAGACCAGATTGCAATCAAAAGAACCAAGGCTGCAACGGTGAAAAGAATGTTCTATAGAAATGTAAACGCAAATGGCAGCCAGTAAAACTTCTAATGCTGAGAATTTTCAAAGACTGATGGACACTTGATTTCCTAAACAAACTTTTGGCCCAATCAAGAGCCCTCTGCCACAGCTAGCTTAAAGGACGTTCGATAGGAGTATTTTAAGCTAGATAATAATATTTCCGTTTAGCGACACAAATAACAAAATACTCCCTCGGATACTCATGGCAATAAACTGGTTGCAGGAACACAACCCAGCAATTCCATTATTCTATAGATCCATGAGCATTCTGCTTGTCTTGTTGAATACACCAAACTAATGGTTGTAGCACATCGTCGACTAGATGCCATATTGTTTAGCCACTTTTATTCGGACGAAGGGAAGAACTCAATATTTAATTCCCTGGCATTTTCTAAGAACCGAAAGGAAATAACATTATTATAGAATAAAAAGACGTAAAAATATTTTATTGTCAAAATAAGAGAGTCCTTTTCATCAAAATGTCACTACATCACTTCGTTGAATTTTTACTTTTGAAATGAATAATTTTGTATTGCAGAGAGAACACGCACATTCAGAAAAGAAAACACTTTTATTTGAACTGGTATCAACTGGAGACAAAACAAAACTTTCGCTCAGGTTTTTGTGTTTGTATTGTTCTTATTAACATTTGAGTATTTTATATTAGTTACTTTGTTTCTAGTATCTTTTAATATAATTATTAAGACTAGCTGTCATATTAGTAGGATAGTACACTCGAACAGAAATGGAGATTTCATTCAAATTATTTGTGTTTCGATCAAATTCATCTTATACTTTTTAATGCACCGAACGAATATGCAACCGCATTATTGACTGCATTTTAAAAAACCTGAATAACAGTGAATGTCATTCACTTAAATTTTATTAAATTTTCTTCTTTACAATTATTAACAGTATTGTAAATTCCATGACGCCTGCTAGAGTCATGAAAAATAACAAATACAGAGGAGCGTCACTGAATCTATGTAAAAACGAATTCAGGCAATAGAATAACAACAGTGAAAGCTGTTTACTAATAATCAAATCAGACCTGGAAATGCACACAACAGCTAGTCAAAAATACCTTGAAACCTGGTTAAAAAATGTATACATTATTCCATGTGATTCATTTAAACACTACAACGAGGCGAACCTAAAGGTTAGAAAAGTCGGGCGAGGATAAATTATTGATACGAACAATCCTAAGGACATAAGACACGCAGGTGACACTGTGTTAATGGCAGACAAAGAAATCAAAGATCTCGACAACATGGGAAAGTTACGTGGGAAGTAGCAACTAACCATCGATTTGAAGAAGACAGTATGTATAGTGGTCAGGGAGGAAAACAACCAAAGACAAGTACTACAATTTAGAAACTTTAATAGCAGGCAAGCACTGAAGTGCGAATTGTTTTAAGACATGACCGACAATACGACACATAAAACTGAAGAAACACAGGAATAGAAAATTTACCTTTCGTTAGAAACAAGGAAAATTACTCCGACTTACTAAGTGATATCAATCATGGTATATGATAGAGAATGCTGTACAAATTCCTCGTGGATGTAGAACAGACATTAGCCAGCAGAGATATGGCATTACAGAATGATGCTTAGAATGTCATGCATGGCACACGTGAGAAACGATAAATTTGTAGGGATAACTGAAATAAAAAAACGCTTATAATTATTACAAAAAGAAACAGTTGAAATATAGAGTTAGTGTAATATGGAAAGAAATCTAAAATTTAACACTTAAAGGAAAATACTTAAAGCATAACCGGGAGAGGCTAAGCAGCGTGTAGTCCAATAACGCGTGGTGTTGATGGTAGAACAGGGACTGTGTGGAAATCTTAGGGGAAGACTAACCTACAATAGACTGCAAGTTGTTAGGAACTAAGATGCTCCATGTCCTGAACACATTGGCGAATCTAGGTCATCGATGTTTGTCGGGCTCATTACAATCTCATTACAATGTTTAACAAAAATACTAGTGGTATAATTTAGATACTAAAATGATTATTTTACTCTAAAAAAATATATTTTTTAAATCTCTGTGAATGAAATAAAATAAAACAACATGTTGGTATTTTAATACTGATTGTAATAATTCTATAAAAATGAACATTTAGTTTTAGAATAAAATTATACCCATGTAAGAAAAAATTGTGAAATTGTGATTATTTTTAAAATAATGTGTGTATCTATCTCGATTGTATATATATATATATATATATATATATATATATATATATATATATATATATATATATATATATATATATGTATGTATATATATATATATATATGTATGTATGTATGTGTGTATTTATGTAACTCACTGTCAATGAATTTTGTTGCATGTTTGTGATCAGTATTGCTGGTACAATATTTCAACACTTCCATTGTCAAATACTCACACCAGCGCCACTAGTGGACGAGTAAATGATGTCACATTTATTTTCGCCGAATTTAAGCTGTGACCAAATTAAATTTCCATTTCTCAATAAATACATTCTGCTAAATGTATTATAAACTTTACGGAATAAATTATTTAAAACGCACATTTAAAAACATTAACTTGAAATAAAAATGTGTCCATTAAAAAAACAGGGCAATCACGTCATTAAAGATTTTAAAAAAGATTATTTATTAAATTAAAGCAAGAAATACATTACCTGTACGTACGTCACGTGCTTTGATAAGGCTGAGATATACTCAGACCGACTAGCTATACTAATTTTATTTATTTATTTTTTTTTTACTTTCTGTGTTTTTCTTTCTTTTTTCGTTCTTCTTCATTTCCTCGTTATTATGAATAATATTAACGTAATCTATTTCTGACAATATTTTCAGGTCCGTAGTTAAAGTCAAGAATGAAAACAGAAGACGATGAAATATTTGTGTTGCTTTGAAATACCTATAATTGAATAATAACTCATTCGGAATAAGTTCGAGAAGCCCGATCCCAGAGTCACCATTGCCTGAACATAAAATTAACATATAAAGAAGAAAGATTGAACAACATAAGCAAGAAATACCAATGCGAAAATAATTTTCTACGGAGAAAAGAAAAGGCATATAAATAATCGCAGTGAAACAATCAGGTATAGATAAACATGAGATATACCGTCCTGGGGATGATGATAAACTACATCCGCGTCCAGGGTAAGACGATATACTACGTCCAACGACAATACCTCCGATCAGGAGGTTTTGAGGGGCGTGGAACCACCTCTTAATTGCTGATGTTCCCTGGTCATCCCTAACCCGGGGTGGAAACACATGTTAGAGTCCCAGCTATGGGCAAATAGTTAACCCCCAAACGGAGGTAAATAGCATTATGAAAGTGTAAAAATAGATTCTAATACCAGAAAATTTAATACCAAGTTTATAAAAAATTAAACAGAGATAAACTTTTGAAGGAAAAAAAAATATTACCACTAGTATATTTTTGAAAAAAAATATTACCAGTAATACATTTTTTTTTAAATAATATTACCAGTAATACATTTCTGAGGAAAAAAAAATATTACCAGAAATAGATTTTTGACAAAACAAAATATTAACAGGAATAAATAAAAAAAAATATGTCGGAATTAAATAAAACATTGAGGTTAATATACCGTAAAATAAAACAAACCAAACTAACCAAAACTAATGAGATATATGTGACAACTTTCCAATGATCTATAAATGCATTTGAACCTATTATTGGTTCTGGGTATTACTGCTATTATTCCCCCAATATTAGGCAAAAGAATGACAATATAGAAGATTATTAAATGAGGTTATTGTAAAGACATACAGAACAAGAATACCAAGAGGACATATTGGATATATAAAGTATGACACTGTTATGAAGAACTTAAGATTATAGTCATAGGAAAAGTATCCTCTCAGGAATTGATACCTTAATGCAAAGATTTTGGAGAAAAGTCTAAACGGATTTTCCGCCTTACCACTCAGATACGGGGATGAGTAGACTTAGTGTAGGTAACCAATGATTGTAGATCAGCCGAATATCTGCCGTGGATATAGCAATAGAATAGCGAAAGAATAAGAAAATTAGTATTTCAGAAAGAGGATGTCGGGTTTAAATTATTTCATCATTCACAAGGATGCGAAAATGCTTTTCATCTCTGTCAAGGCTAGGAATGACGACTTTTCAGGGCCAGTATTATTCTAATTCTGGTTCTATATTACTTATATATATATATATATATATATATATATATATATATATATATATATTCATACACGTTTCATTAATTAATATAGACAAGTGCTGTCTATTTATTTTATGTAAATTTTTTTAATAATTTCTGATAAGTTTAATAACATTATCGTTGAAAGAAGAAAGAAATCCCCAGTAGTGATCCATATTTTTTTAATACAATCTAAGCTTTCGGCTTACTTAAGCCATTATCAAAGATGTCAATTACAACATATTAAACAATATACGGACACGGCAGTGATGATAGTCTGTCAATGTTTACATAGAAGATTTCTAAGCAACGATAAACACGCGCATATAAGACGGTAGAAGCGAAAATCGCACCGCATCTCATGACGTCACACATGACCACACGAGAGTGAATTGTAGAAGTAGGAATCAAAAGCCGTTGGTATAAACCAATGGCTTCTGTTACGAAAAAAAATTACATAAAATAAATAGACAACACTTGTCTATATTATTTAATGAAACGTGTATGAATGAAAAGATGCTGCCTAAATACTCACAATTTAAATATATATATATATATATATATATATATATATATATATATATATATATATATATATATATATATATAAGCAATTCACCCCAAGTAAGGCGAGAGTGCCACGAGCACTTAATCGGTTACAGAAGATTGAAAACAAGAATAAAAAGTCATGTTTGAGAAAAGGATACAGAGAAAGACGGGGAAAAGATCAAGGTATCAGATGTCGACTGAAATTACACTTGAATATTTGAAGAATATAGTAAACCGAGATGCAAGCAAGAGGGGAAGGGAGTACCACAGACGGTAAATGCGAGAGAAGAAGCTGTTTGAGTAGAAGAGACGGTTACATTTAACCGTTTCGACGGTTAAAAGGTGGGACCAAGTTTCCAGCCTAGTGGCTAGCTCAAATTCATGCAGTCTGGTAACGAGCGAAAATAGCTCGTCGGAACAGTTGCCATGAAAAGACAGATGGAAGCCACGACAGGTCTGTGAGAATGTGACTGTAGAATAGATGCCAGATCAGGACCTATAACAATGCATATTCCTTTCTGCATTTTTTCGAGGTCCTCAAGAAGTAGACCGGGGGAACCAGACCATACATGACAACAATATTCCATAAAAGTATAGATAGTTGATGTATAGATTTGAATCATGGACTCAGACGAGAAAAACATTCTATCACGACACAGAGAACCAGATTTCCATGCCGTAGATGAAGCTATTAATTCAATGTATTTATTCCACCTAATGTCAGTGGACTGCGTGAGATCAAGCAGGCGTAATGAGGCGCCACCGAGGAGTTGAGAATCATCCTTTCTGATGTGAGGCAGGGAGGGTTCTCTGTGGTGGGTAAAGGGATCAGTTTCATTTTGGAGGTATTAAAGTTTACAAGCGAATTTCCTGTCCCAGTCAACCTCAGATTGGAGGTCATTTACGAGATCAGCAGCCAGGTTGATTTTGTCAACGATACCAGATTTTCAATTGAGGCAGAAGTAAATAGTAGTATCCTCCGCGTAGATACATATATGGGAACTGATGACATCGGGGACGTGATTGATGAAGATCAAGAACAGTGAGGAGCCCAAGACGTAGATTTGAGGAACGCCAGCGTTCGTGATAAAGAAGCTGGAGTGTAACCCGTTTAGGACAACCTTCCTTTCACGGTTTGAATGGAATAGAGTATGACATGAATATATACATCACTTAAATATCAGCAAAGGATTCTACCTGAAGAAACAGCAAGCTGACCCAAACGTTAAACAAAATCAAGTACAACCGAGAAGGTATACGGAATTACTTGACACTGTGAAAGTATATAATGTTCGGTCATACACACATTAGAGAACGACGAAGCAAACAAATAAGAAGAATAACATCTGATTTTGTAAAAAATATATTTGTATAAATGAGGACATGAAAGGTAATTGTTGTGGTAGGATCCACCTAATTTGCATAGTGGAGTACCGACCATATAAATATGGTTGGTACCGGGAAGAGAGAGAAGGAATCGAGAGATTCTCTCGGCGACTGTCGAACTCTCTGCATTAGCAGAGGGGAACCCGGACGAGGCTTTGCCGAAGGGCAAGGTTTCGTCCGGGGAGGTTGACAGGGCCTGAACCCGTCCAGGCGGTTTCAGAAAGGCCATATTTTTGGCCGAGCCTACGGGCCCAGGGATACCCACATTAAAACGGCCTTGTACCACATTCGATCCTCGTGGGTGGACTGATAAATACAGGAATCGAGAGATTCTCTCGGCGACTGTCGAACTCTCTGCATTAGCAGAGGGGAACCCGGACCAGGCTTTGCAGAGGGGCAGGGTTTCGTCCGGGGAGGTTGACAGGGCCTGAACCCGTCTAGGCGGGTTCAGAAAGGCCATATTTTTGGCCAAGCCTACGGGCTCGGGGATACCCACATTAAAACGGCCTTGTGCCACATTCGATCCTTGTGGATAAATACAGGAATCAGGAGATTCAACCAGAGACTCTGCCCGACTGCGACTCAGTCAACACGCATTCCAGGAATGGTCTTCCCGGGAATATACAAAAGACTATATGTAAATATTGTGTACACTTTCTTGTTTCAATACATTTTGTTCTAAGTACATTTTGTGTTGCATTATTATTCCATGCATTAGTCAAGTTTCAACAATGGCGACGAGGTAGAAAGAACCATACGAAAAAAAAGAATTAATAATTGATAGCTTTCAACAATTGGGACAAGTCATCGAAGAACCCAGGCTGAAGGAAAAAATTATTAATTAAAAGTCCAACATCTAACGGAACGGCGAAGGATTCTGAATTTCTGGATATTTAGAAATCGTTAAAGGACGACTAAGCATAAGGAACGTTCACTGAGAAAAATTTGAAAGGTGTCGTAAACGAATAACGGTGATTTTAAATTGAAAAAGTTAAAAAAACTGTCCGAATACAAAAACGTGCATGGAACTGAAAGGCACACAAATACACCGTGTCGATTTTGAAAGGTAATGAATTTTTAAAAAATTATTATTTGTTTGCTCAACAATATTTTATAGTGACGAATTTACCTCTGATAATAAAAATCAGAGGTTTGTCATTGAAATACGCGAACAGAATTAATAAAAAAAAATAAAAATAAATACCAAAGTGGATTATCACGGGCTTGAATGTAAAAGCAAGACATAAAATAAAAAAGTCGTAAGGTGTTTCGATTTTTTTGGTCAGCTTATATTATATCCATAGATACACAAATTAAAGGTATATTCTTTTTTGCATGAACACTATCAGCTAAAGATGGATGAATTAGCCAAAGTCATATCTGAATTATTAAAATCCCAGCTGTTGAGTCAGGCTGAATTATTCAAATCCCAGCAAAAATATCAAGAAAAGCAAGAGGAAAGACTTTTAGAAATTCAAAAGATAATACTGGAGAAATTAAACAACAATCAGGCAAATGAGGGAAATTCTTCATATTCTAATAACACCATATTTAATTCGCTGGAAACATTCAACTATGTGCCAGACGAAGAAAAAACGTTTGAAGCGTACTTTAAACGATATGAAGATATTTTCTACACAGACTGTGAAAACTGGTCGAATTCAAGAAAAGTCAGTCTATTACTAAGAGAGCTAGGTATAGCAGAACGTAGCAAATTTGTAGATTTTATTCTACCGAGAAGAACGAATGAATTGGAATTCTCGGAAAAAGTGAAATTGCTAAAAGAGCTGTTTGGAGCAAATATGTCGCTTTGGCATAAGCGATGGTTATGCATGAATGTCACTAAATCCGACGATCAGGATTACTTAACATATGCATCTATAGTGAATAAACATTGTGACAATTTCAGATTGGCAGAGATTACGGTGGAAGAATTTAAGTGTTTAATTTTTGCTCAAGGACTGGTATCCAGTAAGAGTGCCGAAATAAGAAGTAGAGTTTTGTCTAAACTCGAATCTGAACAAAACCTTACCCTGAAAAAGTTAGCAGAGGAGTGTCAGCGGGCCGTAAGTTTGAATAAAGAGTCCCAAAAAATCGAAGAAGCTGGCATTGCTTATATTAAAAAAATAAAAAAAAAACAGTCAAATTACTCATCAGAAAAAAATTGGAATAAAAATTCGGCAAAGTGTCAAAGTGCGAATTTGGTTTGGAGGAAATTAAGTATTTAGGTCACATAATCAACAAAAATGGCAGATGTCCAGATCCGGAAAGGTCCATTGCGATTAGAGACATGCCGACTCCGACTAATGTGGCGATGCTACAGAGTTTTCTGCGGCTCGCAAATTATTATTAAGCGTTCATTAAAGGAATGTACAATCTAAGAGCTCCGTTGAATGAACTACTAAAAAAGACAAGGCATGGGAATGGACGGTAGAATGTCAGAAAGCTTTTGATGAAATAAAGAAAATGCTTACATCAGACATCTTTTTAACCCATTACAATCCAAAACTGGATATTGTAGTGGCAAGTGACGCCAGTTCATACGGGATTGGAGCATGTATTCAACACATAATGCCAGATGGTTCTAGAAAACCAATTGCACATGCTTCGAGAACTTTACTCCCAGGAGAAAGGAGTTACTCACAGATCGAAAAAGAGGCGCTGAGTATCATTTTTGCCATAACAAAATTTCACAGATACATCCAGGGCAGACATTTTATGCTTGAAACGGATCATAAACCTCTGATCACTATTTTTGGTTCGAAGAAACGGTTACCCGTTTATACGGAAAATCGTCTGTTGAGATGGGGAACCATTCTTCTCAATTATGATTTTCACATAAAGCACCTATCATCCAAAAATATAATTCATGTTGATAGTTTATCAAGACTCGTACCGAGTCAAGAAGAAAGATTCGAAGAATCAATTATTTCAAATAACAGCAGATTATGAGGTGAAAAGCATGGTAAACAACATTTTAAGAGAGCTACCGGTTACATCAAAGGAAATCAAAAAAGAAGCTGAAAGCGATTATTTCATTTTAGAAATAAAAAGCAAAATGGTAGCAAATGACAAAAAAGTGCAGGTGATTTATTCAATTTGTGACGGAGTTTTATTATATGGTGAGAGAGTAGTAGTACCAAAAACGTTGCAGAAAAGAATACTACGGGACTTTCATATGGGTCACCCGGGGGTTAATAGAACAAAAAGCTTAATGCGAAGCTTTGTATATTGGAAAGGAATGGATGTGGATATCGGAAACATGGTTCATCGATGTAAAGGGTGTGCGTTAGCAGCTAAGGCACCACCTATAGTACACAAACCATGGCCCAAGACGGATCATCCGTGGACAAGATTACACATTGATTTCGCTGGTCCAGTAGAAGATTATTACTACTTAATAGTGGTAGATAGTTTTACAAAATGGCCGGAAGAACTACGCTGCAAAAAGCCAACGTCCAATACCACAACAACTTTCTTGCATGAACTATTTGGACGGTTCGGTGTGCCAGAGTGTATTGTGAGTGATAATGGTACACAATTCACTTCTGAAGAATTTAAGGAATTTTGTGAGTTATATCAAATTAACCACATAACAACGCCGCCGTATCATCTGAGATCCAATGGACTCGCAGAAAGATTTGTCGATACTTTAAAGCGCGCGCTGAAGAAAGCCTCAGAAGTTCCAACGGAAAAGGCGCTTCAGCAATTCCTACAGGTATACAGAATTACGCCAAACCAGAGAACACACTCAAACATGGCACCAGCTGAACTAATGTTCGCTAGGAAAGTTAAGTCAGTGTTTGACAAGCTTTTGCCAGGAAAAAATAGAGTAAAGAATACTATGTATACAGCGAGAAAAAGATACACTTCCGGAGAGAAGGTGTTTTTCAAGTGCTACAAAAACAACGTTGAGTTCTGGGAGCGAGGCATAGTAGACAAGAGAATCGGTGACCTGATTTACATAATTAAAGGGCCGAAGAATACTCATAAAAGGCACCAGAACCAACTTAAAAAATGTTACGTTCAAGAGCATGAAGAGAGTATACCGGATGAGGAGGAAGATCCCATTGATGTAATGTATGATATGTTTCAAGTAGAACCTCCGCGGAATATTCCTGAACCGAGAAGATCCGGTAGGAAACGAAAGTTCACGGAAACATTGGACGTCAATCCAAAACGAAAAAAAATATTAAAAGTATGCAAATGGATCTACAAAGAAATAGCCATAATCATCAACCCGTATAGGAAGCCAGTTTGAAATCCAAAAGTGATTCCAAGGCTTGGGAGGGGGTGTTGTGGTAGGATCCAGCTAATTTTCATAGTGGAGTACCGAACATATAAATATGGTTGGTACCGGGAAGAGAGAAGGAATCAGGAGATTCAACCAGAGACTCTGCCCGACTGCGACTCAGTCAACACACATTCCAGGAACGGTCTTCCCAGGAATATACAAAAGATTATATGTAAATATTGTGTACACTTTCTTGTTTCAATACATTTTGTTCTAAGTACATTTTGTGTTGCATTATTATTCCATGCATTAGTCAAGTTTCAACAGGTAACAAAAGTGACTGGGCCAGAAAATCTTACAGCTCAATCAAAAGTATAGAAAGAATGAACAAAATGTATCAAGTCCTCCGTCCCAGATATTGAGGGCCTCTCGGTGCTGTGTAATGGTTAGCAAGCTTGACTCGCTAAATGAGTTGACTGAAAAGTGAGTTCGGCCCTCACTAGATGTTTCATACTTCCGGTATTGTGCCACATGTAAGCAACGCTTAGATAATAGCTATATTAATAATATTAGGTTGGTGCAAAAATAATTTCGTTTTCTCACATAGTAACATATGTTAGAAAACGAAATTATTTTTGCACCAACCTAATATTTCACTCCGTTACACCTGTGTAAGTTTAAGTAGAATTAGAAATATATTAACTAGAAATTTAAATGTTACATCTATGAGAAGAGATTTATTTGATCTTATTCGAATGAAAGAAAGAACAGATATCAAGTTTAAACATGGAAATACATGAAATACTATATTCATATTAAGTAATATTAATATGACAATCGTTTAATCGTAAAAGTAAAACACCAGGGATTAAAACAATAGTAGATTTTTCTTCGTTCTCGCAGATTATAGAAATATCAGGGATTGGACCCTAGAGCTGTGATTTAGTCGGATGCTTTCTCCAAGAGGTTACAAGCATAGCTCTCAGCATGCGAGTGTAAGTTCCATCAAGCTTAGACTGAACGGTTTTAGATGATTGCCCCACACATTAAAACCAATGAGTGGCGCAAAAATCAAGGATTTCCCAAATAGCTCTCTGCTTTGGTTAAAACATATATGGTTCGTTGGAATTTCTCTGGTTAATCCCTTTATAAGGGAGGGCTAAAAATACAAGCAGGGAATTGACACGAGCAAAACTAAGCACAGAACACGGAATGAAAAATGTCTACCCTCGAGAATTTGATAAAGGGTTAGTTTACTAAACGTAAGGAAGGTTAGTGAAGATAACATTTTGTGAATATAGCAACCATGAACAGTGTTCTGGTTCGAATAACAAAGAATAAACTAAGCTCAAATTATCAATAAAAACACAACATGGCCATAATATTGGATTTACATTATTAAAGAGAAATGATGTCGGTTCATTTATATTTAAATCCAGGTTTTCATATAAATGTAAATGAATCCCATTACATATTTTTATACTGCATATTACAGGAGAATGAGACATTGCATGCTAGATTTTCGCTATATTAATTTCAGTAATATGACGTAAATTTCAATATGTATCTACTAAATAGCCTTATATATATATATATATATATATATATATATTAAAGACATTTTTATGTTTAACGTTCTTTTTATAGATACAAGTATTTAAGTAAATGCTCTGTTTATAATAAACAGTATTAAATAACGTTTACCGGCCTGAATGTCCGAGAAATTTTCATTGAAAATATTCGTTCTTTGACAGGATTCGAACCTGCATCCTATACGGAACCGTCATTTACGCTGACTTGCCTTACCGTTAGGCTACACAGAAGCGTTCGGTTTACTGCTTATAAACTTCAATCTTCCATGAATCTCGAATATTCATAATTGCTCATGGCGTATCAAATGTAAACAAATGACGTCATATATTACGAAATGGACAAAGTCCGACAATTTATTTATTAAAGACATTTTTATGTTTATAAGCAGTAAATTCGACCTTGCCTACCAAACGCTTTTTGTAGCCTAACGATCACTTACTGAAAATGCTGTTATAATGAGCTAAACGTTATCCAGGTTAGCGTTTCAAATGTATGTTTCAAACATCATAATATCAAACTCATTTGTTTTTATCAAATTAGTAATATTGGGCTGTGCGGGAAGTCCATGCCGCGTCTTAGAGGAAATTAAAACCCAAAACGAAATTATACAATCACATATTTATTTCACCTAAATAAGAACCATTATGTTCCACCATTTTTTTCCCATTTTTCCTTCAAATTAAAGATATCATATTCCCAGAATACTGGTGTTTTTTTCGGCAAATAATTCATTAAGGTGGATTTTATCTCATCAAAATAATACCCATTTTTTACTAGTGAGATTATTTTGCAATGACCTGAATAAATAAATTTCCGAATATGGCAGGTGGCTAACACATCCAAGCCAATCTTCAACTATTTTTGCCCGGTCACTAAAGAAACATTAGTTCTGGCACAATCTTGATGGAAAACAAGCCCCCTGCTGTTCGCAAATTATTTTTTTTTTCTGGAATAGTTGCTTTTAATTCTTCCAGTTACAAGTAGTACTTTTTTAGAATCAATTAACTGATTACTTTCCAATACAATATTACTTCGCACCAGATGCCCAACATGAATTTCTTAGGATGAAGACCTGATTTTGAGGTGGATAAAGTTGGATCCTGTTACTTACCCAGGTAACTTTTTAACTGAATATTGTTGGAAACGATCTATTTCTCATCATCCGTGACAATTTGCTTCAAATGGGGCGCATTTCCCTTGCGTTTATACCCAGATCACAGATGAAAGCTATCCAAAAGATTCCTTTCATTCAGATCATGTGGTACCCAAACATCAAAGCGAACTAAGTAACAAGGAATCACTAAGTGACCATGGATGGTCGATTCCGATAAATTTAGTATTTATGCCAATTCCCGTGTTGTGATATGTGAATTATTCTCAATCAATACCTTGATTTGTTCGGGATGTGTACCTGCCTGCCAAAGAGTTAATCTTTAAAAAGGCTAGAATCACCAACTCTAATCTTCGCAAACCACAGAAACAGAAAAAAATATTATGGGACATTGTTGAGAAAAATAATATAAATTTGAACCCTATAATAAAATAGGTGATATTAGATTCATAAAAACGTCCATTTCATTGTCGCTTCCTGTGTCTTTAATATATATATATATATATATATATATATATATATATATATATACATACATACATATACTCACACACACACACACACACACACACACACACACATATATATATATATATATATATATATATATATATATATATATGTGTGTGTGTGTGTGTGTGTTTGCACATACAAGCCAGGACAAACAGACAAGAGAGCCCACACATAAAATCTGACAAAGTTCTTGAAATAAAGAAAATAAGGACGTGTTGATCGCCCAGAAAGTATAAAAAGTCTGCGATTGTGTTCTTTTTAACGCAATCTATCGGTAGATTCTTTCTCTTCAGGCTCCAGACATCAAAGTCCGGTTAGACTGTTTTCAAATCACGAACCGAACGGAGCACATCCGCCTTCATAGCACACTTTATCCACAATGAATTTTGTGCTTTTTTAGTTCCTGCTTTTTACAAAACAGTATCATGAAATGTTACATACATACATACATTTATATATATATATATATATATATATATATATATATATATATATATATATATATATATATATATATATAAGTCTGCGCGCGTATTAAAAAATCTTGTCTTTTGCTTTGTGTAAAGCGATTACTTTCAATATTTCCCAAAGAACAAAATATATTCATCTATTACGTTGGACATAGACAGACACAAGGCCGAGCAGATATATATATATATATATATATATATATATATATATATTAAAAAATTGGAGTATTTGACGTTTACAGACGCCGGGTTTCAATCAAAAGTTTTCTTAACGTGGTATTGGCCAATTATATTTTTTAACCCTCCTTTTTACTTTTTATATAACTGAGAGCATACCCGGAAGTTCCACAGAAGGGTGGGATATGGCTAGATTGATGCAAACCGCAAGGGAAAAATATTTATTGTTAGATGAACTCACATCCGTGTTCGTACAGGATAAAAATACATTTATTTTTATGTCTGACCACTCGTTCAATAATGCTTCTCGGTCCGGGCACATCGCCATGACCTGGCGTTCACGTTTATAGGGAGTTGCAGCAAATTCTGACACTTGACAAAACGAAAACTAAATAGGCAATAAAATAAAAGTTTTATATGCAGAGAGGCGACAGTATATTTAGCAACAGTTAGAGTTATATACTACATTATTTTTCACTGTAATAGCCGCCGGCGGCGACGACCATCTCAAAGAGGGCGCGAACTGAGTCACACGATATGCCGACCATGTCATTGTCCATAGCGGCGAACGCCTCCACGATGGCAGCCTTCAAAATCTTCACCGTGTTGTGGGCGCGCTTTTTGGTGTTGGCCTCGGTCACGCCCCAGAAGAAATAGTCACAGGGGTTGCAGTAGGGTAAGGAGGGTGGTCACAAGTCCGGTTGATCAGCCACTCCTGCGTCGTCTTGGACTTGTGTGCAGGAGCTGAGACCTATTGGAAGATGTAGGGGCGTCCGGTGGCGCTTTCTTCCATCCAGGGCTTCACCACACTCCTCAGCATCTCCTGGTAGATTTCAGCGGTGGCTCTCAGGGCCTTTTGAAAGAAAAACTGCGGCATGACGTTCCACTCGCTGAAGATGACGCCAAAGACAATGATGGAAGAGGGAATCTTCGTACGCTTCACGACGGGAACATCCTCGATGTCTTTGCAGATGCACCTGTCGGTCTGCCTGTTGCTCGTCTGGAACTGGAAGAAATTCTTTTCATCAGTGAAGAACATCAGCATCTCGGCGGATCCATGCTTGAGATCGTTCAGCAAAGCTGCCGCCTTGACCTTCCTCGATTCCTTGAAGGCATTCCTGATGAGCAGGCGGTGAGACTTGCGGTAGTAGGAGTAACCAATGCCCTTCTAGATCGTTGGGCAGATCGTCAACTTGTGACAGCCAATGTCAGCGGTGATCTTGGATTAGCTCTGGCTTCCATAATTGTCGACTGTCTGCTTGACGGCGGCTACGAACTCGTCGGTCCTAATGGCCGAAGAACGAATGTTGTGGGTCTTTCGTTTGGCAGTAAACTCGTCCTTGTTCTCACACGCCTTCATTTCCTTCAAATGTCCATGATCATGGTCCTCTTGAACCCAAACCAGGCCATAACTTCATCAGGCTTCTTCCGGACGCGAAAAGAAGCTTCTATCGCTGCTCTGCTCTCATATTCCATCCTGGAAAATGTTAGAGAGAAAAACGTTAGTTAGTTTTCAAACTGTCGGGTATCTCCATATACAACTTGTTTTTATTGCTTATTTCGTTTTCTGTTTATGAAGTGTCGGATTTTACTGCGAAACTGTATATATATACACACACACACACACACACACACACACACACACACACACACATATATATATATATATATATATATACACACACACACACACACACACACACATATATATATATATATATATATATATATATATATATATATATATATGTATGTATGTATGTATGAATCTGGGAAGTGTTTTAACATAGAATGGAAAATGCGTCGTAGACTTTAAAAAATGCCTTCCAAAAGCTGATCTAAGTTTCAAGAATAGGAAAACTTCGTAAAAAGAAACAAATAGAAGATTATGAAACTGTATTGTCATATGAGTTATTTTCTATGGAACACGTACAATCTTACAGATGCAGAATGATCTGAGGCAACAACACTGTAGTTCTACTGATGGATACTAAACCTTTAAAAATATTCAACATTGTCGCTGAAAAGCGGAGACTTTTTTATAGTATTTTTTTCCAGATTTACCATGTGCTAAACAAATTCTCAAATTTAGAAGAAAAAAAAAGACCCCAGAATGATGTCTAAAAGCTTCGAAAATTTTTCAGCTTTTAACAATCACTTGTGCTTAGTTAACGTATTAGCGATAGTACGCTTTTAACATGATGAGGACAAAGATCTTCAATAAGAACAACAAAAAGATGTAAGAAGTTAATTCTAGTCTATTTGGAAAATATCTCTTTTTATATCGACCATACCCAGCTCGTATTTCAGCTTCCCAATCGACAATTGTTCTCGTTATGATGTTGAATACACTTCTTGATATGTTAAATTATACTAAGCAATATATCCCCAATGAATATTTCATACAACTTCATTCACTATAGTTGTTAATTGATGTTTCATAAATCACGTTTCATTCGGGCCCCTTTTATTTTCCGCTCACATCTCACATAATAGTTTCTAGCCAATAATAAATTATCGTTCCTATTTATATTGTTGAATACGCACACACACACACATGCACACGCATATATATACATATACATATATATATATATATATACATATATATATATATATATATACATATATATATATATATATATATATATATATATATATATATATATATATATATATATATATATATATATATTACACGGCCTATCGGACTGTAATATCCTGGAATGCTTTTGTCATCGGCGTCTTTCAGAGAGACAGTATTTCTTCTAATTCCATTAGGGATCGCTGCATCTTTCGAAAATTTGTGAGGTTTTGTCATATGTCTCCATGCTTAGTAACAAAACTTCTAAATCAGAATCCCTATTCGCTATCATGGCCAAGTTATTTTTATTTGTCGATTTTCTGTTTCTGAATACCTCACCGCTTCAATCTTCATTACAGCCCTAATATCTATTTCCATTCCCTTGTATTCGTTTTCATTTTATATATGATCACTGCTATAATCTTCCTTTGCCTACAGCTTAAATGTGTTTCCTTTGCAACTCTTTCGTTTTCTCTTTTCGATCTTAAATTACTATGTAAGGATAGAGATGACACTTATCTACCTTCATTGGAGATATATCACCTTAGTCACATGACGACAGCTTAATTACATCACTCTATACAATGACGAAAAGGCCGTTCGCTTTCATTTCTTTGACAGCAAACAAACTGTGAGTTTGCTTTCTTTTAGCTTCGGTCAGAGTGTCCATGCTGAGAATAAATCTGCCTCACAGGAGCTTATAAATCCATAGCGCCGTTTGCCATTTGGAATATATCTTTCCAAGACATAGAATGAAATTCCAGCAAGTAGTCTTCAATTTGGGAAAACCTAAGACTTGCCGTTTCCGCTTGTGGAATATTTCCTCGCCAGCGCATTTAAATCTAGAGTCATAAAAAATGTACTCTGCACGTACAGGTTTGTCTCGTAAGACCCTTTTTTTTTTATTCCTCTTTCGACTTTGTTTTGCCTTGTAGATATCCGCGTCATTTATTAGTCGCCTGGGATACGTGTATATAAAATCAAGGACAAAAATATTGGTACAACCATCAATTTTGAATATTTTATCCATTTCTTAGGATCTCTATTCCCGTATGATGCCAGGTTTTAATATGTTAATAAACACAAAAACGGAACATAAAACTCAATTTTCAGACCAATAAGTCATACAACAAATTTGACAAGCGAATTATGAAAAATAGAAGACGTTATTCGTAATAAAACATCGAAAAAGAATAATTTTCACAGTCTAAATATTAGGTTGGTGCAAAAATATGACGTAATAATGTCGTTTTTTGACGTTCAAAAATACATCAGATAACGATATTATTACGTCATTATTTTTGAACCAACCTAATAGTAAATAGCATGGCGTCTTATCGTTATAATTTACTCCAATCGTTTTGTAAATTTTTTTTTTTTTGAACAAGGCTTTTCTGATATTTTATTCCATTCTTCAATGGATTTTCGATGAGCGACGATTTATTCGAACTTTCAATTCTTGACATAGTTTTTCAATAGGTTTCAAGTCAGGACTCATTGAAGGCCATGTTAGAACTATAATATTTTTCTGAAACCACGTAGTCACTGATTTAGATTTGTTCTTGCTGGAAAATATATTGACAAATTAGTTGAAGACTTTGAGCTGATAGTTGTAGATTTTCAGACAGAATTCTGAGATAGTCAGCAGATTCCATTATTCCTTTAGTTTAAATTAATTTTCCAGCCTCCCTTGAGTTAAAACAACCCCCAAACATCATCGACCTGCCTCTATGTTTTAATGTTGCCACTGTATCCTTTGGGAAGAAAGAGTTATCGTTCATGCGCCAAAACTTTATAACAATATGTCCAAAAAGTGTAATTTTTGTTTCATCACTCCATATTATTTGTTCTCAAAATCAATTTTCTTCGTTCAATCACATTTTGGCCAACTTAATCCAGTCAACGTGTGACATGGTTTGTGAAGAGGTGTTTGTCATGGTCGATTTTCACATTACCCATTTCTATTTAAATTTAAATTTTATTGTGTGAAAACTTACGCTGATACACATCGTATCCAAACTTTTAGCGATATATTTCAAAACAACTCTTGGGTTTATATTAAACTCGTGAGGTAGTTCTCGTGCAGTTCTCGTGCAGTTCTCGGTAACAGTTTGGGTATCTTCCATGCCAAGGCAAATTCTCTGTCTTTCCAAAGTGTTTAAACTTCTTTATAACGGACTGTACCGTAGGTGTTGGGATAGCTACCTGGTTTTAAAAAATTCTATAACTCTTTCTCGACTTGTGTAAGTTAATAATTCTCCCAATCAAGCCAACGCTAAGCTTCTTTTTTATTCCCCATAGAGTTGTTAACGTAAGAATAACAATGGTGGCATTGTATGAATTACGTGATGTTCTTTGATGGGATTATCACACATATACTACTGAATAAATAGTCTAGATGTCTTCTTTTTTATAAAATAATTATGTAAATTACTTATACTTACAGTAATCAATCAATTTAAAACGATATTTTCTACTGTACGAATATTTTTGTCTTTTCCTATTTTGCATAATTTGCCTGTCAAATTTATTGTATTTAAACTATTGTTCTGAAAATTGACTTTAATATTGATTTTTCTGCGTGTATTAACATATAGAAAACTGGCATCATATGGGCAATAGATTCTGAATAATGTATAAAAATAATAATATTCGAAATTGATGGGTGTACGAATAATTTCATCTCTGATTCTCTCTATGTTTAAAAGTATACTACTGAACATAGAATTTAATTTCTTTCTGTTGAAATATGTTTATATAAATCTGTGCATATCTACTTACCTATCAATCTCATCTACTCTTATCTATCTATCGATCTATGCATTTCTCTCTGATACTATATTACTGACTATCTAATTGTATCTCGCTTCACCTGTTACTCCGTATATAAAACTCTTCCTCGCTTCACACACAGAGACGGAAAATACACCCTCACTATATATATGGAGAGAAAGAGACAGAGAGAAATACACACACACAGACACACAGTCACATCCACATCCACAACACACAGACAAAATTATGAATATATATAATAATATTGAAAATTTATTTTACTTGTGAAAACAAACTTAATAACGCATTCTCCGCCATAAATGTTTGTACTAAATAGCGCCGATTAGGGCCCAAAGCTAAGAGATTTACAGAAAGTAGTTCAATAATTATGACAGCATAAACTCATATTCTTTGCAATATAATAGGATATAATCCAACATAAACATAGGATTTTATTTATAAGAACAAAGAATCTGCAGCCCTCAATATCCGAACGGAGAATAAATATATGTTGAAAATCAAACGTCCTTCGTATTACATACACACTACGAGACATATAGCATACAAAATCTATAATTATCAAAAATATGACATCATCAAAAATTCGATAAAAACACATGTCTGATAAAACTGTCACCAACATAACATCTGCTATGATAAATAATTTATCCAATCTTAATATCAAATACATTACTACTATATCTGAATGGTAACTGCGAATAATCACTAATCAAAATAATCATAACAATAATTTTAAAGCAAGCTTAAGTAAGATAAAATGTAAGAATTGCTCAATAAAATATATCAGTGAAATTTCATTAATATTAAACAGCGTTTTTAGGAAGTCAAAAACTCCAACAAAAGAATGTATCGAATTATTTAGTTCGTATTTAAACAAAAATTTTAAATGAAACATTTAGACTTTGGTAAAAGAAATCGTAAATTAATGTGAGCAAAATCTTTTTGATTTGGATGAATAAATACAAGTCCAAACATGAAGATATAAACAAAGCATCATACTTAGACACCACGTAAAATAAAATTTATCAAGAGAACAACATTTTATACACGTATCGATATATATTTATACGGAGTGATAGATAGATAGATAGATAGATAGATAGATAGATAGATAGATAGATAAACATACGTGCGTGTGTTTATGTCTGTTTAAAAATGTTTATATCAATCTCTGCGTACCTACCTAAATATCTCAGTCTACTAATTTCATTCTATCTATCTATCTATCTATCTATCTATCTATCTATCTATCTATCTATCTATCTATCTCGTTTTCTTTATCTCTCTCTCTCTCTCTCTCTCTCTCTCTCTCTATATATATATATATATATATATATATATATACATATATATATATATATATATATATATATATATATATATATATATATATATATGGTCAACCACCCAATTTTTCGTACACCCATCAGTTTTGTATATTCTTATTCATTTCTCAGAACCTTATACCGGTATTATGCCAGATCTTTGTTAAATATAGAGTTGTTTTGAAAGATATCCCTAAATGTTTGTATAATGGGTATCAGCGTAATACTCGAACAATACAACGTTGTTTAAATAGATATGGGTTGTGTGGAAACCGTCTGCGACTAACACCTCTTCACAAAGCATGTCATGTTATTGCTCGCCTTAATTTTGACAAATCAGCTTGGATAAAGATAATTGATTTTTGGGAACAAGTACTATGGAGTGATGAAGAGAACATTGAACATTTTGTACATAATGATTCAGAGATGATCTGACGCATGAAAAGTGAGGTTATCTTCTGAAGAACACAGTGGCAACATTAAAACATGGAGGCGGCTCGTTGATGTTTAGGAGTTGTTTTAGATGAATGAGAACAGGACAATTAATTACAGTAATAAAATCTGCAAACTGTATCAAAATTCTGAATGAAAATCTACAGCTATCAGCGTAAAATCTTCATGTAGGTCGGCGATTTACTTTCCAGCATGATAATGATCCCAAACATACGTCTTAAATGGTGACCGAGTGGCTTCAGGAAAAAAAAAACTTACATTTCTGCCATGGCCTTTAATGAGTCCTTATTTGAATCGTATTGAAAATCTATGGCAAGTATTGAACGTTAGGATAAATCGCCGATAACCATTGAAAAATGTAAGACAATCCCAGAAAAGATTTGTGAAGATGATTGCAGAAAGTTATGAAGATAACATATTGTTCATATTTTAAATTTTTCATACTGTGCGAATAATTTTTTATGTTTTTATTTCGCATAATTCACGTGTCAAAGTACGCAGGTATGCAGAAAATACAAAAGAACACGTTGAGTGCATAATCCGGACTTCCTTAGTATTTTTCTTGATTTTTAAGAAGACAGTGCTCCATACAGAAGTAGAGCTTTATTATAATAATTTTTTGTTTAAAAATATTATTCCTTCGCTACATAAGAGTTCTCATGTTTCAGAATTAACTGTCTGACCACGTAACGGAGAAAACTAGCCTAGCACCTCCCACAATAACGAATGTTATAACGGACCATGCCTAAAAACACACGTAAACCAAGAGATAGCTTATTCGTAAATTTTTGCTTGAAGATGAAACGGGACTAAACACCTCAATTCAACTTAATTTTAATAATTATTTGGATGGTTTCGTCTCACGTTTTTGAAACATGAGAACTCTTATGTAGCGAAGGATTCATATTTTTAAACAAAAAAGTATTATATATATATATATATATATATATATATATATATATATATATATATATATATATATATTTCAGTATACCACTGAACATAGATTTTATCCTCTATAAGTTTCTGTCTGTTGCAATCATTTTATATAAATCTGTGCGTATCTAGTTAACTATTAATCTCATCCACTCATATCTATCCATCAATGTATCTCCCTCTGCTAATATATTACTGAGTGTTTTGGTGTTTCTCGCTTGACCTGTTACTCTGTATTTAAAACTGTTTCTCTCTTCACACAGACACTGACAAATACACACTCACTATATATATTGGGAGTGACAGAGAGAAATACGCACACAGACACAATATATATATATATATATATATATATATATATATATATATATATATATATATATATATATAATATCCGAAATGTGCTAGAATATATAACTTATATGTGAAATTTACGAGTGTCATTGGCTGTATATGTTAACAAATCACATTCTAGAACACCAACTATTTTTTAAGTAAATTGTACATTTTAACTCATCATAATATTTTTCTGAAAAGAATGAAAAATATATCAAAAAATTAAAGAAAATCGTGTGCAATGTTACTTGCCAAGGTATTTACTTTTCACTCGGAAGATTTCAAGTTAGAAAACAAACACTTTTTCATCGACACTAAACTGTATAAGCAAATACGGCAATATCTCATTAAAGATCCAGTACATACCACGGAGAATAAGAACCAGACAAATACTACTTTTTTGACAGCTGCTTGAGGAAAAATAAGAATGAAATAAAAGCGATTACAAAAAAAAAAAAAAATGTCGATTATATTTATCAGGCAAAGTTGCATCATGAAAGAATCACAAATCGTTCTCCAATTTTTTGTATACTTCATTAAACTAATATTTACTTTCCTCGAATTTTTTTCGAGTAAATATAATCACATACAGGGTTTATTCTGTGACAATAATTTTTTTTGAGAAAATGAAAATAACAAAAACTTACTAAGTGAATTATTTTACTATCTTTTATTCTGGTCAATATTCGAAAGTTTGTTTAATTTAAAGTAGTACTAAGTTTTGTATTTGTGAAATCGATTGCTGAACTTTTTTTCAGTTACGACTTAATGCCTATGGTTTCATTATCTTTTTTTCCATTCACTAAGTTTTTACAGTCGTCATATTTGTTTCTTTTATATAGCAGTGGAAAAGACAAAAAAATTAAATTTCAGAAATATTCCGTTTATAAACTCCGTTTATTAACATTATGCTTTCATTGTTCATCATGTTATGTGGCTCGACACGTTTCAATTCCCCCAAGTCCTCCAAAATCTACGGCCACCACTGTTATGTTCCTCATAATATTAGGTTGGTGCAAAAATAATAACGTAATAATGTCGTTTTTTGACGTTAAAAAATACGTCAAAAAACAACATTATTACGTCATTATTTTTGCACCAACCTAATATCAGATAATTGTGAAGATTAAATATTTATCCAGATTTGTACTTTCTTTGAATGTCATTTTCCGTTCAACAAAACCTTTCTTTTGAAAACCTACACACACACAAACACCCATTGTTATATATATATATATATATATATATATATATATATATATATATATGTGTGTGTGTGTGTGTGTGTGTGTGTGTATGTGTGTGTGCGCGCGCGCGCCTGTGGGTGTGGGTGGGTGTGTTTAAATGTGTGTGTGTTTGTGTGTGTATATGTGTGTTTGCGTGCGTGTGTGTGTGTGTGCATATATTAATACAAAAGTGGGGATCGAAGTCAAAACACGGAGGTGGCAATCTGTTTTATGCTAAAGGCAAGTGTCAGCCCATTTACGCCGTGTTTTTCCCCATTCATATATATATATATATATATATATATATATATATATATATATATTATACAATGATGTATTGTGGGTAGTCTATTGTATTTAATTGTGGGTATTCTATTGTATTGTAATGTGGGCAGCCTATAGAATTATTTCAACACTTATTTCGGTGGTCATTATCGGATATTGGGAAGAATTGTTGATCCGAATGCAGTGTTTTGCTATTTATAGTGTTTTTGTGTGCGATGGGTGTAAGGTGGCGTTTGTTCTTTATAGATATTGCATGTTGTGTCTCTTGTATTACACATGTCACCACTGTATATCATTATCGCTTCAATAACTCAGGTTAGGGAGACACATCCTTGCCTTATTCTCTTTTCTATTTTTATATTAAGAGAACTGATACGTTACATTAGCTAGCCCTTCCATTCTCTCATTTGTTAAGGCTAAACTATATTCGTTTCATAAAAGTTACCTAACATTTTAAAGTTTAATCTAAGGATTTTGTTCAAACATTAACGTTGAGTCAAATAAACATTAATACTTCCTTGTGAATCAGATAATTCAGGAATCATATATAGTATTTTTTCTGACAAACGTTCAAATTCTGTGAGGTAAAATTTGACAAAACAGCCATCCTTATCGTTTCCGAACAGAAATATCTAGTGTATTCCATAAAAATTGTTTTTATTTCCATATATCATTAAATAATTCTAAGCAATACCTTTTTTTTATTTTTAGAATGAATGCTCACCCGGAACCATGGTGATGATTTTCTCATTTTTTCTGTCTTGAAATAAAATTCACTTCACGGCGTAAGAAATCATTACTCTCTACATATTGTATTTCAAGATGATCTGTCGATTGCCATATCTTCTTTTGAAATAGATAGGAATGGTTTAGCGCTGCCTGCTCCACGGTCTGAAATTCAGTGTAATCCTCTTTCAAGTTATCTTCCACCCATGCTTAAGGAATCCAATCTAACTTGTTGTTTAATCCATAGATTAATTGTGACTAAATGGATTAATACATTGTCACATGGTGTCGGAGCGAAAATGAATGCAATAATTCAGGCCTAGATTTTACAGAACTCAGTGATACAATTTTCTTGACGATTATCTCTAACTTACCTGTACAATTTTTTCTTTATTATTTAGGTAGCTTAACTAAAAAGTGGTTCTACTGAATGATGCTGACAATAACATGGATCAAACGGATGAGGAACAACGAAGAAAAGGAAAACAAATAGAAACAAATGTACTTAGCTTCAGGAAGATAAGCTGAAATTTCTGGGTCACGTAAGAATGTCTGGCATATCTATAAACAGATTAATGGAATGCTGGACAGAGAAACGCGGTGTGTAAATTACTTGATGTACTAGATCAACTGGAAAGTAGAACAGATTTTGAGATAAATAACAAAAAGAGAAAACTTATTAAGAACTACAAGGATCAAGAAGATGTGGAGAGGCATGATCGACTACGTCCTTCAGTGACACGCCACATAAAATGAAAGAAGAACTTTACAGTTCAATATTTCGTCTGAGGGAATGTTATGGATAATCATATAGAGAGTGTGATAGAAATAACTCCCACATTTGACTCCCAGAGGTACCTCACCTAAAAGGGTATGACATTTGTCGCAACTATCTCTTCATCTAGTGTCTGTCATACTGTCATTATATTTGGAATTATTCCTGGGAGATATATGTGGAAGCTATTTTTGCCACACCCTGTATAATCGGAAATTTAGTATTATATTTTTATCGGATCTAAGTGATCAGAAATATTGCATTGTATTATTTAACTCTTTATGCACAACAGTTTAAAAGTTTGGAGAGACCGTCGTATTTAGCATGGGATAAACTCGACAGTAGAGTGAAAATAAATGAAAAAGAGCTTAAAGGGTCATTTAAAAAAGAATGCAATCCATTATCAAATTTATACAACGAATGCCAAGTAATATGCGTTGCAGCAATCCAGGCTAAAGGAGGATATTTTGAGGAGAGCAAAAGATAATCATAAAAAGCATTTTTTTTATAATAATAAAAAATTTAATTAAAAGCATCCCTCACTTTTGTTAACCATGTATAATAATTCTCTCATTCGAAGTACAAAACAATTACTTTTAGCGCAAATTTAATAAATTACCAGGGGTGGTCTGAAAATGTTGAACTGTAGCGTTAGTCCAATAATTATTTTCGAAATCAACAATTATTGTTAATCAAGCTATTACAAATCTCGGTAATATCTCAAACGATATTCACTGGTATTTTTCTTGTTTTCCTGTTGGCTTTGCCTATTATATAATTGTACACTTACAATAATAGTTATGGATCGATTTTAATATAAATTCAATTTCAGTGTTTAGCTGACTTCTTCGTAAACATATACATGTCGTTTCATTTCCAACTCTGTCATTTTGTCTTTTGAAATCATTTTCTTGTGTAATTTTGAAGTTAATGCAATTTTCGATTCTGTCTGACCCTGTTATTAATTCTGTCAATTTCGCTAGAAGACGTTGTCTCTTCCATACAAGGAACAATAAATTGTTACCAATTTTTTCTTATATGTACACATTTCAAGGGTATGAACCCCATGACAATAGATCATATAATAGCAATATCGTGTTTTGTCTTATGAAATTATGAAAATTTCGAACAGAAATTAAGAGCTTATTAATTTCTTAGTACCATTTTAATGTTTACTTCTATAAGTAATAAGTAATATTTTTCTATATATAATAATTTATGCATTCAGACTACATAATTGTTGTTGCTATCACAACCTCTCAGCCAGCTATGTTGTCTAGGCTTCATAAGTTGTATATCGATTCGGGTATCCGACAGGGATTTCCGAACTGAAACTCTATTCAATCTACGGGGTTGGGCTGTTCTCTTAGTAGATTAAAGCATTGGTTTGTGAATCTGGTGATATATTAATTGTGAGTTCAATACCTAAGTCGTGTATTGAATATTATGACACACAAGAAAGCGGGTGAGCAATAACTGAGCAGTACTCAAAATAAAGAATTGACAAGATAACGCTATTGTAAGCAGTTAATAGATTTCCTGGATCCATATAAATCTGATGAAGGCCGGATGGTAAATCGACTGAAACGTTGTAATAACCACAATTATGAGATGTGGAGAACAGTCAGAATGGGATTAGTGTAAATACTTATAGCACATAATCCAATAAATCCAAAGAGAAAATAGTTCAGGCATTGTTTTGAATTTAATTTGAATTGTTTAATTTAGGAAAACAATTTCATTTTTTATACAAAAATCGTGGTATATGATATTTAGGCAATCTAGAAACAGAAAAATGACAATAGTTTTATCAATAGATTTTTCTATGGTTAATAATAGGCGGTTATTACTTTCAGTTTTAAGAATCTCGGACGTTTTCAATACGAACATTTCTTGATTTATTCCTCAAATAAGGTCTGGAAAGGATCGAAGTATGGAAACAAAAAAATTGATCGCTTCAGTATTTACATTATGCGGACTATTGTCCTCATCTTTGACGCCAAATTTGTCACAACGGTGGTTGGAATTTCGAACTGAATTTTGTTCTAGTTCCACTTTTGATGGATGTCAGTTATCAGTTATCTCCTGCTAATTTTCCCTCTGAAAGTTCTCTATTGCCTTAACCGGGTATTAGAACTCATACTCTTTCGGTCACTGGATCAAACCAACGCCTTTATCCACTGTGCCATGTGTCCTTGAGGACATCTGGGTATGAATTTCTGGGTATTATAAACCTAATGTTTTCAGCAACCATTTTTACCAGTGCTCATATTGCAATTTTGCTTTTATCTTTACATGTTTTTACCAGAGCTCATATTGCAAGTTATCATTGCTTTTCTCTGGCACTCCTTATTACTGGTTCCCATATTGTATTTATTTCTATGCTTGGACGGCTCAGGAGATTTTTGTGGCCTAGCATATGTGCTGAATCCTTAAGTTTACGAATTTTCCAATGGTGTTCCCTGTCTATAATCTCAACATGATCCCACAGGGGACGGTGATCTCCCTTCTCTCTCCATATGTGGTCAGCCACGCCTGATTTTTCTACTTCCTCTCGCGTTACAGTTTCTGGTGTTCTTGAAGCCTTACCTTGAGGGGGCGGCCTGTCTCTCCTTTATATTCCTTTCCGCAGCTGCTCGGGATAGCGTACACACAGTCTTTATGGGGGGGGGGTCTCAATCGAGAGAGATATCTGCGTAGTGTTGTCAAGCTCTTGAAGGTTGTCCTGATGTTATATGGACCGCAGATCCTTTGTATTTTCTCTGATAACCCCTTCACATAAGGCAGGCAGACTGTTTTCTCCACTCAGAAAACAGTCTGC
>OZ010595.1:29474699-29492199 GCA_963932145.1 Acanthosepion lycidas | reverse complement strand
AATTGAGTGTTGTAAAACGTCAGATCATGTGATGGTTCTGTGTGGGAAGCAGGTTCGATTCCTTTTGTAGAATGCATGTTTTATATTAAATTTCTCGATCATATAGCTCGTTAAATGTGTAAATACTGTTTCATTAAAAAAAAGACAGAACATATATATATATATATATATATATATATATATATATATATATATATATATATATATATATACGTGTGTGTGTATTTTAAAAATGCATTCTGATTCAGGAATAGCAGCTTTTCTCGGAAATTGGCATTACCGGCCATAATCTTAAACATAACATATGCAGATGACAGATTAATGACAGCAGACGCGTAAATGCAATTACAAAATCTCCTACAGAAGATAATGACGGAGAGTGAGAGGAAGGGACTAAGCATAAACTAAGAGAAGATTGAGTGCATGGTCATCAGCAGCAGGAAGAGTCCGAAATGCGATCTGAAGGTCGGGAACACTAGAATCAAGCAAACGCAGAAGTTTAAATACCTGGAAAGCGTCTTGTGACAGGATGGTAAGTGCGACACTGAGATCCGTAGGCGTATTGGGATGGCCAAGGGCACATTCCGAAAGCTGGGGAGAATATTGCGAGACAGGAGGATATTTTTTGTAACAAAAAAACGAATACTGAAATATTACGTGACATCTATCCTTGTTTACGGCAACGAATGTTGGACGATTTTCTCGAAGATGAAGAAGAGACTCGTGGCGACAGAGATGTGGATCTACAGAAGGAGGATAAGAAAATCCTAGACCGAGGGTGTGAGCAACAATACAATCTTAGGCTGCACACAAGGCGAAGGCTTACGCTGACTATCAGGAAGAGGCAGCTGAAGTTTCTGAGACTCATAATGAAGATGGAGGGCCTGGAGAATCTGATACTCACAGGTCTAACAGAGGGAAGAAGAGATAAGGGAAAACAATGCATGACATACCTGGCATGCTTAAGCAAGTGGATGGCATTATGTGATCTGGGGGAGGTGGCAGAGGGAAGAAACTTGTTGAGAGCTGCAAGGGATAGAGGGTGGTGTTGAATGTTGAAAGGACATGGCTCATAAAAAGAAACAAAAGACCTGATTTCTAGAATATTCAAAGTTATCAGCAGCTACGAAACAACAATTCCTTTGCTAGTTAGTCTAATAAATCTATTTGGAAGTATTGTAAATTAGATTCTCTTTAAATGCTCAACTAATGCAGTTTTGTGTTAATCTACGGCGAGCTTATTAAATAACATTGATTAATTATTATGGTTGAAACCATTTCATTTGCTATGTCTCCATTAAATCCATATTAGTAATCAAATCTTCTCTGCATTTGAAATTCTCTTGATTGTTATACGGCATTCAATTATTTACAGCGCCTTATTACTGACATTATCGTTTTGCTTGTTTGTCTATACGACCGGTTGTATATGCATGACCTCTGACACAGATTGAGCGAATAATTATTTACGAAGAAACGAAACACATGAACGATGGGGTGAAAAAGGATATCAAAAACCGAGAGAGAGAAGAAAAAATTAGAAGGCAGAATCATCGTTAGTAAAATAATGTAATTATAAAAGTCTAGTTTATATATATATATATATAACGTCATCCACAGACAGACTATTTCGCAGCTCATCAGTGTGGCTAGACATCCGGTTGCCTCTAGCTCGGATCGAAATCTGACTGAATTGGTATCAGCCGGAGATTCTACCACTAAGCCGTCGGCGCACGGGAGGGAAGCGTGTTGATTTTTAGCGTATTTATTTTTAGAAACCCACCCAGTGACTGACAGTGACTCGATTCGCTATCCGAAGAGTCTCGCTATATATAAGCTATAATAGTCACTGTTTATATATATTAATTTAGTTAATTTAAATTATAGTTATTTAATTTAATGAAGTACCTCAGAGGACGAAACGCATCGACTAAAATAAGCTTTTCTTCTCTCTTTATTCATATATATATATATATATATGTATATATATATATATATATATATATATATATATATATATATATATATATGTGTGTGTGTGTGTGTATCTGTCTGTCTCTGTGTGGGGGCTGGGGGAACTGAGCGTTCGCGCGTGTGTGTGTAAGCATATGCTATCTGTGTACGTGGCCGTTTTTGATTATGGATTACTGATTTAGCTTATCTGACATTTTTTCTTCTAGATTTTTCTACACAGTTTTTACTTATCGTATAGAGTAAAAATATTTTTCTTGTGGCGATTTATAACGATTTTTGGTTTTAATATATTTTCTGTTCAATATATCTAATACGGAAGAAAATAATATTTTGAAGTCGGTTTTTAAGAAAAAACCTGCGTAATTAAAGTATTTTTCGACGATATTTAAAACTAAACACTGCAAAATTGATAAACGTTATGAATATAATCTCATGGCCACTGTCACACGCAGCATATACCAGAAGATAAAACCACATCCGTGGTGTGATCCTCATGGATGTAGGTTGACGTGCAGTCCAGTTTTCGGTCAACACCAATATGCACACGATGTGTTCTTTGAATTCATATCAATGAAGATCGAATGTCGTCGGTAATTTGCAGCGCTGTTCGAGCCATGTCGAACCTGTTTTATGAAAGATTCCAAAATCAGTTGAGTTTATTTTAAATTGATTTATGTAATTCCTGGTACAGAAATTAACACTTCTCTCTAATATATATATAGTGACACTTTGCTCTTCTAAATCTTGGAACGGGGGTTCAAATTCGGGAATTATCCCAGTAACAAGTCACTCGGAAACTTTGTAGCAGCTCGTTCGCTCATCGCCGTTGTTCTCGTCTCTTTCTGAGTCGCTAAAGCGATCTATCGAGTTCGGCCCAAGGCTTGGGTGGAGTTGACTGATCTAGGGATTTCGGTAAGTCTCCAACTTTCGGATTTTGGAGCAGGTATGATGTCGCCTTTATAACTCATACTTTATGTTTCGCACCATTACATTTATTGGCGGAGGTAAATTTTCCCTTTTGTTCCTCCTCTTTCGGTATTCAATCTGAAATCATCGACAAGGCGAGGTTTTGAGTGTCTTTTTAAGAAATTGTGATTTTTAAACTGTGTGGGCTAAGACGGGTCGTATTTTAAGCATTGAGTTTTCATATCAAGTATTATTTCCCTCTCTTTGTTCTAGTTTGTTCTAGTGCACCAAAACTATTTAACCTACTCCCTCAATGACCAGGTTATCATGCAGACAACCTTTACAGGTTTTTTCTCATTTCAATTTCTTTTTTGGTGAGTGGTTTAGTCTAGTCTATCGAGTTGTTTAATTTCATCAAGTATATTTAAGATGCCCCTTTTGCCTGTCAATCGAAACTTCCATTTTTGCTGACAGCCATAACACAACTTTTCTTAGTTCTCTGTTTAATTTCTACGGTTAACATATAATCTGGAATATACCTTAGCAATTTCCTTCTGCATGCCCCTCTCTTAATATTCTCTCTTCCCCTCCTCTCATATTCCTAGCTGACTATTTTACATTAACATAAGCATATGTGTTCTGCTTTTCTTTGTGTTCGAGTGGCAAGATCCCCGAAGTTAAGCAACGTTGAGCCTACTCAATAACTAGAGGGATGATAGTTTGAAATTATAAGGTGTTGTAAGCATGGATGCGCGAATCGTGTAACGGATAAGAGCATAAAACTGAAAATCGGAGTTCTTAGTTCAAATTCAAGTCAGTTTCGTTGTATTAACATACGCACAAATACCCATGGAGAAGTTTTGAATCCAACTTTTATTCACACCCCATATATGGACTAATTAGTAGAAGTTTGATCTGTAAAACTTTCGCAAATATATTCATACAATCTAAACATATTTTCTGACTTTACTTCATCTTGATAACCTCCAGTAAACAAATAAATAAAAAAGTAAATATTCAAGTGACAGATCCCCCCGTCTAAGAACAGAGCAATAATAATCAACTTGAAAATAAAAAAAGTAGAGAAAATTATGTTATATTAAAAAGAATGAAATTTGCGGTTCAAAGCTTCGAATTCCCATTGGACGCTATCCAGAATATTAGCAATAATTACGAAAAAGTATGAGGAAATGTATGAGAGCGTAGTTGTAATAATGTAATAATAATCACCCTATATGTTAGTGAATGCTGGACAATTCCCTCAGAGATGAAGACCAGACGTGTGGCAACACGTTTGCCGCTCTGAAGAAAGATCGTGAGAACAACATGGACTTAACATATGAGTAACGAAGATCTTTTAACTAAAATGAATACAAATGGAACACTTTGAATTTACATAGAATTTAAAAGAAACCGTTTATATTCTCGTATTGATATTGAGGGAAGCAATCTTTGAGAAGTTGGCACGAACAGCTCATATTGAAAACAAAATCGTAAATGGCAAGCACAAAAGCTATTCGGATATATGGAAGGAGAGTAATATTGCTTAGAGTTATAAAGGGTATTAACTTGCATCCTAAACGGACACGGTACGTGACAGAAGATATATAAATGTTTCAATATTAATTCATCAAATAATTTTAAATGATCAACCATATATATAGAAATGGTCTTTAAATAATAAACATAATATATATATATAGAAAAGGTCTTTAAATAATAAACACATTTGTTTTAAGTTTCTTTTGAATGGTCTTCAGGTATATTTAATGCATGCCATTCAAATCTATTTTAAACCCTTCCTTATTCATTTTCTGGTATTTAAATTAAGTGAAAGGAAAATAAATGAACGCAATGAATATTGGCTGACCTTTGACATTATATTCTAATCAGTAGACATTTAAAACGTTTTATGATTGCAGACAGGCTTTTAAAAAAAAGAAAGTTAAAAGCTATAGATATATTGTAACATATTCATAACCGTTTCCTAATGTGTATTTTATAGCTAAATTTGTATTAAGCAAATACACAACCAGACAAAAAAACAAAAAAAACAAAAAAAACGGCATGAAAAAGGACTTTTTTTCTCACCTGATTTCAATAAACTTCATAGCAATCCTGAGTGAACTTGATATCCTATCAGTATTAGGTTGTTGCAAAAATAATGCAGTAATAATGTCGTTTTTTGACGTATTTTTAACGTCAAAAAACGACACTATTACCTCATTAATTTTGCACCAACCTAATATTTATTATTGGCAGACAAAAACTTAACATAATAATATATATATATATGTATCTTACACAATGTTGACATCTGGCACATAAAGGAAACTCCAACATAGGGTACTAAAGGAAAATGAGAGAAAAAAAAAGAAGGATTAATCAATTGTAAGAAGAAAAATATATGGGTGGCAGTAATTTGAAAAGTAATATATGAGTACTATGCATTGGAAATCCGTATACATAGCAACCCCATAAATTTAAATATCTGGGACAATCGATGCAAAATGGAACACTGAAAGCTGAAGAAGTTTTGGAATTGTAAAAGATGCATCACTAAAAGTGAGAAAAATATTAAGAAACAGGCAAAATTATATTCGAACAAAGACATGTCGGTTGTTTAATATGGCGGTGAATGTAGAACAATCTCATTATAGAGTAAGGAGAAATTTGAGATACTAGAAATTACGTTCTATGGAACGATGCTGAGAAAGCATTAGACGAAGTTTTAGAGAAAGATGGGAAGAAAAAAGACACTCAGAATTCCAACCAGAAAGAAATAGTAGATATTTCTAGAAGAAATAGCGACTGAAGCGGATAAAGAAAATTTATTCACTCACATGACATAATGAAAGCAAGGGGAATAAAAGAAACCGCATGTAACCCTAACTAACGGGCTGTTGTAAATGTATAGCAAGACAATGATTGGGAAATATACAGAAAACACGTAACTTACTAAGGGTTACAAATGATACGAAGTGAATGAGAAGCAAGGTCGCATATGTCCTGAAATGACACGTATTAGTACTGGAAAATATTTTGATATTAAATTTTGTAGTCAAGATTCATTATTATACATTAAGAAATGGACAAAGTCCGACAATTTATTTATTAAAGACATTTTTATGTTTAACGTTCTTTTTATAGATACAAGTATTTAAGTAAACGCTCTGTTTATAATAAACAGTATTAAATAACATTGACCGGTCTGAATGTCCGAGAAATTTTCATAGAAAATATTCTTCCTTTGACAGGATTCGAACCTGCATCCTACACGGAACCGTCATTTACACTGAGGTGCATTAACCGACTCGGCCACAAAGGAGCGTTCGGCAGGCAAGGTCGAATTTACTGCTTATAAACTTCAATCTTCCATGAAATTTTTCTATGAAAATTTCTCGGACATTCAGGTCGGTAAATGTTATTTACTACTGTTTATTATAAACAGAGCAGTTACTTAAATACTTGTATCTATAAAAAGAACGTTAAACATAAAAATGTCTTTAATAAATTCGTTATCAAGGTCATGTTTTTTTTTTCATATATATATATATATATATATATATATATATATATATATATGAAAAAAATATACATATATAAATATATATATATATATATATATATATATATATATATATATATATATGGAAAAAAAAAAGATCTTCAATGCCATAATCCCTGTGAAAATGTTTCATCTTCATTTCAGAGGAATAACGTTTATTGTCTTACAACAAAGTTTGGGTGGAAGTTTCTGTATTTTATAATTAATCTGTTCTATGTACATTCATCATGTGGACGATTTTGTTTCGTTTCCATCAAACAAATGCCCTTCGAAAATTCATGAATATCTCTTCCTGCAGATCTACGTTAAGTGTTGTTGTAAATACTGTGGAATTTCTAATGGGAAAACGAAACTGAACCTCACTATTCTAATTATTGCTATTGTGATTTCCGTATTATATATATATATATATATATATATATATATATATATATATATATATATATATATATTAACGAGGTAAGGTACGGTTCTGAAATCAGCATTGTCTCTCTAGTGTTGCGGATGTGTGATGTGTGTTGGAGAGGAATAGAAGGTTTGAATTATCAAAAGGTTTAAAATTGTGTGTGTTCAATGTTCAATGTGAATGTTGGTAATGGTCTTTAACGTCTGACCGCAACCGTTAAGACGGCAGTTCTTGAATATTACACCTTGATACTTGGTAGCAAGGAATGAGACGCGAGAGAGAGCGAATTTACACGTGTTTTGTTTTTATAATTTTGTTGTACCACGTGACAGGCTCAAATGGAAAAAACGGGAAAACAGATTTGTCGCGTGCAGGCGGTTTGATTGGTCGGAACTGACAATCAACGAGCTAGATTGAAGGTGATTAACCAATGAATGCTTGTTATATATTTTGTAAGAGTGTGATGGTAAAAATTTCAACAGGAATAGTGCATTTCCTAGCAGGGGTTAACTGGCTTGTTGTGGAAGATTCTATACTAGTTACTTGATTCCGAAAAAATAACAACATAGATCCATTCTTTATTATTATTACCGAATGACAGGAGGGATAAAATATTCGAACCTAACTGTTGGAATCTGAATTCGGTTTGCTAAGGCCACTTTCTACGCATGGTATGCATGGGTTAAATATCAGAAAATGCACAAATACAAATGCAAAAGTAATTTATTTTACCAACTTCAGCTTAAGTACTTATGGTTTCCTATCTTTATGAGAGCGTCTGAACATTTCCTTCGGCGTGATAGTACACATAGCATATATATATATATATATATATATATATATATATATATATATATATATATATATATATATATATATATATATATATATATATTATAGCTATTTCTGTTCCTATGAGTGTACCGCCTTGTCTGTTCGGAGATAATCATGACAAGCACTGAATAGCTATAATATGAAATTTACAATGTCTGCATAAATCTCTGTGGTTGGTAACAAAATTGGAAAATGAATGGAGGAAGCTATCAAAATATTTAATTTTCATATATTTCCTTGTTTATCTGATTATTTCTAAGATCATATTTCTTGCCATGACTTTTAAGAACATCAATGTCTTCCAAAATTCTGGCCACGCACAGTATTACTGGAATTCATTTCAAGTTGAGAACATATTCGGAAATCTACAATGTTTATATATGATTAATATTAATAACCTGGAAGAAATATATGTATTTTCTGAGTGTGTTTTTCGTTAATTTTAAATATTAGTGCCAAATAGGAAATGCAGTGTTAATTTTATAAATAAAATGAAGCATGGTCTTATTTTTTTTAATTCTTGAACAATAAAATATTTGTAAAACATATCCAGTATTCTTTTTAAATTTATAAAAATGTCTGAGATCACTAGCTTAATATATAGTGTCACGAAATCCCTGCACACGCAGAACTTTCTTTAATTTGTCTCAAATATAGAATATATTCTGAGATTCATTTTTGAGACATTATTCTAATTTCGTCTTTTTCTTCTGCTTCTTTTTCTTCTGCTTCTTTTTCTTCTTCTTTTTACTTTTTTCTCTCTCCTCACCTCCCCGCTATTATTTTTCCCTCTTTTCTATTTTCTTCTTCCTTTTCTTATTTTATCTTTTACTTTTTCTTCATATTTTTCATCCTTTCCTTTTTTTGCTTTTTCTTTTATCGTCTATTTCCATTTTTCTTTTTATTATTTCTTTTTTCGTTTAAATTCACTTCTATTCTTCATTCTCTTTTCTTTTTTCATCCCCTATCTCTTTTTACACCCCCCCCCCTTCTATGATAACATTTTTTTCAAAATTCTCCTTCTTTCTGTCGTGTCCCCTCGATAAGTAGGCGATCACTGTTTAACACAACGTCATGTCTTTTGCAGCGTTTAGTAAAGTTTGTCTTTATACTGCCTTCATTATGTATCTGATCTGCCAACTATTTACATCAGCTCTTTTGCTGGGTTATTCGCTGATTTTTCTCTGCCTTCAAAAAACGCTCTGTAAGTGTCATATTTTCAAACCTCTGTTTCCCCGTTGTGCATTCTAGGAATTGCACCTGAATCGTTCCCATTCGAAGTGTCCTTTTTGTTACCAATTTTTAGGCTGAAGGAAAATCCAAAATTTAAGAGAGTCTGTTTATGATAGCACATTGTGAAATACATTATTAATTTGTCAACGTAAAATGCCTATGGTTTAAAAAAATATTGTGTTTTGTTTTGTTCATTATCAATGAGAGATCAGTAAAAAAAAACAAAAATAAACCGTTGTTTTCTCCCTGCAAGCTCATAAAATCCCACTGTAACAAAATAGGTCGCTGAGTATTAATGGCAGTGTTTGTACGGCTAGAAAGATTTCACTTTTGTACTATCCCATGTTAAGATCTTTTTTGTGAAAGATAAATTTGATTGTAAGTTAGATTCTGGTCATTTAAACAATTATCGACATATTTTTTATTTACATCGCATGTAATATTTCTGGAGATTCATACGACAATTCTGATAGTATGGAAATGCTGCCAACAAAACGGAAAGGTTTTAACCACTAAACATTTATATTAATTGGTTACCAGTGTATTCTATTTCATTTTCAGGTATATATCGCAAATCACAATCATGCTGTAAATTATTGGATATATAATTGCCTATATGCCTTGTTCCCTCATTTTCCTATTTATGTCTTTGTTTACTCGAATAATTATATTATGGTTATCTTATATATTTTGATTCACATTTGTATAATTTACGTCAATTCGCAGTCTGTATTACGTTAAAAGATGGCCATATATTCTGAAGAGGTATCGTCAAATAATTGAAAAAGTGTTGTCTTATGTTATTGCTTTGGAACTAAATTACTTGGGTTTTTCAACACGTGGTGTTTAACATGTGACTGCAATTTATGACATATATAAATACTGTGAGGATAGACATTTAAACGCATCTTCTTCCACGATTCGTGTGTATATTGGGAATTAATAATTATATAAAAGCGTAAATGCTGGAAATTTATATTTTAAATGCTGGAGGTGTATAGAAATGGTGCGAGATCCGAGAGTATTATTCCTCAGTGGTTCGCTAGAAACGCTTATGGAAATTCTGAAATTGGTGGGTGATTCTAGGCAATGAAAATGAATGGGCCACAACAATGAAGAACGCAAAAAAAAAAATCCTGGGGGAAATGATATAGACTAATGTTATCTATATTACAAGACAGTCTCTATACGAAGAAGGTCATGTTTTGTGCATATTGGAATTTGAAAGGCATTATGTATGACAAGACCTTCCGAAAAATCAGACGTTCAAATCAGACATGTATTCTTCAAAATTGTATCGATTAAAGAAACGCCATTGGAAGTGTATAATTGGAAATGTGTCATTTTCCATCAGCACAATGGTGGGGGGAGGGTATCATCTCTTTTCAAAACCGGCATCTTGGCTGGATGTCAGAAAATACCGACTATACTCTCGTGACAATGTACTGTGGCTTTACCATTTAATTTGTCTGCTTGATACCTAGTAAATTATCTTAATGTGAATAAAATAACTAGTAGTATATAGAAACAACATTAGCGCCGTATTTACACTGTGCTATGGTTAAAGTGTCGTCATTTCATATATTTAGTTTCGCGCATGAGCATTTATTTATTTTTTTTTGTCGACTGCATACTAAGGTCAGTTGTTAACATCCGCACAAAAAAAAAAAATAAAAAAAATTGCACAATGACGCAATTCACTCAGCCAGAAATTTGGAAACGACATGCTTTACTGCTTGACATTCATGCCGGAAGCTACAATACGTACATTTTAGAGAGTTTGGGTGCCAATCTGAGGATAGCTCAGTGGATTCGGAGAGAGCTGGATGAGTCTAATTGTGATTACGAAGGGGTTTGTAGTGATTACTAATGATGGCGATGTTAGCTTCCATTCATCTTCTCAAAGGGCTTCAGATTCAACACTTGGGCCTACATTAAATTCTTTGCGGAGGCATTGTGTTGTTCTTGGTTAAAACGGTGGCTGTTGGAAGCCCGTATGTCTAGCAACAAGACTCTAAACCATGACAGACAAGCAGTCATGGGTCTCAGATAATTTCATCGACCACACCACTCCTTATATTCGAGCTGCTACCGCCCCAGATTGCAACACCCTTGATTAGTATGTGTAGGGCGCAGTTAAGTGTGAGAGCAATAAAATTCTTTGTTACACCAAAGTTGAATTAAAGGCACAGATTATGACAGCATTCGAAAATTTAAACAAGAAAACCGTCCAGAAGAGTTGCAGAAGATTCCGAAGACGTCTGAAGGCCGTGATTGAAGCCAATGGCGATTTTATTGAATACATTATTATTTCAAGACATTTTTGTGTAATTTTGTTAAACATATTTGGTAAATGAAATGTAAGTTTTATTTTAATTTTTCCGAAATTTAGATGACAGTTTATCCATCGTACCCTGTAGAAAGATGGCAAGATAAAAAGGCAGCCAATCATCTCCCTGCCTCGAATATGTCGAAATATATTGAAAGACAGTGACATTATGTATTTAACTGATTTTATGGACAAATATATAAATATTTTCCCTTTTCAAACACTACGAATTCTATATTCTATATTCTGCCAATTAATGTTTTGATTGGATAACATATCATTTGTAGATGTTTTTCGTGTCAATTAAACAGATGTAATTACTGTATGTATGCATGGATGATTTCCATCCGCTTTCTACT
The DNA here is from genome assembly GCA_963932145.1 of Acanthosepion lycidas. NCBI lineage: Eukaryota > Metazoa > Mollusca > Cephalopoda > Sepiida > Sepiidae > Acanthosepion > Acanthosepion lycidas. Next base: position 29,480,590 of record OZ010595.1, on the reverse strand, counting down.
TTAGTCTGTTTATTAGCCTCTTGTTTTAAGTGATAACGTTTTTTTTATCAATTTTTTTAAAAGTTGGATCACTACTCTTAAACATAAATTGAGTGTATCATGTCAGATTTTCTGTACGGATGGGGAAAATTGCGTAGGACAATTTGCTTGAAAACAACACCAGAAATAAAGAAAGGCTAACAGAAAGTGTAATGCAGCGGATACCTAGATATGAAAATTTAAAGATGTAACAAGGAACAGAGAGAGAGAGTGAGAGAGAGAGAGAGAGAGTAGAAATGATTAAACGACACAAATGTAAAGAGTGGACGTAAGGAGAAAATTCTGAACAGAATATTTCTGTACAATGCATAGTGTTATGAATGGGTCCACCTTTTTCACAAATTAAACCAAACTAATATCTGGTGTTGCTAGACTGTCTTCATAGAAATTAGAATAAACTTAACTATATTGGTGATTATTAACATGAAATAAAACCATATAAACATTATTTTCACTTAAAATGCCTCCTTGCTGTTAGTAATACTCATCATGCCACAACTTAGAACTCAGACCTTCACTATTTCCCTTGGTTGCCGTAACTTACATACCTCCCCGCACATATATACATACATACATGCATACATACATACATACATACACACATGTAGAAAACATTTCTCTCCGAAAATAGGTGTTTTTAAATGCCATTCGATGAACAAACCCTCGGCAGTGAGTTCGTGTTTCTAATGAAGAAGATTATTAACCGGTAAACATTTTTTCAGTATCTTCTACATTCATCTTTCTCCTCTTGTTTCGAATTCGTTCGACTAATATTAGAATGACTCACGCATTTTCTTTCGGTCTCTAATGTTTTATTTTATTTAATTCTTCTCCCCTGGTTATATAGTCATATTTTAATAAAAATCGCCCCAGACATTACTTCTTTTTTTTTTTTGTTAATATCTGTTTTCGTTACTTAAAGAAATTAAGTGAAAATAAACTTTCATCATTTTCTTCAGTTTACATTTTTGTGTATTTTTTTCTTTGCCCCACCGTGACAATAGGAAAATTCGGAGGACTAGTCTAACCATTATCTGCGAGATGCATCACGTTTGATATAAAATCTGAAGCAAATAGAAAAGTTTTGAAAGGTCTGCGGAAATAACCATTTTCCTCTCCAAATTGTCAAAGAAAAATACGGCTGATGATAATGATAAAATGATACTTGACTGCATAAATTTGGTATCGTTTATGTGACATCTTTTATTAATTAGAGAATTCTATTATTCTACAATAAATTTATATTACTTAAGACATTTTTATTCAATACTTTATGAATTGAATTATTTGACAAATTTTTAAAATAAATAAATGATTAATATTGAAATTGCACTGCTATTGCATCATATCGCTTCCTTTCCCGACATCCTAATTCTCATATTTAAACATTACACCACTACTATTGAGAACCAAATGTCAAAGTTTATCCGGGAACGTGCTAGACAAGTTTTAGTCGCAAAGATAGAAACATTATGCGGTTCATTTTGGTATTCTAATATATGTTGAAATATTTTTGGTCTCAGCGGAAACTCTAAATCTGAGAAAAGAACCTCGGATTAAAGAATGGGTTAATATCTGGAAAGTCTTTGTCAATTCCCTTAAAGATCAAGTTACAGGAATTGACGGATGCGTGGTGAAAACTGTTGGGGTATATCTTTCGCCATCCCAATACGTCTTTTGATATCATTTACACGCTTTCCATCTTTTATTAAAATAAATGCCAAATATTTGAATTTTTATTTTTTGTTTTTGTTATCTCCAATGGCACAATAGTCTTATGTATAATGTATGGGGATAAATTACAAAGTAGGGATTTTTTTAAAATTACACAGTAAAATCAACTAGGAGGTACAGAGATGCATCAGCAAGCAAGTATATAGGATGACGAGTGGCTGGCAAGCTACGTGCAGTATACCATTGTATATTTGAAATGACAATGAACAACAAAGTCTAACATATGTGCCACTCTTGCGTCTCCAAGAAACAACACTCCATAATGCGTTTTCTCTGGCTAAAGTGAGTCAAACTTGTGGAAATTCATAACCATGTGTTGGCGCAATATGGGGTACGCACAATCAACAAAAGTGCATCATATAATATGAAAAATGTTCATTAAAATAAACTTAATTGGGAGGAAGATAAATATAAATGCCATTAGCTTGGAAATAAAATTCCTGAAAATGCAGACTTCAGCAGTTTGAAGCTTGTTGCAATCTCAGAGAATAGAAATCTCTAGTTTTTATAGACATTTTCAAGATCCAAAAAGCTTCAGGAAAACATTTTATTTAATCACACTTTGGTCAAATTAAAAAAGACTTTTTCTGAAAACAAGTGGCCTGTTTTCTACAACATCCGACTGTCGTATCCTGCCGGCACGCCGTCATCTTAAAAAAATAAATAAATAAAATAAAAAAAAACACCCGGAAGAAAAAGCTTAAGGAATCATTGTTGTAACACTGATTCAATACCCCAAATATTCTCAAAACTCGAAAATGTGTCTGCTTGGCCCAAATACCTAGGATCAAAGTGTAATATATGTTCCAGCAGTCAACAGATGGTCCATCAGCATCAGTTCCAGTTAGTCAGCCAACTATCATCATCATCCGCAGCTCCAGCTTCCCAGCAACTATATGCGATACATTTTCCTTCTCAGCACAACACTCTTCTCGCCATCTACACGAGAATGGAGAGATAATTTTTGCCTAGTGCACTGGAACGTTATCTATGTTGATGTATTTTCTTTAACGAAAATAAAGTTCGCAATATATGTGTTACCGAAATCTTCGTTTTGTTTCTTGTGTTCTTCCGTCATTCAATATCTGTTTACAGGCCAATATAAGAACCGTAAAAAAAACTCCAGAAATGCCACCTCCCTGAGCCTTGTTTTGGGACAAAAGTTTTGTTAACAATCCCATGCATACTCTTAAGTTATATATGCTTAAAACAACTCGATTGTCATTAGCACTTCCACAAAAGGCCTTTCCCAATAGATTACCAAATACATTGCATTTATTTAAATCCCATTATCAAATGATGTTACTGAAATATTAGGTTGGTGCAAAAATAATGTCATTTTTTACATATGTTACTATGTGAGCAAACGACATTATTTTTGCACCAACCTAACATTAACATTTGAAACACGAATCTTACTCCATTGTTATTAGATTGGTGCAAAAATAATGTCGGTTTTTGACGTATTTTTTTAACTTCAAAAACCGACATTATTTTTGCGCCAACCTAATGCCTACTATATAGTATTGACTGACTATAGATTAACCTATTAGATAATATCAAGTAACTAAAAATTCAACATTAAAATTAATTTTGAAGACAGTTTTCGCATACCTTTTCGTCTAAATTACCAGTCTTAAAGATGATTGCTTAAACGTGGTACATTGTTTGCTTTGATACGATTATCTTTTTAAAACTTTTCTATTTGCATATATTTGAAAAAGCAGCGTCTTCAAATATCTACTTGCTAATTAATCCACAAATATTGCTTAATGTTATTTCAAATTGTTTTATGGAACTGTCTGCGACATCCTCTAAGCAATATTTATTTCTCGGTTTGTCGTGACAATGTTTAGTTGCTATTATATTCTTCCCAGGTATCTTATTCTATCAGATAAATATAAATAAATCAGGTATTTCCTAGTTAGTCATAGTTTTCCAAATTTGTAATTTGTTTCTTTGGAATTTCCTTTGTTGACTACCTTGCGTTTTGTCATTTAATTGGTGTTTTCGCTTTCTTTCACTACTTTTGTAGGAGTTCTTGTGCCTGCTAACAAAACAGTGTCATTTGCATATCTGATGTTGTAAAGATTGTGGCTGCCTGTTATTTAGTATTTATAATTCTCTCAAACTTGTCTCATTGTATGGACTGTTTCCATTCTCTCTAAAATGTCGTCGTTAATCACTTCTTCGATTGATGGTATTATCAGCATTCTTCTGTTGCCTCGTCTCTTCTTCATTCGTAAGGCAAGAGTCCAGCAATCACTGCCATAAAGGAGGAGGTATATTACGTAATAGCTCCGTAAATATTTTTTACATTATTCGGAATATTGTCCTCATTTAGTCGCCTCAATGTCTCATGGCACAGTGGATAAAGGCGCTGCTTACATACAGTGACAGGACTCAAAGTGTGTGAGTTCAATACCCGGTTAAGACAGTGGAAAACTTTCAGAGGGAAATTAACATGCGATAACTGAAAACTGACATCCATTAAACATAGCACTTGGAACTAGAACTGTCTACCCCAGTGAGCGAAATAAAAGTTTCAGACTTTCCAACCACCTGAAGAAGGCCAGAGCGTACAACGGCCGAAACGTTGTAATATTAGGTTGGTGCAAAAATAATGACGTATTTTTAACGTCAAAAAATGACATTATTACGTCATTATTTTTGCACCAACCAAATAATTATGATGACAAAGATGAGGACATTAATCCGAGTAATGTAAATAATGTTCATAATAAATCATCTCAGAAATAGAGACTGATAGCTCAGCAAACATTTCTTTGTTTTTTGACGATTTTCTCTTTGTGAATATTTTGTTCTCGAAGTAAATCTTCTTTTCGGGTGTTAACGATCAAGACTCTCCGAAAGGTTATGTCCTTCCTAGCGCCGAATAAATTTTCTCCAAAAAATCATTGTTCTGCCATCAATTTCCTCAAGCTCAATAGCGTATGCGGTATTTTCCCCTGTCCGCTTTGATTTCAATCTGACCTGTGAGTATCAGCTTTCCCAACAAGCTTTCTTCATTGTGACCCCTATAAATTTCAAATATCTCTTGATAAGTTTCCTTTCTGTTTCCATTTTCTAAAACGTCATCGTTTCTCACATGTCCGGTCCATGGAATTCTCAGCATCCTTCTGCAGCACCACATTTATGTTGCTACACGTATCTTGTTCATCTCTGATGTGACAGACCAGTGTTCATTTGCATATAGGATAACTGATATTACATAACATGCCATTACTATTTTCTTTTATTCTAACGAAATGTAAAAATTTATATTAGTAATAGTTCATCATTTTGAATGTATATTATGTCTATCAGAACAAAAAAAAAAAAAAATCAAATGTATTTTTTACAATTAACCTCACCGTGGATTTTGATTGCGTTTTCGCTACAGGGGGTACGATATAATTACACCCTGTAAATTCTGTTTGTTTATAATTGACATGATTTTTACGGAATTAAGTGTTATGGACCATGATTGCCTCCTACACGGTTATATATAGGTTAGGAGACTGTAATTGCTCGTGTGTTTGGTTTCCATAGCTCTCGGAAGCGATTGGTCCAAGGCTTATCCAAAAGCATTAACTGGAAAGTAATTAGGATCTTTTTTTTTTCAACTCGGCTTAGAGAATCCATTTTCCGAGTCGATAAACCTTAAGTTTTAGGCAGAAAATGAGTTTATATATATATATATATATATATATATATATATATATATATAGATATATATATATATATATATATATATATATATAAAAGAAAGAGGTTGTAGTGTTCCAACGAGAGAAAAGTATGTATATTAAAAAGAAGAGAAGAGAGGTATCGCAAACGTTTTTGGTTGTAATGTGTATTTAAAAAAAAAATATTATGCTTTATTTTCCATAATTTTACTACACGGGTATCTGGTGTCGCGACAGTCTTCAGTTAAAAGCGGAGATTTCCACATAATATTAAAAATAATTAATTTTTTCCTGATGTTTTTCACTGTTAAATATTCTCGATATGAGACATTCTCTGTTTTTGTATTAGTAATCCGAATGTCTTTCTTGAATATATATGTCTGTGGGGGAGAGAGAGAAAGAGTTTGTGTGTAAGAGTTTGTGTATATA
>OZ010595.1:29389699-29467199 GCA_963932145.1 Acanthosepion lycidas | reverse complement strand
GGCGTGATCAACAATCTGAACAAGGCCAGTACGTTCACGGGACTTGTCACTTCGTGCTAGCAACTTCAAAGTGTTCCGTCTTGGATCAACCTTGCTTTGTTTGGCATGGTTTTCTGGCACTTTCCAAACGTGCCAACTGGGATCAAACATCCAAAATTCACCTTCCTGACAAATCAACCATTTGAATCCGTCTCTAATGGTCAGTAAGCTAGCGTTCTAACCACGAGCCCATTCTCCACGAATGTACACATCTATTAAATGCATTGTTTAACAGATGATGAAGATACGATTGGATATACTCAAAATACCAAGGTCTAAAATATATAATTGCTCGTATATTTGTGAACCTGATCGGTTCGATATTTACAGTTGATCTCAAAAATAAACTCCAATATATTGTTAACAGGGGCAACAAGAGCTTATAGTATGTAAAAGCCTCAAAAAAGGAACTGTTAAATTTGAATATTTTTAGAAAAAGTTTGCCTCAGCATTGCTAATGCTAAACTTCAGGAATCTGACTCAATGCACCCTACCGGATTAACGCTTTTCGTTAACATGAAGTTGAGAGATTATATTGAAACAATTGCGATTTCTTATACTAGGAAACTTGGCTCACTGTTTTGTTATAGACGGTTTTATTGCTAGATATATCTGTCAGTTCGATGTTAACATTTTTTCCCGCCCTGCTTCGCTTTCTCTTCGGCTTTTCTTCTTTCAAGTCAACTTTGATCATCAATAAATTAACAGCAATGTTAATCGTCTTCATTTCCATCCGTAAATTAATATGTTTCATTGTTCTCTCACATCTTACTGGCTTTATTGCCTTGTTTCTCGTGAAACTATTAACAAAGTATTCCTTAAAAATTATTGGAAAATATACGTTCAATATATTAGAAACGTTTAAATATTTCATATTTTACAACATTGATTTTCAAAACTTTCATGAACATACATTTATTGTTCATTACATGAGATATATTTCAGTTAAATTTTGGTGAACTTAAGTTTCCGATCATATTCAATAAATTATGACTTTTGTTTCCGATTTCCAAAGAGTGTATAATGGGAAATTTCAGATTAGTTGTTAAGAAAATATTCTCTTTTTATAGGAAAGACCATTTCGTGACAGAGAGATTTATAATATTTCCACACCCACGCTGCACCCATACAGACATACACACATACTCATGCACATACACATACAGAAGTACAGGCACGCACACAGATATATACATTCATATGTGTGTGTGCGTGCGCGTGTGTGTGTATATGTATAAAATATATATGTATATGTATATATTTGTACAGAAAAGAAGAAGCAGACACACAGGCAGACGGTAAAGCAAATATATGATCATGTATATTTCCTTATTTATTGATAAAAGGAAATGTCTTTTATCAGCCCGCGTGTGGGAAGGAGATAAATTCTCCTGACTGCAGTGCAGCGCGTGCAGTTTGTTGATTTTGTTGAGGGTTGTAGATCGGGTGGTTCGTCACGATTTCATAAGTAAACACTAAAACCCATTGCTTTAAATGCCCCTCGGGTAATGCGTGACCGGGAAGTGCGTCAATGTTTTGGACCTTATTCTCTGAAAGACAGAAATGATACATCTTACCAATCCCTGAATTCCTGAGTAAGTGGAAATAAATGAATTTATATATATATATATATATATATATATATATATATATATATATATATATATATATATGAGAGAGAGAAATGAATGAATATATATATGAATGAATATATATATATGTGAGAGAGAAATGAATGAAGATATATATATATATATATATATATATATGAGAGAGAGCTAGTTTATACATTTATGCAATATTTATATATATATATATATATATATATATATATATATATATAGAGAGAGAGAGAGAGAGAGAGCGGGGGAGAGAGATAGAGATAGATAGGTAGATAGTGTATACATTTACATATCATATATATATATATATATATATATATATATATATATATATACATATCATATATATATATATATAATATATATATACACACATATATATATATGTATATGTATAGTTTATATATTGCCATATATATATATATATATATATATATATATAGAGAGAGAGAGAGAGAGAGAGCGAGAGCGGGGGAGAGAGATAGAGATAGATAGGTAGATAGTGTATACATTTACATATCATATATATATATATATATATATATATATATACATATCATATATATATATAATATATATACATATATATATATATATGTATATGTATAGTTTATATATTGCCATATATATATATATATATATATATATATATATATATATATATAGAGAGAGAGAGAGAGAGAGAGAAAGAGAAAGAGAAAGAGAGTGAGTTTATAAATAAATAAAAGATGAATGGTATGCATTTGATTTATTGATCTTGCTCATAATCTGAGTGTATTCTGTTTTGTATAAAGTAAATTTGGAGGAAGCTAAAACTTTCAAAACCCGAAACTGATATATTGTTATTTGTTTCAGATTTTGGCTTGCGGCACCGAGTACTTGCCGCATCGAATACTTAATTATAAATATATGAAAACTGGCTAATATTTTTTGAAAATACCAGCCTCTAATCTGTATCCCATCGCATAATCAGTATAGACTTATATTACAGATTCAAGGATAGGGCAGAAAAACTACAATGATTGATACCAACATTGAAAACATCAAAACCACGGTCATGACGACTTCTGACTTGGTACTCGCAATATTGAAGTTAATCCCAAAATGTATATTTGATAGTTTTACCAGCAATTTTTTAATAGTGTCTCCAAGGGTCTTTATATCATTACCACACACAGCGATGCCACATAACATAAGAAGGGCCCTACTTGATAAATAGAAGATTTTTATTTGGTTTCATTTTGGAAACCGAATGTTATAATGACCCGGGCAATCGTCACTATATATTATCTCTCTCCCCACTTCTTTCTCTGAACCCCCTCACACACAGACAAACAAACAGAGAGAGAGAGAGAGAGAGAAAAACACATACACATACACACACATGGGTAAATGATAAGGACAATTTCAAGATTTCACCAGGCTAAATTTGTTATAGATGTGTGCGTATGTGTGTGTGCGTATGTATATATAAAATAGAGCTAAATAAGTAAAATAATATATATATATATATATATATATATATATATATATATATATATATATATATTTGAAAACAAATTTTTACTACGTTACTTAAAAATTGAAAACGGAAAAAAGTAAAATAAAAACAAATAAATAAACGAATAAAAAAAATAAAAATAAAAATAAGCAAAATTAATTAATCCAAACAAATTACCAAATCACATCTCTTAGAATAGACTAATTACAATAATAATAATAATAATAATAATAACAAACAACGAAAAAACAAAAAAATAAATAAATAAGATAAGAAACAAAAAATAAAAATAAAAACAAGCAATATAATTTAACCCAAATAAATAAACAAACGACTTCCGGTAAAATAACCGCCATAATAGACTACCCACAATGCACCACTTACCCGTATATAGATAGATAGCCGAGAAAAATAACAGCACACGTGGACTGACGATTGCATATAGCACGAAACAGACTGTCGCGTCTAAGTGTTGACTTCTATGTTCACTTTTATATTTACACACGCTCTATCTCTGATATTGATCACATTATTCCATAAATAATAGCACACCTTAAGACTATATTTCTTCATATATATATATATATATATATATATATATATATATATATATATATGCATCGTTTACAAGAATGTCACACACACATATATGTGTGATTGTGCATTTTAAGTAATACATGTGTGTGTGCGCGCGCGCGTATTCATTATTTTGTTTTCTTACATCAGTTTTTATTTATTGTCTTAGATTTGTCTTAGATTTATTATTTTATTGTAGTGTACATTTTGTCCAGTTCTAAATTCTCCCGATTTGGAATTAATTTTATGGTGTTTAGATGACTGAATTTTATTTATACTTTTTGAGATGCGATGAAATAATAGGTCGATTATTAGCAATTAATTTACGTTGTTGCTTTTCTGACCGACCTTTGATGTATATTTTGCTGTTTGTCGGATGGTTGGTTATGTCTCTTTTCACTTGTTGACAATAATTCAAACACCACATACACATGCTATTCGTATACATATATTTAAAATGAATATCACTGACAAGGAAAGTTTTCCCTTTTCAGAAACGATTAGATTATACATAAACCCATTGGGTCTCTTTTAAATGTAGTTCATGATGCAAAATTATGAAGCAACAATATTATCAATGAGGTTATTAATTTCTTATATATTAATTAGTACATCAAAATGCTAAAATATGATTTATTTTTCCCCTGGGTTTTATTACCTGAAAATTTTGTGTAATATCTTAAAAAAGGTGTAGTTTTTTTTAAAAATTATATGCATTGTTTTTATTATACATAATTACCGTCTTTTAATTTATCAAGAAATGTGACGAATATTCATATTTCTTTTAGTTTTAAAAAATCTCTAATTTATGGTAGTAAATTTTATGAATATATTTCATGTTATGTATATTTAAATGTATTTTATAATCGTTATTATTCATTTTGAATGTTTATCATTTTTCACGCACACAATATTTGGGATATAATATGCATGTGTTTGTTTATGTACGTGGATGGTTTTCAGAATATATGTCAAAAACATATAATCAATTCCCAATTAAAATGCTGTAAAACAGAAAATCAACCCAAGCTGGAAGTCTTATAATTTTTATGGGATTTGCTACTGCATTCGGAATAGACTCAAGATGTAATATTCTCGTAAATTGTTTGGAGAATTACGCATCTTTCAAGATGTAACTCGAGAAAACGCATGCAAGATTAGAGTGCTTGAACGCATACAAGATTAGAGTGCTTGAATTATACAGATATCTTAATTTCCAGTGTGATAAATAATTTGTTGTTTCACGCTGTGTCAGTATATTTTTAAATAACGTATTATACATGTAGTTTTCCCCACATCTTCATAAATAACCTAAAAGTAATTTAAATTAATAGTATTTATTGACACTATTTTTTCACACTAGTGTATCAGTTGCTTTGGTACATAATTATCAGGCGTTTGTAAACAATATTTATTATGAAAAAAGAAACATAAATGCCCAACAAAAACATTTTTCGATGTGTATAATTATCGACACGCATTTTTATAACATGAAAATAAATTAAAAATTTAAATTAAAATTAAGTAAAAAAGAAAAGAAAAAAATATATATATATTATATTATATTATATATATAGAGAGAGAGATAGATAGATAGATAGATAGATAGATAGATAGATAGGTAGATAGATAGATAGATAGATAGTTAGATGACAGAATAGGTAACGTACTCATATATGCCCAGCTTGACAGTGGAGTATCAAAGGTTGGACAGCCGTGGGTAAGGTATAAAAACAAGCTAAAATGTAACCTCCAACCTGTCAATATGCTTCATGCTAGAAGCGAGTGAGTTGGACTTGACAGAAATAACTAGATATAGTTGTGACAGCGTGGTATCAGAAATTCTAAAACCAGTCTCATATTGACCGGCTAGGAGATGAAAGACAACAGAAACTATTCTTGTTGTGTCAGGAAATCCTATTTGTTTCCCAATATCTGGATTGTAATCAAACCACTAACGGGGCTGAAGTGTCACATACGACACAGAGATAAAAATTGAACGGGGTTGCCGGATTTCCATATGTTAAAATCGATAGGAGAGTCCAATATATATATATATATATATATATATATATATATATATATATATATATATATATATATATATATATATAGAGAGAGAGAGAGAGAGAGAGAGAGAAATCTTATGGAAAATGTTGCTCAACTGCTTTCTCGAGAGGCTGTACTTCATAGGTTTTCTATGGAGTTGAGGTCAGGAGATTGGGGCGGCCATGTCATAACACTCACCTGCATCTTATCAAAGTATTCTTTCATCCATTTTGATTTGTGACGGGGAGCATTATCCTGCATAAATATTATCTCGGTGGGGTCGATTTGCACCATTTCAGCAGAAGGGAGAAGACAAGACTCTAAAATTCTCTTGTATTGCTCGCTTCTGAAGGTCTTTTCGGTAGGTTTTAAGAAACCACTTCCATGAAAAGAAAATCAGCCCCAGAACATTATACTGATCGGATGCTTGAGAGTACTTGCTGCTAAATTCAAAGAGCTTTCAAAGCTTCTTCTTCGGATTTTAGATCGCTTATCCTTTGAATTTTATTTTATTTTTTCGTTTCATCGGAGAAGAGAACATTTAGTAAAAAGAATCAGGTGAGTCACTTTTATCGAACAGCCCTGTATATGGTGTATCAAAAACATTTTTAAAAAATTTGGTGGTGGGTTACTCACACAAAAACAAGTACAAAATTCAATATAAAAGTTATCAGCGCATCGCATAAATCGTTTTTTTAATTATTATGTTTAAAACTTGCAGTAGACACTGTTTATGTACAATCGGCATCCCTCGATACATAGTTTGTGTTGCCACACATCTTGTCTCAAAAACACGACAAGAGGTTGGATGACCCGGCTGCCTTCGGTCTGGAATTGCAATCTTATACATCCCTAGCGCCTTGCGTCCATTACCATTCGAGCGGACGTATGGAAAAATAATACCTGCCTGTTCACGATATGAATATCCTACAATTATGAAACGGAAGAATTATCAGTTAAAACACTACTACAATCGTTATACATTGAAGACAGCTTATTCACAAGTATACCCGAATGATAAATGGAAATTTGTCTACATGCCAACACAGTGCAATCTACCGTAAACTTTCTTGAGCAATAAGACATTCTGTTAGATGTCGGAGATGATTCAGTTATATATAGATAGGGAAGAACTGGTTTCCTGGCTTGCATTTTCTCCTGACAACAATCCTTAAGATTTTTATCAGTGGGTCCATTTAAAATAATCGGTTTATGTCGTAGAAATTAATAATGCAGAGAAGATTCATGAACGTCATGTGGGTCTGCGAAAACATTTGACACCGTGTGGGATTATGTGAAATGTTCCGCCAGTCAGTGATCCTACGGACGCATGCCTATATACAGAAGTAAGTAAAAAGCATTATGATCATTCTTTGAGTCGCTAAGCAGTGTTAGAACGATTGGCTTTTCGACATAAATTTATGATATATTTTACTTTGTTTCGTGTCAAACTGCAGCCGCCTATATATATATATATATATATATATATATATATATATATATATATATATATATATATATGTGTGTGTGTGTGTGTGTGTATGTGTGTGTGTGTGTTGTAAAATAGAAAAAAGCAAGAAATTGTAGTCAATTGAAAGATCTGCGTTGTTTGGTGATATGTCGAAAAAATATTCTGAACTGTCAGCTTTGAATGTCGGATGTAAGTCATGTACAATTAAAGGAGGAAAGTTTACAATCGACAAATTGAAGGAAAACAACACACGACCTCAAGCATCCTAGGGATTCTGGAATGCCTCTGTTTCCCTTCCGATGGGAAATTCGACAATTTTTGTATTGGGTAATCTGAGGAGTTTAATATACATAAAATTGTAACCAAGAGGATTCTTTTAAACTCTAATTCCACTGAAATAAATTAGTGGCCATCTAAAACAGAAATGGCAGAATAAAATGTTTATGATTAAGAATTAATTAACATTAAGAATTTCTATCCTGCTTCTCCAAGGTGACTAGGTATTCTCTCTTGGTGACGCCTGCTCTGGTTTATATTTCTGATTGTTCAACACCCACGGAGATAATCTGCGATTTGTACTGGAATTCTGCCGAGCCGACCTCAGCTAGTACACTGGTCTTCAAATTTTCGATCACAGAAACCTCGGATTTCATACTAGATCACATATTGACGGTTTTCTAAGTGTTGTTTACATAATTTCTCTCAAAATACATCCATGTTTTAAGGCATTTCTTGAGGGTAATCTTTTATTTCTCAACGGGTAGATATATATTTTGAAATACGTGTTGGATAAATGACAGATATATATATATATATATATATATATATATATATATATATATATATATATATATATATATATATATATATATATATATATATATATATATATATAATTGGGAAGAAAAAGCAATCCTGCATTAATTAGTTATGTCCAAATATAAAGATCCGAATCTACGAACAGAAAAGGAATTTCCGTTTTGGCAACATTTAAATCGTTCGTGATACAGAGGAAAAATTTCACAAATACTACACTAATTAAAAATGAACATAATTATTTACATCGAAAATATTTCGATGGATTACTAAAAGATATATTACCAACGAGGAACTCACATCAACAACATTATATTACATCACGAAACTTTATTAAATTCATTCTTAAAGAAGATAATACCTGTTTATCTAAAACAAACTGTGTGTACATACCCAAATCAACATGCTAAATACGACCAAACGAAATGTCTACTACACATGCTTACGCGTGTGCGCTCAGACACACTTATGAATATGCATTAACATCTGAATCCCATATCAAAACAATAGAATTATTACACACTTAATACACAGCAATATTTATAATTTTTTCAATGTGATATGGAGTCCGCTAATTTTTTGAAATTTGAAAAGACGCGCCCACTCTCGTTGCATTTGAAACACCATAAATTATATAAACTTTTGTTTAACAAGTTGAATGATCGTGACCCCTGATTAACCAATGAAAATCTAACAACAAAAAGATAAGAATACAACAATGTATTTCTTTTCTCCATATTCTATTCTCTGATGAAGCTTTAATAAATGTGAAACCTTAAATTGAAAAAAAGTTTCCTTCTTGTTTTGTTTTTTTTAATCTTGATATATATATATATATATATATATATATATATATATACAAATATATATATATATATATATATACAAATATATATATATATATATACAAATATATATATATATATACAAATATATATATATATATATATATATATACAAATATATATATATATATATATACAAATATATATATATATATATACAAATATATATATATATATATATATACAAATATATATATATATATATACAAATATATATATATATATATACAAATATATATATATATATATATACAAATATATATATATATATATATATATATATATATATATATATATATATACAAATATATATATATATATATATATATATATATATATATATTTATATACAAATATATATATATATATATATATACATACAGTGTAACCCGGATAAAAGATATAAGATAAACCCGGATTTAAGAGAAATTTTTATCTGGTCGCAAATTAGAGCCATACTTACCTAAACAAAATAGACCAAACCCGGATATAAGAGACTTCTCCGGTCCAGACAACTCTCTTATATACGGGTTACACTGTATATATCATGAAATGGACAAAGTCCGAAAATCATTGTACGACATGATTTTATGTTTATGTGTAGGGGCTACAGTTTCGATTCCTGTCGGTGGACGCATGATTTCTATGACAATTTCTCGTACATTCAGGCCGGTAAATGTTGTTAAAACTGATTATTATAAACAGAGCATTTACTTAAATATTTGTGTGTATAAGAAAGAATGTATAAACAAAAAAATGTCTTATATATATATATATATATATATATATATATATATATATATATATGTATATAAGAGTGAACATAGAGAGGCGACAGTCTGTTTCATGCAATATGCAATCGTCAGGCCACATATGTGGCCTGACGATTGCATATAGCATGAAACAGACTGTCTCCTCTAAGTGTTGACTTCTATGTTCACTTTTATATTTACACACGCTCTATCTCTGATATTGAGCACTTTATTCCATAAATATAGCATACCTTAAGACTAGAGAGAGAGAGAGAGAGAGAGAGAAAGAAAGAGAAATAAGCAGTTTTTTATAGAGTTAAGTAATTTTTGATAGATTTGGAAAATATAAACAGTTACGAACTGTAATTACGCGAATCATTCTGAAAGGAAAATCTGAAAAGTGCAATGTGTTTCATATATTCTGGTGTTGTCATTTCAGTGGAATGTTTGTTTTGCAGTTAAGTTTGCAAACTTAAAGACAGTGTGCGTGTGTGTGTGTTTTTGTGCGTGTGTGAAAGCTGTGATTGATTGATTGTTTCAATTTCCACGGCTAAGGCACCAAACTGAAATTTGAACTCACCGCGCCTATTCAAACTTCGTGGCTTAACCCATTAAACGCGATATGGTCATAAGCATTTTGTTCATGTGTCTATGTGGGAACCTGTATAGTGTGATTGCGTAAAAAAGGTCCAATAAAATGATCTCCTGCCCTCCAAACTAGAACCATACATATCTATGATACAGTTTTCTCAGACACTACATCTTAATTTTCAAGATAGTATTATCAAATTAAATACAAATTTATTGTTAGCTAATTAAGTAGAATTATGGATCATTTTCAATATAGGTGAACAAATCAACTATATATATTTTTTTCAATGTCACAATCTCTACACCGAAGTTGATATCAGGTCCGGTGAAAAACTCAATTCATGAAGTCATATTAATACAGAATACAAATTGTAATCTAACCTATGTATACAATAATGAATTATATAAAACATCTAAATAATTCGACTAGAAAAACTGAAAACATGTACAATGTATTTAATATAAATTAGAGTAACATCATAATATTTCCTCTTGTGTAAATTAATAATATTTCAAGGCAATTTTTCAGCATCAACTTGAGATTTTTTTTTGTAAAATGCTGAATTATTTTAACACATTCAACATTATGGATAAAAAATGAATTTCATTTCGTGTTTTTTAAAGATTTACCTTGAGTAAAAACTAAAATCATGCATTTAAACGAAAAAAATTAATCACTCGAAAATGTTTAATCATTTAATAGCTTGTTGGGTTAAAATTATAATGTATATAAATGAAGGTAGAAGTAATCAAATATTAATAAGATAGCGAGAGTCACAGAGCTTTCCCCATGTCAAGTGTATAGAGTGCAGCATCCACCGACCCTGACTAAAAATATCGATGATATCGTTCCTAGTTTCCTCGCTCTTCTATCTCAAAATTACTTACAATAATCAACTTTTTCTTTTTCCTACGTTCTCCGCTAATCATGTACACGAAAAGCGGCTCCTTTTCATTTTTGCTGATTGCCTACTGCATCGTTTTATTTTTTTAAAACCCTGTTCCCAACAATCTTTTCTCATATATAGCATCGCTACTCCCCAAAGTTTATACTTTGCCCTCAAAACTTTCGTTCCCACTATTTATATACTTTTCTTTCAGTGACTGATCAAATATTAATTATCCCATTACCTTCAGTCCAAAATAGAATCAATCTGTCCGCATTCGTAGATCTCATCTAATTTCTTCTTTACTCTTATGTTTTTGTTTTGATTTTATTAACGAATTGCATTTTCTATTTCCTTTTTTATTGTTGCTCTTCAGATTGTTTGTGGCAAAAAACATCTCTTTTGGAATTTTCTCCTAATTTTATTTCTCGCTCTCTAAACTCTCCGTTTAATTGGTATTTGATATATATATATATATATATATATATATATATATATATATATATATATATATATGTGTGTGTGTGTGTGTGTGTGTGTATTTTTTAAAATCTTATGCTTAAACCTCTCATTAGATATCACCATTATCATTCCTTTTCTTCCTCCTGACCCTTCTGTGTTTCCTATTCCAATTCCTCTTTTTTCATTTTTCTCCTACTTCTTCCTCCACATCATTTTATTACTTCATCCGGTTTTTTCTTTATTATCACAAGCTCCAGGTACCCACAAACAAATCTTCATCTGCTTCTTTTTTCTGTTTAATAATCATTATTCACAACGATCTTCAAACCCTTATCAGCTTCTTCTTCTTCCTCCTCCTCCTCTTCCTCCTCCTCTTCTTCTTCTCCTTCTTCTTCTTCTTCCAGCTCTTCCTCTTCTTCTTTTCCACCTCTTCCTCCTCTTCTTCCACCTATTCCTCATCTTCTTCTTCCTCTTCTTCCTCTTATTCTTCCACCACTTCCTCATCTTCTTCTTCTTCTTCTTCTTCCACCACTTCCTCATCTTCTTCTTCTTCTTCTTCTTCTTCTTCTTCTTCTTCTTCTTCTTCTTCCACCTCCTCTTCTTTCTCCTCTTCTTCATCCTCCTTTTCTTCTTCTTCCACTTCTACTTTCTCTTCATTTTCTTATTATTCCTCCTCCTCCTCTTCTTCTTCTACATCCACCTCCTCCTCTTCTTCTTCTTCTTCTACTTCCACCGCCTCCTCTTCTTCTTTTCCACCTCTTCCTCCTCTTCTTCCACATCTTCCTTATCTTCTTCTCCCTCCTCTTCTTCTTCTTCTTCTTCTTCTTCTTCTTCTTCTTCTTCCACCTCCTCTTTTCTTCCTCTTTTTCTTCCTCTTCTTCATCCTCTTCTTCTTCTTCTTCTTCTTCCTCCATCTCTTCTTCCACCTCTTCTTCTCCTTTTTCAACACCACGATCACCATCACCATAACCAATACCATACAACGAGCATCTTGAGCTTCATCATCACTACCAACACACGCCACGCCATTATAATTGCTTCTTAACTTTTTCTACAGTGTTTCTTTTCACCATATGATTACTTATATTTTTCTTCGATATATGTCTTTTTGTTTTCGCTTACTCTGCATAACTGTTTATAATTGGCAGCACAAAAACCGCCACCACCACTAACAACTTTTTTCTTTTAATTTCATGTTTTTTACTTCCTTTTTCTTTATTCATTTAGTTTTCTATTAATAGAAAACTTAATCTGTCTTTTGTTTTTTTTTCCTTTGTTGTTTCAACAATTACTTTTGATTTTTACTTCGTCATTTCTTCATTTCGTTTCGCTTTTTCGTACTTTTTTATTTCATGAAGAAGAAACTATTCTTCGGAATCTTTTATTCGGAATTTTCCTTGTTTTATTAAGCTTGCACATAATCTGTGCATAATAGGACCCAAATCCCTTACACATTGTGTCATGTGGTACCATATATATATATATATATATATATATATATATATATATATATATATATATATATAATATAGCATACTATATGTGCAAAACCTACAATAAAGTATAAAATATAAATTAATACAGTAAGAGATAAACAAACTTAACTTACAAATGATGCAAATATATGAATATACACTAATAACATTACATGTGACTAAGATAATATCCTTCCTAGGTGTGACGATAAACTACATCCGGCAGCAAATTCTTAGGAGCGTGAAGCCACCTCTTAAATACATTTATTCGCAAGTCTACACTGACCCATTGCGGGAGCAGTTGTTAAGCTACCAGCTCTGGGCAAATAGTTAACCCCTAAATTGTAGTCAAAACACTATGAAACTATAAACATTTTTATAGTAAAATAAACAAACAAACTAAGTAATAGAATATTGTTTGTTTTTTACCGTAGGTATTAGCATCACCATTCTCGAAAACAAGTGTTATATATATATATATATATATATATATATATATATATATATATATATATATAAGCGTTTCACGCCAAGCAAGGCGAGAGGCCACTAGGACGCAAGGGGTTACAAAAGATTTGTAGCAAGATAAGATAGGGAGTGGTAGAGGAAAGGATGAGGAGAAGAATAGTGGAGGGATCAAGGCAACTGGAGATGTCGTTTGACATTATATTTGAATAGCTGCAGGTTATAGCTCTCAGGGAAACTGGAATAGCGAAGGGAGTTCCACAGGCGAGAGGTGCGAGACATGAAGCTATTGGAGTAGAAGAGACGGCTACATTTAGGAGTTTCGACAGTGAAAGTGTGAGAGCGAGATGCCAGCCTCGTAGAACGCTTGAACACATGAAGTCTGGGAACCAGCGAATGCAGCTCCTCGGAGCAAATGCCATGAAGGTATTTGTAGAACAGACAGAGAGAGTCGACGTCGCGTCTGTGAGAAAGTGACTGTAGACGAGATGCCAGAGCAGATATATATTACAATAATTAATATATTACATTAATATTTGGCAAATTAATATGCAAGTCTGTCCCCGTCCATCTTTCTGACATATACCAAACGTTTTGCGCCTACACCCAGTTTTTTACGCCACACTTTAGAAATAAGCTTCCATAGTTTCAACCTGTTATCTTCATATCCCCTTTCTATTTGCATGTCTTCACTATCAGAGGTTTATATTGTTTAATACCCTTTAACGTTCATGTCTGTAACACTTTATTTCAGCTAGTAGTTTTATTCACTTTCTCTCCAAAATGTTCAGAATTTTTCTTACATTTTCTTTGCTATTTCCCATCGCATTCTATATATTAAAAATGTTTTAGCCTCTTTCTTACTGTTTGTTTGTTATCGAAATCCTTCTAGGGCTTTGAAGATAGACCTGAATAACTCGATATATTCTGAAATAATCTACATTACCCAGGGCATTTGGATAAGTGTTATGATCCCGTTCCTTGTACCACGGTGATAGTCCAAGGTAGAACCAATAAAGAAGAACTCGAATACGGATATGGAATAACATAGATATATTACAAACAGGAATATATACAGGGAAGAAAAGTGTTAGTACGAACAATCAAGTTTAGTAGTAATTTCTGAACGCTACTCTGTATCGGACTGCCTCTGACACGACTGACTCGCTCTTACTGACTGACAGACTTCTAAGGGACTTCACTCCAGACCTCAGACTGAACGGTATTTAGTCACCCCCACCACGAGGGCATCATGTGGTACAAGACCGGTTTAACGTGGGATCTCCGGTCAAAATTATGCCCGTATAAACGGGTTCAGGGTTAGTTTACCTCCCTGAAAGAGATTCCGACCTTCGGCGTAGCCTCGTTCGAGTTTCTCCCCGCCCGAAGGCAGAGAGTACAACCGATCAGCCGGTCGCCAGACTTCGGACTGAACGGTATTTAGTCACCCCTCCATGACACCCCTCCACGAGTGCATCATGTGGCACAATGCCGGTTTAACGTGGGATCTCTGAGCCCGTGAGCTCGGCCAGAAATATGCCCTTTCAACCTGTATAAACGGGTTCAGAGTCGGTTTACCTCCCCGAAAGAGACTCCGACTTCGGGCTGAACTCCCTGCTTCCTCTTGAGGCGCAGTATTTATTACGTATGGAATAGTCCATTATGTTATTATGTGTAATGTCCCATAACTATAAGTATATTTAATTTTGATAAACACGTGGCAACAAAAAACTCCCTGTATTTTTATCCCTTTGACTTAAATTAAATTTAAATTAGAACAAGGGAATGATTCTTGAGGTACTTCAGTGTATTTTTTCATTTTGATAAAGGGGCTCTCGGGGCGGGGCGTACAAGCCCCCCTCACACTGACTGAAAATTATTTTCCTTTTGATTTGAAGTATATTTAAATTTGAACACGGGAATGACTCCTAATCAAAATATAAAAGGAGAAAGCCAGAAGATGGAGGTCACATCGACAAGATCAAAATGAGATAATATGTACGATAAATTGAGAACGAAATGGACAATCAGTGGGTAGTACCTCAAAAATACATATTTGTTGAGACAATTCAATTGTCATATCAAAACTGAAATCTGCTCATCAATTCATTCAGTTAAGTATTGCATTAAATATATGTCAAATGCGTCTTATAAAGTTGTTTTTACACAAACACCCGCTGATTTTTTTCCCTTTGATTTACATGAAATGTAAATTTGAACAAGCGAATGATTCCTATCCAAAACATAGAAGGAGAAAACCAGAAAATGGAGGTCTTATCGGCAAGATAATTGAATAATACTGAAATGCATCATATTCTTCCAACTATTATAACAATGATTTAAAATCAATCATCCTTTTCCTAAAAACCTACACTACGTGCCAAATTATTATCAATATATATTTTTTTCTAATATTTCAAAAACCGTCGAATCAATTCAAAGAAAATTTTCACACAATGTTGGCAACACTGACCTGCGCAACCACTAAAATTTTCGTACTGATCTGCGAAATGTAAACAAACTGAGCCATATTTGTTATCAGCACGGTGATTTGAGCGTGACACATTATAAGAAAAGTGTAAGAATTTAGTGAAAAGATGGGCCGTAAAAACAGTTTAAGTGATGCTGAAAAGAAAACTATCACCTCAGAAGTCTCAAAAGGTAAATCTACCCTAGAAATTTCTAAAATGATAGGAAGATGTCATCAAACAGGGAAAAAGTTCACCACCGACCATACACAAGTACGCAAAAGGGCAGATAAAGGCAATCCGAGGGTTATTTCACGTCGTCTCATGTCACGACTTAAACGAGAGTCCACGAAGAACCCTGTACTTACCAGTCAAGAGTTTTTCAGTCGCATTGGGTATCCTACTGTGTCTAAAATTACTCGGTGTCGGTATCTGAGGGAAAAAGCATCAACAGTCAAACCTGTATCTAAGCCTCCGTTGACGAGAAATCACATTCAAAATCGATTGAAATGAGTCGAGGACAATATGAAGATTGACTTCTCTAAATTTTTGTTCACAGACTAAACACGAACAACATTTGATGGGCCAGATAGATGGTACAAAGTCTGGACAGAAAGAACGAACAGAATCGCCATCAGCGTTTGAGACGCCAACAAGGCGGTGGAGGCATAATGATCAGGGGTTGTATTATTGGAAAAGCATCAGTGGGTCATGGAGAGTACCAGATGGCGTCAAAATGACTGTTGATGCATACATAGCGTTTTATGAAGGAGCATCTTAAACCGTGGATGAAAAGGCAAAGAGTTGCCTTCAGAAGGGCCATTGTTTTCATGCAAGATAATGCTCCCTCACATGCTGCTCACAAGACTACTGAATATCTGAAACAGTTAGGCTTCGATGGACCTCGAAAAATGAAGTGGCCAGCAAATTCTCCGGGATTGAGCACAATCGAAAACCTTTGGAGCATCATGAAGCGAAGACGGTACGCCAACGGACGATAATTCAGGAGCAAGCCTGAGTTGCGGGAATCAATTCTTGATATATCTCACGGCATTTCAGCAGATGACATCCTACAATTAACAAATTCTATGGATCGTTGACTTCTTCAAGTAATTTCTAAACAAGGAAAACACATTCCCTATTAATTTGTTTAAAACTGAGCCTTTCTTTGTATCTGTTATTATTTCTTTGATTATCATATTTATTAGCTTCTGTTGATCATAAACATTCACGTGCAACATTAATAAATGTTTTGTTTGCTCACTTCTGGGAAATTTACTAAACCTTTCTAATAATTTGGCACGGTCAAATCACCGTGCCGATAACAAATATAGCCCCAGTTTGTTTACCTAACGCAGATCAGTACGGAAATTTCAGTGATTGCGCAGGTCAGTGTTGCCAACATTGTGTGAAAATTTTCTGTGAATTGATTGGACAGTTTTTGAAATATTAGAAGAAAGTTGCTCGATAATAATTTGGCATGCAGTGTATATGTGACACGCAAAAAATCATGGCTAATTCGGCTACATTTATTCATATTCTTTCATTTTTTTTATTTTTGCCGTTTTCCTTTCATTTCTGCTGCTTTTTTTTGAAGTTTTTCTTTAACTATTATTTTTTAAATTTCCTCTATTTTATGGATGTATTTTCTTCGTGTTGTTTCTTTTACATCTTAAGCTTTATTTTTCCATTTCCGCTTTTTTTTTTCAAATTTTTTCTATTTTTTTCTACGTTTTTCTCTTTAACTTTTTATTATTCTTTTGCATTTATACCATTTTCTCTATCATTTGACCTTTTAGAATTTGTATGTCATTTATCTATTTTTTTTCGGTTTTCACCTGCTTTCTTTTCGTTTTCTATACTTTTATTTGGTTTAATTCTTCCATTTCATCCCTCGTTCAAACCACCAATACTTAGCCTTTTTCTTTCTATCTTTTTTCTCTCCTTCTTTCCATTTTCTCTTTTGTATTTTCGTTTATATCCTGTATTAATCTTGATTTTTCTTTAAGTTTTATTCTTTTTTATCTCGTTATGTCACGCCATTTTTCTTATACTTTCTCATTAATTTCCATCTTATGTCTTTTCGATGCTTTATCTCCTTTTGGTATTTATATCATTGTGACTGTACACCTTTATTCTGCCAATTGTCCTTTTCTTTATCTTTATTTCCTATTCTTAATCGTACAAAGAAAACCTATTAATCTATTTATAGATTATATTCAAAATTTTCGTATTTCTCTAATTAGCATTTTTATCATTGAAAAAATTCATTTTCTATAATATGGTGGCTATTAATGATGATAATGAAATTAATCCTTACTTATCGATGCACTTAATGGAGGCATAGATGGAAAGCGACGCAAATTGTAAAATCAGAAAGCCGAGTTCAAATGCAAGTCAAGTTCGTTACATTTACTTACGCGCAAATTATCATGGGAAATGTATGAATCCATCTCTGATTCTTCCATCTATGGATAAATAACAAGATAGAATAGGTTCTACAATGTTGGGTAGCAACCGGTCAAAGATAAAGACGACTATGAATTTAAAACCAACCACTGCAAACAAGGAATCCAACAATTGGCTAAGCGTGGTGAGCAAATCAAAACATCAGGAAATCAGAGACGGATCCTTCCAACAGCAGTGAGTAGGGATTTGGTTATTGATGCATACAACCTTATGCAAATTAATTGAAACAAAACGAATAATTCCGTTATTATCTATATTTTCATATTTTTTCCAGTGAAAAACGAACCAATGCACATTTTAGTACTTCGTATATCCATTACACGAATTCGTTGTTTGCAGATTCTCGACTGCATTTCAATCAGTAGAGTTTCCATACCAGGCTAGTACATTGATTTGCTCACAGGAAATGCTTGCCTATTTGTTCGTACTGCGTTACAAATTTCGTACGATTCCTTGAAGTAACGCCTATCTCAGACAAAGGAAAACTAATCCCCCGTCGGAACAACAGTGTCTGGGCGTCATAAAAATCTGATGTAATCATGGATGACGCAATATTTTTCAAGGTGAAACAAGTTTCACCACACACTCCGAAAACAGATTCATATTACTACAAACACTGCAAATGACCCAATCTGAGGACAAACTTGAAATTGATTACACCATGTCACTACACTGGGTCTGAATTTGACTGTATGCTGAAAGAAAAGAAAATTAAAACGGTTGTTTCATTTAATGTGCACAAGGTTGTAATTCATGTATCAATTAATTTTTGTAGACTTGCAGCTCAAACCAGACAGCATGTTTGTTCTCAGGGTCAAGCTTGTAGGTTAAAAAAATTACTAGCCAGTTCATTACCTACTAAATAAAATCCTATTTATCATGTACTATTTTTTATTATTTACAAACGTTATATTAATTTTCTTATCACAAGGTATTATTATTATTATCATTCAGGTGTCTTTCGATTCGCGGAATGATCAGTGAATTTCAACCTGATCCCTTTGATTTCTTGACCTGCTTCAGTCGAAGATAAAACTTTAGTTTTTCCTCCTCATGATCCTTTCACTTCCGCCCATATCTACTCCAGAATCTTCGCTAATAGCCAAATTCCATATAATATAGTATAGATCGCCATCGGTCATATTTTGAAGTAAGTGTTTTCCTTCTATTCGATCGGTTGCTCTCAAAGAATATAGGACCCAATCTGCACAGCTATTTACCCATAGAAGTGAAATTTCCATACCATTTCCAAAGGGTTTTAGCATTTTGAATGTATTAAAATCGACGTGAAAACGAACTCGGCTCTCCGATTATTCAATCGGTGTCGCGATCGGTGTGTTCAGTTAATAACTCCGTAGAGATTTACTCCTGTTCATTGTTGTAAATTTCGTATGGATTTCTCACAGCTGCGACTTAATTTGATGTTTATTTGTCTTGTTTCTAGTAGTGATCCTATGATATTTTGAAAAAAAAAAATTGTTTGTGTAAATACAAATGGACATATTCTGTTAATATGTTTAAGATGAATTCTCTGATAATCTTTTAAACTTCATAAGATTTTTTTTTCGTTATCACTATATATATATATATATATATATATATATATATATAAAGTCATTTTACGTTTATGCGTTCTTTTTTTATACATAGAAATATTTAAGTAAATGCTCGATTTATATTAAACAGTATTAACATTTGTTATAAACAGAGAATTTACTTAATTATTTGTATCTATAAAAAATAATGTACAAACATAAAATGTCTTAAAATAATTGTTGGACTTTGTTCATTTCATAATATATATATATATATATATATATATATATATATATATATATATATATATATATATATATATATAAAAGCCCGCCATTCGGATTCGAGAATACCCGTCTATTAGGACGGCTAGCCAATCCATATTGTAGACCTTCACGCAGTCACGTTTCCTGCTAGGAGCAATCATATATATATATATATATATATATATATATATATATATATATATATATATATATATATATATATACTTCGAATGTATATTATGTTTATATACATACATTACATATATTACAAATGTTATCCCAGTCTGAGGTAGTAGTAGGGACAAGTTCCCACTCTATTTATAATGCTTCCGTGTCAAGCGTCTTAAATAGCTTCTAACAGGTAATTCCATCGCAAAGTCATAGCAGGATCAAAAGCGGATTACTGGTGCCTTATATCTAGCTGTGATCGGGTAGCTGCTGATGCATAACAGCCAGGTAGGAAGTCTATCTAGAGAAAAGTAAACCTTGAATCTTAACCTCGGCTAACTTGTGATCATATCCAAACAAGTGAAGGGCTATAAAAGGAAATTCAGTCAGAAAAGATGGGGTAGAACCCCGAAGGCGGTAGGCTATCCACAGTGCCTACATTCTGGTAACTCCTGCTAGTTAGCGGTCCGCAAATATAATGGTATCTATTTATTTGTACCATGTAGGTCAGACCGTTAGTGTGATCATGCACTCTGCGCATCACAAGGCCTCCAATTAACAACATCCAGCAGTGATCATCAAGTTTCATTTTGAATAAAAAGATTGCTACACATATCGCTTATTAATCGGATGCAAAATATATTCAGTGTTTTTTTTATATCAGCAATAGTGTTCTCTACATGAAAAAACTTGACAGCAAATTTCTTCCAATGACGCAAAACTATTTTAACTGATTTTAGTAAAGCTCTCATCTAAATGGTTTCGTTTCTTCCAAAGATCTCCAAATATTTCATTTTTTAAATTATCTCCGTAAATATTACATACAAATCAGCTTACGTCTTTTAATATTATTAATAATGTGACAATAATTTCTGTCATTTGATATTCCCCACTAGGGTATTTGGTAACTTTAAATCAGCCTACATCCTAAACAGAGATGACATTGATATACCAATAGTAAATAAACCAAATTTCATAATGCATTGGAGATAAGGGAAAAACACAGGCCGGCTGCATGAATAAAACCAAAATCAGCTGGAGCGCTAAAGTCGCAGTAATAGTGAGTAGTTAAAATTATTTTTAACGTACTAGAACAAAATATTAATGTTACTTTTTTTAGAAAATAAATTAGTATATTAAATTCTACTAACGTATACGAAATCAATCTTATCTGTCATAATATTGAGAGAAAAGTCATCTTATACTGGAGAATGGAAGGGATATATATAAAGTTAAATGCACAGCGTGACAGAATAGCTGGAAAAAATAATAAACTGAGTTATTAAATCCAGTCTAATTTTCACTAAATATGTTTTTTTCGGCGTCTATAAGGTTCCGTTACCTGTGGTGCCAAGAAATGATAGACAATCTCCTCACAGATGAAGAAGAGGCTGGTAACAAGAGAAAGCTGAGAATACCATGCAACGAACATGGGAACAACGACGAAGATTCAGAGACAATAAAAAGAAAATGGCAGACACGCACTTGGAAATTCTATAGCATATAATGTGTAAAGAAGGCCAGTAAAATGTGATAATTACAAGGCATTTGAAGACAAGTGGAACAGAGGAAAACAACATATAAGCTACATAGATATCAGACCAATGTATGAAACTGATAACATAAAATAGAATACATTTAACACGAAAATTTCTAGAGACATGATCTCCTATATCCTAAACAGACATGGCACATATTAGAAGAAAAGATCAAAGGTAACAATGTTAGCTCACTAATCCCTGTTTCAGAAGTATGTCTAGGGACACTTAATTTTCATCAAAACTCAGAGGATAATTATGGTTTATACAACTGCAAATACGCTGAGTTGACCTTAGTTACACTTTCTGTGAAAGAAGGGCGTGTAATATAGTGTCTTTTCGACTCTTTGTACATCTTCAATGAGATTGTCCAACCTTTCCAACAGTATATTAGGACTGATATCACGTAACAATTTAGTAATCATTTCTTTGTTTGCAACGAAAATGTCCCGTTTCTTAATATTTGCTTAGATTTTGAAGTGATTTATTCCTTATTCCGATACGGTATTTTTAAAACAAATTATGAGACAATGGAAGGTTCGTTCAGCTCATCAGCATTGCCAGAAGGAATAGCTTCATATTTTCATTATTATTACAATATTAAGATTAAAAGTTATATTTTCAATAGCAATGGTCTCTTATTATGTGTAGTTTCACTGGTTTTGATGCTTACTGCTGCAGGAGATTTAGCAATTTCTATTGACTGATAAGAAACGCAATTTAATGCGGTAATTCTCGTAAGGAATAAATAAAAATGATGTATAACTATGGATCAATATGATCATTATCTCTGGAATATATAAAACACGAAAATGGCAATCTTTTATTGCTGCAGTTTCATTATAGTTATATCGACGTACAGAGACTGAAATACATATATGAGGGACAAGTATATACATTCCCTGTATAAACATGGCTTCACCATTCCAATATTTTGCCGGTAATAAGTACGAATGTGACCAGGAAGCTCAGACAGGGACTCACATTCTCTGCCGCATTGTTTGAAATACTTTTTCAAAAACGAGTATATATTACACCTCCAAAAGGAAATGAAGGTACAGTTCCGCTACTCATATACATATTGCATTAAATCTTTTTCCGAGATGGTAATCCGATATAATATAAAGACATACGCACACACACAAACACAAGTATATATACTATATATATATATATATATATATATATATATATATATATATATATATATATACATACATATATATATATATATATATATATATATATATATATATATATATATATATATATATATATATATATTATAACGAAATATTCATACAAAGAATAAATAGGAAAAGTTAAAACAATTCATGGCGAAATCATTTCGCTAACAGCATAAGTAAGGCATTAACTCACTAACCACTCGTTGAACGATTCGATCCTTGTTTTTAAAAAGCTGTAAAATGGATTAGATTTTCATTTCATACTGCAAGTAATTTCGATGCCACTTGTATCATCTTCAGGTATGGATCTTATTTTTTCAATTTCAGTTAATTTCGCGCAAAATTCCGAGACGAAAATAAATGTAATATATATATATATATATATATATATATATATATATATATATATATATATATTGCTTGGATTGATGTGAGTTTGTGACCCTGGGTTTCACGCTTATGCGGTCGTCACCCAACCAAAATAAGTTTGCTCAATCTCTGATATTGAGCTCTTTCTAATAAGTACCGCGCATAGAATATATGAATGATAATATATATATTGCATATATATATATATATATATATATATATATATATATATATACACACACACATACCACACACACACATTTGGATCATTTCATATTCGCGGAAAAGCAGTTTGGCAACATTATTCAAGGAAGAAAGAAAATTTACCGTGTTGGTACATATATATTCCAAGTTCCTTCAAAATTAGAATAATGCTTTTATCATGCTGTGGTTTTTTGAATACATATTGTAGCTTTCATCATTTTCAAAGACGAGATTGATGTGTTCCTCTGAAAGTTAAATTTATTTGTTGTGACGTGATAAGTATATTGTTGGTCGTGACCTGGCATCTCGTCCTCAACCCCTTTACCACTGCTGTAACGTAACTTCCCTGGGCCTTTTCTATAAATAGTTTCCCTAAATAATTTCATGGTAAATATTTTGATGCCCTTTCCTCTTTTTTAGGGAGACTTTATGAATTTAACCCTAGTACTAGATTGGTATCAAGATATCACCATTTCACCGTTCAAATACCTAGATGTAACCGTAAGTTCTATGCTAAGAGTTTCTTCTATCGCATTTCTCACATTGGGATATATCTTCTCGCTTCTTGATTCCCTGTCAACATTCATCTTAAAGAATAAACGCAATGTCATTTGGTATTTTTTTTTTTAATGTTGCCCTGTTATTTTCCTCGCTTCTTAATCTCAGTTTTTTTTCCCAATATTCCATAACACTCAGTAACCAATTGCGTCCTAGTGGCTTTATTGCCTAGATTGGGGTCAAATGATTAAACAATATCATGGCGAGTAAATGTCTTCTCCCAGTATAAATTAAGGCGAGCAGATTTAGAAGTGCAATGCAAATATAATCTATAAAAGTATCTATTACAAGAAAATTTCCGCCTAAATGATTATATATATATATATATATATATATATATATATATATATATATATATATATATAATTTAAAGAAAAACTGACCACCATTTTATGAGTACATTAGTTATAATTTGTTTCACCAGATAATTTTATTTTTCTCTGGATCTTCAAACTTCAAAGTAAAAAAAAAATGAATTTAAAGTTTACCCTTTTGAAAGACAGTATTAAGCTTATATATGATAACACAGAGGGTGGTGAGGAATAGTCTGAGAGACATGGTATAGTTTAGAGAGGGAAGGGAGAGTTTTAAAATTTATTTTATTTTGCTTTTCTTAGAACACTAAATATTGAGGAGTAGGGGATAAATATTAGACATTAACCTATTGATCGGTCAACTAAATGGATATGATATGGGAAAAAGGAATAAAAGAGAAAAAAGGGCTAAGAAATAAAGGGGGAAGAAAAGGGATAAGAAATGAGAGATGTACGTAGGGTTTTTGGAGGAAGGATAGGGGTTATTTAGATAAACACAGATTATAACGTTTGATAGTAAATAAATGTTTACAAACACCACAATAAATTAATGTTAATGGCTGTTAGCACTTTATTCAACTTTTCCACAAACAAATTAGGGATATGATATAAACCCAATATTATACTAATAAACAAATATATATAAAAAATAAATTCACCCCAAGCAAGGGTTACAGAGGGCTGAGAACAAGAATAATGAACAGGATTAATGAACAAGATTGTATGAAAACTCTTAAATCTAAAACAATTTTTAATTTTAGCTAATGTCAAATATTCTCTTACACCATAGGGGCCTGCATAAATGATTGTCGGAATAACTTCATATTCATCACATCGCTATTTTACACACACGCAAGCACGCACACACATACACTCTCTCTCACTCACTCTCTCTCTCCGTCTCTCTCTCACACAGACACACACAGACACACGCATATATATATATATATATATATATATATATATATATATATATATATATATATATATATATATATATATATATGCTGAAAGTTATGTATGGTAACTCGATTTTTCCACTCATGTATATATCATAACATTAATCAAATAAAATGTATATTTATTTCCCCTAAGACTATTTTGTTTCTATTCTCTCTTTCCTGCTTTATATGCATATGTTGTAATCATATTTTCAAGTAATTCAAAAGTATCTCCCTATATTAAAATACTTATAATTCATTTATTAACTGTAACGTTTACAAGAAGTGAATATGAGAGGAAAGTGTTTCACATGAAGTCTTACTTGAAATTCGGTATGGACACCAGATTAGGCTACATCTTCTTGACCTGACCAGGAATCGCGTCAACTGATTTCACCAGCAACTTCTGTGGTGTGGAAGACATCACTTCTTGTATTCGCACTTCAATGTCTTCCAAAATCAGGTTTGGTATAGAAGACTTTCTCCTTTAAGCAACTCCAAATAAAATATCACTGGGTGGCAATTCACTGCATCTGTCTGGCCACTGATGAATAAAATAGGGGGCTATTTTTCAGTCACCTTGTAGATCAAATATACAGAATGGTAGAACAAGAAAGAAATAATTGGCTTTTATTGACGCTCCACAAGTAAAATTGAATATCGATGAGAAAAGAATATTCTGTGATTTTTGTTTGTGCCTTGTTTGTTTTTCATTGTTTTACGTGTCCAAACGTGTATCTGTACGGTCAAGTAGCATTTTCTGTTAATTTCATGTGCAAATGTCTGTCATAATTCTAAGTTCTCTTTGCAGAATTCAGATGATAACACTTATTCGCTAGGTTGAAGGTGTGTGTTTTGAAGTCATTTCTATTTATGTTGTCATCAGCACTTTGATTTCAGGTTGGTTTGTGTGCGGGTGAAATTATTTAAGTTACAATTGTTATGGCCATAGTTATAGGTAAACTTACCTTAGATTATTTAAGTATGAATTTTATAAAAATTAGAGATATAATAAAATATTTTTGATGGCCAAATATTTATCCATCTGAGTATTTACTACGCAAAGTATTATGTCCTTTCTTCATCAGGGTCGCAGTTATAAAATCCATGTTATGTCTTTGTGTATTATGAGCGAATTGGAAGTTTCGCCTCAACGAAGGCCTTTCTTATTAGAACAAACCTTTAAACTCGCTCGTTTTATAAAGTTCTTTACTATATATATATTTTCCCCTGTATAACGATTTTAATGTAGGTATATATAAAATATAGTTAAAACAGGCATTTACAATACATTGAGGAAAAATTCCGAAAATTAAAATTCATACCTATGAAAATGATATTATACAGAAAAATTTATAAATACATTAGACATACAGAGAAAGAAATTCCACAAGAATTTCGATTTAAAGAATTCCATATAATTAAAAGAGATATTAACTTACTTAGATGAATTTCATTTAAATTGACTTTAACAAATCATACTAAATAGTTTAGTATATATCTATCCTGGAAAAATATTCTTATTTCCTAACCAAAATTCATGGCATTAAAAATGTTCACAAACATTAAAGATTAAGGTTAGATTAATAACTCATTATTTAACATATATAATACATATATTAATTCCAAAGAAAAATAATATAATTATTATATTATGAAAATAAACAACATTTACTTATATTTGTTTAGAAAATTACATCACACAACAAGCTCCATAACTTACGTTAACTCGTAATTAACAATAAATTATTTATAAGCGTTTTTAAATTTAAATAGTTTGAAAAAAACTAACGAGAAATTATAGTTATTTAATTTAATGAAGTACCTCAGAGGACGAAACGCATCGACTAAAATAAGCTTTTCTTCTCTCTTTTTTCATATATATATATATATATATATATATATATATATATATATATATATATATATATATATATACAGAGTGTTTCAAAAAGAATACGCCAAAATCATTACTCTGTTTTTTCAGGTCTATAGCATTGTAGTGGACTGAATCAGTGGTTATTTGATAGAGTAGTTATCAAAGTTTGATTGGGTGTCAGTTTCATCGCTGTCGTTAGTGTAACTTCCGGTACAGCTGAATTGTGGGAAGATCAATGAAAATGGCGACTCCTCAGCAGAAAGCGTTTTGCTTGCTTGAGTTCGCTAAAACAAACACCATTGTCACGGTGCAGCGTGCTTTCAGAACAGAATTTGGCATTGACCCGCTCCATCGTAAGAGCATTCGACGGTGGGTTAGAGTTTAAAGAGAGTGGGTGCCTGTGCAAAGGAAAGAGTCCTGGAAGACCATTTGTTACAGAGGAGCAAGTGGAGAGGATTCATGATGCAACTGAGAGCAGCCCACGTAAGTCCGTATGTCGAGCAAGTCTTCAGCTTGCCATCCCTCATACCACTCTCTGGCGTGTGTTAAAGAGACGATTACACATGAAACAATACAAACTAAACCTCGTCCAAGCACTTACTAATGATGACAAGGTGATGCGGAGGACATTCTGTGAGTCAATGCTAGAGATGGGGGAAGGTGATGAAACTCTCTTTTCACGTTTAGTTTTTGGTGACGAAGCGAATTTCAATTTGAGAGGCACAATCAATCGTCACAATGTGCGCATTTATGGAACAGAGCACACACATGATACTGTTGAGCATGAAAGAGATTCCCCTAAAGTGAACGTCTTCTGTGCTGTGTCTCAAGACAAGGTCTATGGTCCCTTTTTCTTTGAAGGAAACACCGTTAAAGGACAAACCTATCTCGAAATGCTCCAAAACTTGCTATTCACTTTACTGCAAGCAGATTCGAATGACTTCATTTTTCAGCAAGATGGAGCACCACCCCATTGGCATCTCGGGGTTAGAGCTTATCTGAATGAAAATGTGCCTCAGCGATGGATTGGGAGGAGAGGTGCTAAAGACCTTGCTCTCTGTGCTTGGCCTGCCAGCTCCCCGCACCTCACTGTGTGTGACTTTTTATTGTGGGAGTATGTTAAAGACCAAGTTTATGTTCCAGCACTTCCAGCAAGTATCGATGACTTGAAAGATCGAATAACAGCTGCAATCAAAACGGTGGACCGTGACATGCTGAGGCGCATTTGGGAGGAATTCTCATATCGTCTTGATGTTGACCGCTCTGCCGGAGGTGGCCACATTGAGCACTTATAAAACATGAAATGAAACTTGAATGTATATACAACACATGCGTTCATGCTAGAGTTTTGTAATTTTTTCGTTTTTGACACATCACGTGATGATTTTGGCGTATTCTTTTTGAAACACCATATATATATATATATATATATATATATATATATATATATATATATATATATATATATATATCATACGTATATACATGTTTCATTTAATGACTTATTAAAAAATTGAATAACGAAAAAAAGGAAGTGATGTTTCATAAGTTGCATTTTTAAATAGAATCGTTTATAACCATCTTTTTTTCTCATCTGCCGAGATGCATTCGCATCGAAAGAAAAATGCATCATTCATGCTTTATTGTCTGTATGTAACATGATTATATATATATATATATATATATATATATATATATATAGTATATATATATATATATATATATATATATATATATATATATATATAGAGAGAGAGAGAGAGAGAGAGAGAGAGACTGAAGAATCAGAGATAGAGACAGGGAGAGGAAGACAAAGTGGAGTAATGGATTACGACTCCGACTGAAGAATTCTTAACCATCGGAAGTATCCATCTCTTCTTTCATGGCAACCAGACTAGGAAATGTTCAGCTCTGAATTCAGAACCTGAGTATGGTAAATAGGGAACATTGTGACCTACTGTACTACATTTCTCTGTATTCGGCTCTTGAAAAAGTGTGGTACGTTCATCTTTATAATCAAAGGATATGGGAGTGTCGCCTGGATGGTGTTTCTAAGGACGAAGCTACTTAACACTCATACGTTGTAAACGACGAAATAGACGAGTATATTTGGTGTGTGTGCGCGCGCAGTTGCATATATATATATATATATATATACGTTTGATGTTAAGGGTTACTTCAAATTAAAAACGCATGAAATAAATTTGGGGGCGTGTGTCAATTTCACTCTATGATTAAATTATAGAAACACATTTCTTTCTTTCATCTCTGATCTGATGAAGTATTGTCAGGGAGAGACACGTATATATATATATATATATATATATATATATATATATATATATATATTAAAAAGGAGAGATACCGCAAAAGTTGTTAGCTTTAATGTGGATTTATTTTAATATATATTTTATTCTAGCCTTCATATTGTTAATAAAGGTTTTAGTATTGACAAATTTCTCTTGTAGCGAAATAGCTATCAAAATATGGTACAATTCAGTTTCATTTTTATGTAATTGATTTCTATCCTCTATAAGAAATATATTGAGCTCTCGTTTTAATGTTATATTATTTGTATTCACTTGGAATACTTACCCACCGATTTGATATATATATATATATATATATAATTTTTTCACCAAGACGTTTTTCCGTTTGCCAGGTTCTTTATATTAGGCCTTGATTAATCACATTTTATGTATACACACTCAAACGTGTGTGTGTGTGTGTGTTTGTCTGTTTGTTTAATAAAAATAGGATGGCATAAGCAGCATAATGTTAAACTTACATAAAAAAAAAAAAACAATTCCAGTCACTAAAATTATAAAATCACTTTTTACCATGATTGATATGTTGAGAACTATTTTATAAGCATCTGCAAATTGCCATTTGTGACAGTTAACCGCTGCTAAAACATTAAAGACATAAATGTTTTCAGTTGTTGATGGGTGTTTTGGAAATGTTTAGAGAGGCAATTATCTTTGCCTTGTACAAGGAGGTAAAAATTGTTGGCATCTGAGATTATGTCGGTTTAATAGACTCCAGTAATGTTTCTTGAAAGTTTTCTTTTCCTTTTTTTTTTTTTTTTTGCATTAATTTTTATGCCTTCTGGTTACACATTGCTTATTTTCCCTCTCTTTCTCAGCCGTTTCCGTTGTATTTTTATCGGCAGATTCTTCGCTGCCATTGATAGTTTCAGTCATTTGTATTATCAGTTTTTTTTTTCATTATGTTTTTACATTATGTATTTCTCTTCATATTTTCCCATAGATGATATACATTTCTGTTTACCATTGCCTATACACATAATTCAACACAGATAAGTATGCACACACACAAACAAACCTATAGACACACAACAGCCCCCATATATATATATATATATATATATATATATATATATATATTTATGACAGACAGGGTACTTCGATTTATTTTTCTGAAACAATTTTTTTCTTAAATTTATAGTGTTTCTTTCCTTGTTGGCAACCAACAAATAAAGCAACACTATAACTTTCAGAAAAAAATAAATGAATGCACTTTTTCCGAAATATTCAGTGAAACCTGCATATATAATAAACATAAACAGACTGCTCCGCAGTCCTGTTGTCTCTAGTTAGGATAGAAAGCCGACTGAATTGGCGTCAGTCGGTCGGTGATTCTACCACTAAGCCTACGGCGCACGATGTGGATGAAGGTGAATTTTAGCGTATTTATTTTTAGATAAACACACAGTGACCGACTGGACGCAATTCGTTTTGCCGAAGAGTCTCGCTATATCAGCCCTATATTCATAAGTTTGAAATCACCCCTAGAATTAGGATGGGATGGACATGATAGAAGGA
Organism: Acanthosepion lycidas; assembly: GCA_963932145.1. NCBI lineage: Eukaryota > Metazoa > Mollusca > Cephalopoda > Sepiida > Sepiidae > Acanthosepion > Acanthosepion lycidas. Next base: position 29,435,906 of record OZ010595.1, on the reverse strand, counting down.
TGAAAAAATGAAAAAGAATCTCTTAGAGTCATTGAAAAAAAAGCATGTAATGATTTATTTGAATTGAAAATCTTTTGCCACGAATACCAAATATTTGTGCTGTAATAATCCAGGCTAAAAGAGAATTTTTGACCACACCAAATTTAGTCGTGAATGCTATTTTTTTTCTTTTTAATACAATCACTTTTTTACTCATGCATAATAATTTTGTCTTATTTAAAGTACAAAATAACTAAATTTGGGGCGAATTTAAAAATTACCAGTGCATTCCTTAAACTTTTGAACTGTAGTGTATATATATCTTCTGAATAATGTTTTGTTTTCCCTAAATATTTATTTAAATACACACACACACACACACACACACACACACACACACAAACACACACACACACACACACATATATATATATATATATATATATATATATATATATGTATGTATGTATGTATAATACTTTTGTTTATTGTTGCAACACTTTTTTTTACTTTTGTTTATAAATTCTTGTTGCAGCGCAGAAACACACACACACACACACACATATATATATATATATATATATATATAATATTATTCAACAATTATAATATAAGTATTTTATAACATCACTACAAAATTTGCCATTTTGTTTTAACACTTCTTGTATCTTATCAAGTTATGGCGTTATGATATTTTAACAATATAATTTGCTCTAAATTGTATTGAGCACGTTTTAAGACAGTGGTTTTGGTGATCGGAATTATATACTATACATAGCAAGATTTTCTTCACACACACACACGTATATATATATATATATATATATATATATATATATATATATATATATATATATATATATACAGATGTGTATGTATGTCTGTGTGAGAGAATACGGAACCAGTCTCGATTTGTCAGCTTGGTGAATTCTTTAATTTGTATGTCTGGAAAAGCGTTCTTCTCCTGTTGCGCACATGGCATGTTCGTGAAAAAACATGCCGTCGATTGATTTGTACACTTTTGCGCAAAATTGGACAGCTGGTACTGTTCACAGACCGTCGATATTATGACTGGCCTGAAGGCATCATGATTGAAAATTTGAGCGTACTGACGTTGTTCAATGTGTTGATCATGCACAATTGTGCGCTCTAACATTTTCACACCGCTCATCATAGTTGATGTATAAACATGAAGTGGGCTGCCTGTGCGATGGGCAATCAGAAATCTCCTTCGGCACGCTCTTTAAACAGGGATTTACTAGCGTCCCTATTTGAGTCTAATAAAACATTTAACTGAAAGCTGTTTTTTCTCGTTATGAAATACATCATTTATGTATTTTCTTATGTTGACACTCCATATAGAGCAGAAATACATATTATATACACTATGTATTTTTGAAATATTGTCCTCATATTTGGTGTTGTTACAACAACGTTACAGCCGTTGTAACCTCCGACCTACGTCAGGCTTATTTTGCCCAATGTAACCTACAAATTGTTCTGTACTGAAATCTTTATTTAAATTATGGTGGTAGACTGTTCTCGTTCGACACTCTCCAAAACGCTGATTAAACTCACAATCACTATGTCAGCAATTACACAAACTAAAGCTTTTAGTCACTCGAAATGTCAATTTTCTTTTGTAAACTTAACTGCTGATTAAGCTGCAACTGCTGCTGCGCATGTTTTGCGTTCTACTTTTTCAGAGATTAGCACCTGACTAATGACCTCTTATTCGAAACAACGAATCAGTGGAGACCAGCCAGTGTATAGTAGTAACGACTTTGTTACAGAATTTAATTAAAAAAGATACTATAGATATTTTTTTCATAACCCTATTAAAATATTATTATATACCATAAATATGAACACTAATGGGTATGTTCCAATCCTCGTAAATACCTTGGACACTACTGTAATAAGTGTAATATTCTGTCGTATGTAGACTAACAAGAGCAGTGGTTTACCTATTCACGCCGTTGGCGAGTAATTTATTTTGTTGATTATATAAAGTTTACGGATTCATTTCCAACCACCGTTTTGGTTATTCCTCATTCAGTAAGTCTTTCTAGTTTACAACAAATGTTTATCTTAAGATTATCAAAATCTATACGCGTGATATAGTATCTTTAAAAAGTGAATGAAAGTGAAGTTAAATAATTAAGCTACTCAAGATAGTGACATCCTCGCTGTATGATATAAAGTGTCTACTTGAGACTAAAACATTGTTTAAAATTCGATATTTTTATTGAAGTAATAATTTCACCTCGTACTAAGAGAATGCTTGTACTGCAATGGTTCTTTAGGAGGATACGTCGTCCTCTTCTAGATTTATATTCTTTTCATTAATGTTTAACGCTAGTAACACAATAGACATGAAGTAGTGGAGAGTAATGTTCGCTCACTTTCCGCTTGGACACATCTTTAGAAGAATAGATCCTATCTATTACAGATGCATATTCGGTTTTCAGTATTTATATTTTCATGAGGTACATTGTTCTTTCTTTATCATTTATTAAATCATAGTTTGTTTTTTTTAAACATTTCATTCCAAGCAAAGCGGAAGTGCCACTAACACCAATGGGATTACAGAGAGTGAATGTACGAAAAAGAGGGGGTGATTGAGGAAAGGATTATCATAAGGACGAGTATCGATGTCAAGTTATGAGAAGATGTCGATTGACATTACATTTAAAAAGATTATAGTTATCAGAGTAGCAAGAAAGAGGAAGGGAGTTCCACTGTCGAGAAGTGCGGGAGAAGAATCTGTTTGAGTAGAAGAGGTGGTTACATTTAACTGTTTCGACATTAAAAGCGTGGGACCAAAACATAAAACTAGTTGCACAATTAAATTAATGCAGATGGGGCACAAGTGAAAACAGTTCGTCTGATCAGTTGGTATGAAAATATTTATAGAAAGGACACTATAATGAGATTGGGAAACAAGGGATTAGTGACTGTAAATAAAAGATGAAAAAATGTTAGTAAAGGGAAGAGAACAATAAAAAAACGGAGTCTGTATGACACATAATGTTGATTGAAGTCGCATTACAATTTTAGGACTGTTTGTGACAAGATAGCAAGAAGCAGAAAGAGATTTCTATAAGCGATAATAGAAGCTACTAATATATAACTTACGGTTGTACTGATTAATTTCAATAATAAAAAGATGAAACCAGACACTAGTCTAGTATTATGTCTATATTCATGCAGTCGATCTACTATAAAGGAAACCCCATTTGCACAATTGCCATTAAAATATTTAGAGAAACGCTACAAAGAAGACACGTCTATGAGACGTAAAATTGATTGACGTGGAGATGTCAGATCATCAAAGATAACAGTACAAATCCTTCTTTGGATTCTATCATGTAACTCGAAAAATAAATAGCAGGAACAGTAGACTAGATGGGCCAGCAATATTCAGTGCACGGAAGATTGGTAGATTTATAAATGTGTATGATGCATTGTGGTTAGAAAATTTGTAAATTATAGCACTGAGAAATAGTTTTCTTAGCTGGGGACCTAGCAATTGATTCAATATAATGATTCCCCTTCATGGCAGTAAAAAACGTGAGACAGAGTAGGTGTTATGAATTGTTCTCTTGAGTTTTGTATCATCCATGCAGAAGGAAGGAAACAATGTTTTTGGATGCGTTAAGAATTTCAAAGGTTTTCTTGCTGGTCAAGGCTGAAGGGAATCTTTCACAAGTTTTACTCCATCTAGCCTGCTGCTCCTGCTATTTATTTTTCGCGATACTTGATAGAATCCAAAGATGGGTTTGTAATGTTATCTCTCATTATCTGAGATCTCCACGTCAATCAATTTTCCGTCTCAGAGATGTGGCTTCTTTGTATCGTTTCTCTAAATATTTTAATGGAAATTGTGCTAATTGGGTTTCCTTTGTAGTAGACCGACTACATGAATATAGACGTAATACTAGACTAGTGTCAGGTTTAATCTTTCTATTATTGAAATTAATCAGTACAGCCGTGTGTTAAATACTAGTAATTTCTATTGTCGGTTATAGAAATCTCTTTCTGCTTCTTGCTTTCCTGTAACAAACAGTCCTAAAATTTTAATGCGACTTCAATCAACATTATGTGTCATACAGACTCTTTTTTTTTATTGTTCTCTTCCTTCTACTAACATTTTCTCATCTTTTATTTACAGTCACTAATCCCTTGTTTCCCAATCTTATTATCGGCTTCCTATGGAGAGGAGAGGTGGCCTCTCTGTGTCCTTTCTATAAATATTTTCATAGCAACTGATCAGACGAACTGTTTTCACTTGTGCCCCATATGAATTAATTTAAGCGTGCAACTAGTTTTATATCTTGGTAGATTTATAAATGTGTATGTTGCACTGTGATGAGAAAAATTGTAAATTCTAGCACTGAGAAATAATTTTCTTAGCTGCGGACTTAGCAATTGATTCAATATTATCATTGCACTTGATGGCAGAAGAAATCATAAGAAAGAGTAGGTGTTATGAATTGATCTCTTGAGTTTTGTATCGTCCATGCTGAAGGAAGGCAACAATGTCTTTGGATCCGTTAAGAATTACAAAGGTTTTCTTGCTGGGCAAGGCTAAGGGAGATCATTCCCCATTTTGACTTCATTATACCTATCATAATTACTATGAAGATAAGTTTAAATAATAATGTTATCGAAATAACTTCCTAGTTGAGAACTGATGAGATCCGGAATGTCATTGATGAAGATAATAAAGGAGTAGTCCTAAGGATAGAGACTCGCATGAGGCCTGCATTATTATGGAATGATCTAGAAGAGTAGGTTTTCAACACAGTTTTCATAGCAAGATTTGTTAAGAATTATTGCAGCACATCATAATTTCAGCCTGATACACTATCGTAATTCAGTTTTGAAGAGAGGCTACTATGCCAAACACGATGAAATACGTTCGAGATATAAAAATCAAAGCTTAGTTCTGACGATTTATCTGAAAGCAGAAAGACATTTAGAATATTATTACGTAGAGAGTTTTATTAAAGTAAAGAAAGAAATTTTGATTTGGATGCTTGAAAGTTTTAACTTATTTTTCTGTGTTTGGGCGTTTTGGAAATCACTTCCCAGTTTTAATTTATCAAACTTATCAGATTTACAATAAAGATAAGGGTAAATAGCCGTGTCGTCAAAGTAAATACAGAGTTACGAACTGATCACATCCGGAAGATCGTTGATGAAGATGAGCGTGTGAAGATGACCAGCATGCCAAACACTTCCAACACCATCGAGATAGGAAAACTACAGCCATAATTTCGACGGCTTATCGAAGTGTTGTAGGATTTTACAGTAATGTTACTTAGTGAGGAAATAAGGGCATATGCAAAACGAACTATCAGTTTGAAAGAAGGAGAATATGCTTGAAATGAGAAAGAGCAAATTTTGCAACAAGTTTCTATTAGGTTGGTGCAAAAATAATGTCGTTTTCTCACATAGCAACATATGTGAGAAAACGACATTATTTTTGCACCAACCTAATATATCTTTAAAATGTAAAATGTTCTTGTAAAGAAATCAGTTTTGTTTAAAAAAAGAAAATTATTTAGTAATACGAAAAATTATTGAAATTGCACTAATTTCTTGAAAATTTACTGTACAGGATTGTCGAATATAATGTCAACCCCTACCAAAAAAAAAAAAAAAACAAAAAAAAAAAACAAGCAATACAGTAATATAAATTACAAGTACTGGATACATTTTATTCAGTTTTATTGACGCTGTAACACATCGAGAAGGTCTGTATGAACAATATCATTTGTAGGAGATCCCGTCAGCCACCTGGAATAGAATATTATATTGCATAGAAGGGAGAAGACTTTAAGACCACACTGTACATGTATATGAATCAGAATATAAAATGTTTATTTCCTCGTAAAACCACACATGACAAAATGTAAAATGTGTGTGTTTATGTCAATACGCGAGACACTAAATTTAAAGCAGAGCGTTTCCGCGTCTTTAACGTTTAGATATAAAATTTTACGGGCGTTTTGTGTGTGTTTCTTTTTTTAGTTTCCCTTCTACGCAACAATCATTTTAAACATGAGAATAATAAAACATTATTACCTGAAAGATGTTTTTCTCGTAACAAAACGCGTATTTTAGATATTTTCTTAAGTTAAACATTCAGTATATGCATACAAAACATACAAACTATTTACACTGTTTGCATTCGATCTATTTTCCTCATATTTGTTGTTGTTACAAGAATGTTTCGGCCGTTGTGACCTCCGATCTTCGTCAGAGGTATATTGGTTTAGCTAACCTGCAGCGGATTCTGAACTGAAATCTTTGTTGAAATTATGGATTTCGATTCCATTTTTTGTACACTGTCCGAACTATGGATTGAAATCACAATCAATTTGTCAGCAAATTCACAAAACACAATTTTATCCACGAGTAAATACAATTTGCTGTAGTAACATACAACATTGAACATAACTTGGACTCTGATTAGGCTGTAACCGTTGCTGCTCCTGCTGTCCATGTTTTGATTAGTGGTGCTCTCTATCTATCTATCTATCTATATATATATATATATATATATATATATATATATATATATATATATATATATATATATATATATATCTCCTAAATAAAAGAAAAAGAAAATTACTAAGTTGAAGAATATTCATTTTATTCCAAGTTCTTTCACCATTACCAAAATGTCGCTGTCGCTATCATGGACTTCCTTTTTGTAAGAAAAAAATATTTTGGTGCACCCCTTTTTTAAGAAAAAAATTTGGGTTCATCAGAAAATTACATTCAAGAACATCATGATGATTTTATGCTAATGTTGAAAGTGCTCGGAATAAAACGGAAATGCAACAACAGGATCATTTTCTTTCATATTTTTATAAGGACACTAATAAACTTATTCTTAATTACGAGAGCATCCTATGAAAAAGAAGTAGACGAAACGTGTCTAAATTATTTAATGAATTATGTCTTAATGGAATCAGTCTGCCAGTGATTGATGTCATGCAACAGAGCTAATAATTGTACATTAACAAATATAGCATGACAGATAGTACAAGTCGGAGTTTCATGCACAGCGCAATCTTCAGTTGATGAGTCCAAATCCTGAGTAGTGATATCTGTGAGGGATAATATTTACAGTTATATATATATATATATATATATATATATATATATATATATATATATATATATATATATATATATATATATTAGATGAAACGGATTGATTGCAGTCGTGTGCCCGGAAAAGCGCGTATGAAATTTATGGAGAATAAAGTATAATATATTTTTAAAAAATACACATTCCCCACAAAACTTTTGCTATTTCTCCCTTCTTTTTAGTATACACACTTTTCTCTCGTTGGAACTACTATAACCTCTTCCCCTTACACACACACACACACACACATATATATATATATATATATATATATATATATATATATATATATATATATATATATATATATATATATTCGTTGGATAGATGTGAGTTTGTGACCCTGGCTTTCACGCTTTAGCGATCGTCAGAGCTCTATCTCTGATATTGAGCGCTTTCTAATAAGTACCGCGCATATAATATATAAATAATTATACATATATACATATTTATTTATATTTATATACACACACTATTCACACACACACACACACATACACACACACACACACACACATATATATATATATATATATATATATATTTATATTTATATATTTATATGTATATATATACAGTGTATAAATAAGTGCTAAATTTAAATCTACAGAGCCGAAACATTATAAATTAACTGATTTATACATATGGTTTTATCGCTACACAGGAATTACCATGTTTCAAAATCAGAAAATAAAAACTTCAAATTCAATTATATAATTAAATTTACTCAGTTATAATAGCATATACATTGATAATTTTTGTTTCCAAGGATACAGAGAAATCCAATCATATAGAGAGGTACGGTAGCGTGTTCTTTTTTATTAACTATTATTGCACCAATTAAGTGTTACGTTCGAAAATTGGTTAAGTCTAGCTCGGATAGGTGTGCCTTTTTCCAACGAATTTTGAAATCCGTTAAACGCATGTCGTTAAACGTATGTCGTATTTATTTATTTTTTATCTACGGCAAAAAAGTTTTGGTGTATTTTATTTGTTGAATTCGTACTTGTACACACATAGATTATTTCTAAAATGCGTGTTTGAATTAGAATACGTTATATTGAACTATAATTTTAAAATATTACTTTATTATTTACTTTTAATTACTAATAGATTATATTTCTTTTAAAAACAAATAAATTTAAAAGAATTACAAAATTTTTTTAAAATTATTATTACATATCAAATATAATTATGTATATTACCAGCGACGCTTTTTAAATATTATTTAAGGAAAATTTTTGAAAATGTCGGCAAAGAATAGATATTTCATGTCTATAATTCAGTATTTTTTTAAAAAAAATTTATAAACCTAGTAATATACATTTTCTCATCTATGCTCAAATGACATGTGTCATTAAGGACCTACATATTCTAGGTTTTCTAATTATTTTCCATTTTACCGTAGGTGTTATATTCGTTTCCGTTAAGTGTCAGAAATATTGCGATAGGGACGTCTGATTGAAGTATTTATTTATCTTAAATGAACTTTGATGTTGATTGAATATTTTTTTGATATCATAGCTTATGCAACCTATATAGATCTTTATGTTTTCGGGATTCTCTATAGATGAGATAATTCATTGGTATACTAATGATTCTGTGCAACATTTATTTTGTAGAGGACAGTTATGAGGATTTCTGTAGTTACATAATTTTTATTTATTTTCATTGTTTTTATTTTTATACTGTCTTAATTTCTTTGTTTTTGGTCTAAGTGTTTATTCAGTATAGTAGCAATATGTTTCTTAATAATTTTCTCTAAATTTTCAGTACAGCTGTAATTAATTTTAGTGTATTTTTATTGAAAATAGTACGGAATTTACTATCTTTAGGAAAATGTTTAAAGACTAATGCAAGGAATGTTTGTCCTAATTTATTGTTGACCATTTGGTTGTATGGGGGTGTATACAAAATTATTTTTCTGCTTCTGTTTTTTCTACGGTTTCCATTTTCACTTTTTATGTAAGTTACTTTTGGATTTTTGTAGCCACTAACTTTAAGAACTTTATTATAGAAATGAATATGTTCATTAAACATCTTATCATTTGCTGAATTTGTACTTATTCTTTTTTCAGATAGATAAAGGTGTATGCTTAATTATAGATGGAGGATGATTAGATTTGGTTTGCATATATATAAAGAATTGGTATTGGGTTTATTTATAAGGTATGTATACATTTTTCATTAAATCTAATGTTATATCAAGTAAGATAATTAAATTTAAGTAAGTTAAAACCGAAAATAAGACTTGCATCGAAATTTTTCTGACTTAAAGGAAAATAAAACACCTATGGTTAAATGGAAAATAATAAGAAAAGCTACAATATGTAGGTCCTGAAATGATCCATGTCCTTTGTTCATACATGAGAAACTATATATTACTAGGTTTATGAAAAATAAAAAATTACTAAATATATATATATATATATATATATATATATATGTATATATATATATATATTAAATCATTCAAAATACGGCTATAATGCCACGAAGACGCATAGGGTTATTGGGATGGAAATAGAAAGCTAAGACTTCAGAAAGAGTATCCTAAACTGAATACAAAGTGATAATCTTTTAATCATGTTCAAAAGATTAGCGTGAGTGTGAACCTGGTATAGGATACAAATCCTATATCATTCCAACAAGTGACTAAAAAACACAAAGTAGATTTGCACACCCGCAAAATCGGATCAAAAAGTTTAAAAACAGATTTCGCAATAAGGTGTGAAATTAATTTTTTGACCAATGAAATGAGGCGATTTGCTAAACTAAAAAAAAAGATAACGAGCCAGTGTGAAAAAAAAAGTCAACAATAAATACAGAGTTCCAATTCAGTGGCCAGTCAGAAGCGCGCATAGATCACAGAAGACTGACAGTGAATTTCATCACTGATTCAACCCGACACTAAGAGCCGAAAGTGGGTTAGGAAAGAACAACAACAACAACAACAACAACAACAAATTTACAACTGACTCCAAAACAATTCATAAGTACATTTTCCTTTTATCTTTATTCCTCATTCAAACTTTCTTTTCCAACTTAAATTGATCGCCCCTTTTTCCTTTACAACTATACAAAAAACAAAAGGAACAGACATTACTGTGCTTCTCTGTTGAAAGACAGCGAACACAGACATTTTTGTCAAAATCACATTTTGCTTAAACTAACTAAAACATAATCTTTTTTACCCTATTCACAAGAAAATAAATATAAAATGTTCTATTTTCTACAAACGTTTCTTATCGTGTTGTTTCTTCTTGAAATTTGCGTTGTAATTTTGTGGGCAGGGTATCCCGTATTAAATTCTCCTTTAATTCGGGTACGCTTAACTCCACACTGGCGATAGGTGAACTTATCTACCCCTACTAAGATAAATTCAAGAAATAAATAAAAAATTAACAGTAAATAAGTTATAAATGTTTAGGTGGAGACCCTCGAACTTTAGAGTTGAGAAGCGACCGGAAATTCAGTCCGAAACAGGAAACATGCGATAAAGCTTCATGTGCTAGAAAAACAAAAATCTATTATGAATCCTTTCTGCTACCTGCAGATATAATTTTAAATTTATTATTTATTTTTATAGCGTTTGTCTTATTCAATGTATTTATTTTACTATCCTAATAAGCTTCTTTGATTTTCGTTAACCCATTGCTTGCCAACTACGTCTATCGTTACTTACAAAAAGCGAGAACAATACATCCATGTACATTGTTCTTGGTATAATGAGGAGTATGTCTTTTGAAATTAGCCATTGGCAAATAATGATAACATCTGTTTTATTCCCGCTTTTTTATTTTGTCGTCTCAGATATATATTGATGAGCATTGTAATTATTTGCAATGAGTACTTACCGACGATGGGTATGTCTGCGGAGATTATAAAAGTTTAATGCTGTAAAACGGGTAGAGTGGTTTTAGGCGTTCTTATATCTCACTACACACATCTTTTCCATTATTTGCAATTAAATTACTTCTCTTTCTCAACCCTTCCGCACTCTCTTTCCCTATCTATCTATCTATCCGTTTATCGTTTTTATATCTAGCAATTTCTAAATTCATTGTCTTCTAATATTATTCACACTGTCTGAAAAGGTGGAAACTATATTTGCGTATATGTTCAAAGCCAGATGTTTCTATCCAAACTCACACACACACACACACACACACACACACACATATATATATATATATATATATATATATATATATATATATATATATATATATATATATATATATATATTGTTAATGTTGCTTTTAATTTAAGTTGTTTAAATGTTATGTTTTATAGATAACGGTATTACAGTAGATGATCTGTAATTTTTATCCTACTAAATCTACCTGCCTGAATATTCGAGCGTCATTGATAATTTTTTCTTTAATTTTGGTAAATATATCTGCTAAAACGAAATGTCAGTTTTTCGTAATTTAGACAATAATGTACGCATAGAATTCACAGGAATACATTTACTCTCAATGTGCAGGAAAGAGTATAGTATTTAACTAAGATTAAAAGATTCTCACGCGCTAAAAAACTGAACCCACTATTTTAATATAGGATTATCTGTAAAGGATATCTCTCATGTGCTTTCTTTCGAATCTGAAACTTAATGTGAAACGACACAGTGATTTTCTTATAAATTATACCGGAACGAAGGAAGTATATTTGAATAGATTTCTTATCATTTGACGGAGTAGTTTAACCATTAGTCTATTTCGATAAAAAGTTGTTATAGATTATTTATTGCTTACTAGATTAAAAACCGCTCTATCAAGGGGCTTTTAAGTTAACTTTTGCAAAGGATTCTTTATTGAACCTGCGGTCCAACAATAACATTTCACGCATTGCGTAAATATTAAATTTTATTAAACTTGAACCATATTTTTCAGACAACAGTTTTCATCAAAACAATGTTATAATTTGTCTATTTTAAATTTATTACTACGCTCCATGATAAACACCATTTTTGGTTTTTCGCCATTTGCGGTCAGTACAAACAGATTGATTCTATTCTCAAGTCTTGAACAACCAACATACAGTTGGCCATGAGAAAAACATGGTTACTTTCAATGATTGTCCTTGGGACATATTGATTGACATTACATATCTCGCTCTCACTGGAGACTAACGTCTTTTGAAATCAAAAAAAATATAGCCTGAGGGTACGACGGACTAAACAGCCAACATTTTAAATAGTGTAAATAATTATCATCTCACACACACATACACACACACACACATACAGGTGTTGGGCAAAAATTCAAATAAAATTTATTTAATATGGAGTTGCTCCTCCTTTAGCCTCATAGACAGCTTTAGTACGTCTAGGAATGGAATCATACAGCTTCCTCAATTCATCCAGAGGAATTTTCAGTCATTATTCCATTAAAACTATATCCAGCTCTTTACGACACGTCAGTGGAGGATAGCGGTTCTTAAGTTGTTGCTCCAAAAAGTACCTCAAATGTTCAATAATATTGATATCTTGAGATTGGAGAGGCCACCTCCATGTGTTCTAGCTCAATTTCATGCTGTTCATACCAATTCTAAACTAATCAAGCGGCATGTATTGGAGCATTATCGTCTTGCAAGATGTATTCACCATCAGGGAATAAAGTCATTGAATGAACATGATCTCCCAAAATGTTCAGGTAATCTTTGCTTTTGATTCTATCATGCAGGTCAACTATTGGACTGAGACATTTCCATGATATGGCGACACAAACTATCACTGGTCTCCCTCCATGCTTCACTTTTGGAAGAAGGCAGTCAGGGTTGTAAGCTTCTTTGGGCCGCTTCCACAAATAAAATCGCCCTGAAGTTGGGAAAAACTGGATTGTTTGATAATATGACTTGCTTCCATTGGCCTGCAGACCAGGCATTGTGATCTCTGCACAACTTCAACCTCTTTTGAATGTTGCGAATGGAGGGAAGAGGTTTCCTAACAGCGGTTCTTCCATTATATGCAGCCTTATGGAGCTCACGATGAACAGATTTAGTAGGAACTGAACTGTTTAGATGCTTATTCAACTCAGCAGTCACTTTGGCCGCATTTTCCGATGATTTTTTGTCACGTTGCGTTTCAATGCACCTCAGTCCCTGTCAGTAATTTTGCAAGTCCGGCCCGAATTGTTACGGTTGCTAGAGATCTTGCCCTGTTTCTCGAATTGCATCAGTGTTCTTGATATGGTAGCTTTTGAAAAACCAAACAGTTCAGCAACCTTAGTGATCGAGGCTCGAGCCATGCGAGCTCCAACAATTTGCTCTTTTTTGAACTCGGATAGGTCACGCATTTCCCTTAAATTTTACTAAATTCTAAAAATAAATAAGACAAAGACAGTAAATTAGATAAACAAACGTATTTACAATAGATATAACCTGCAATTACGAAGTTTTATTTAAAGTTCTTAATATAATAGGTTTTTGAAATATAGGAGTGCATTTTGCAACTGTTCCAATTATTTTGTCCAGCGTCTGTATATACCTTCACACACACACACACACACAAACAAACATATATATATATATATATATATATATATATATATATATATATATATATATATATATATATATATGTATGTATATATATATTAAAACTCTCACACACATTAATCTGTTTCATCCCATGCCATACAGTAGCGCCACCAAGAATCAAATGGTTACAAGGTTTTGAAGAATTAGAACCAGAAACGCTAATAACGAATGTGAAGTGAAAAAAAATATCAGGAAAACATTAGATATCGGCTGAAAATTCCAGTTAAACTTTGCCAGATTAAAGTTGGCTGGATGCATGGATGGAGCCGGAAGGGAGTTCATCAAGCGAGAAGTGTAATAAAATCTGTTAGCATGGAATTTATGACATCATTTAGTCTGTAGATTATGTGATTTCGACGCCAGTCTAGTACTGCACTTAAATTCTTCGAATTTAGCTACCATAGCGTATAGTTTATCAGAAAAAAAAACCTGAAAATATTTATAGAAAAAACAGAGAGAGAAGCTTACGGCAATGAGAATGTGACTGAAGTCGAGCCGCCTGATAAAGACCGATAATATTGCTGATTCTTTCTTGGGAGTTTATGGACGAATGGTATATATATATATATATATATATATATATATATATATATATATATATAAAGAAATATAGTCTTAAGGTGTGCTATATTTATGGAATAAAGTGCTCAATATCATAGATAGAGCTTGTGTAAATATAAAAGTGAGCATAGAAGTCAACACTTAGAGGCGAGAGTCTGTTTCATGCTATATACAATCGTCAGGCCACATATGCTGTTATTTTTCTCGGCTATTTATATATATACGGGTTATTGGTGTATTGTGGGTATTCTATTATGGTGGTTATTTTACCGGAAATCGTTTGTTTATTTATTTGGGTCAAATTATATTGCTTGTTTTTATTTTTTACTTTTATTTTTATTTTTTTATTGAACAAATAGCTTTAATTAAATTCTCAAACCAAAACAAAACAGTTAAAAAAGTGATATAAACAAATTATTACTACGTTAATAAATAAATAAAATAAGAAACAAAAAAATAAAAAATAAAAACAAGCAATATAATTTGATCCAAATAAATAAACAAACGACTTCCGGTAAAATAACCGCCATAATAGAATACCCACAATGCGCCACTAACCCGTATATATATAAATAGCCGAGAAAAATAACAGCATATGTGGCCTGACGATTGCATATAGCATGAAACAGACTGTCGCCTCTAAGTGTTGACTTCTATGTTCACTTTATATATATATATATATATATATATATATATATATATATATATATATATATATATATGATAGATACAGGAGCTAAGAACTGTCTCGCACGCCAGTGTGAACCAACTTTCTTAGTAACTGATCTATTAATGGATTGAACATTAGAGTCAGACGATCGCAAAAGCGTGAAACAATATATAATTATATAAACATATATATTCGCGCGTACATTTTCTCTTGTTACAACACGCGTGTACGTAATTACGTGTGTGTTTGTTTGTTCGTTTCTGTGTGTGTCTTTCTGTTGTAGTTTCTGTATTTTAATAAATTAGCCGTGTATTTGTGAACAACGATTTTTTTTATTAATATATGTATTTATGCAAACGTGTATTTCCGTGCGTTCTTCTGTGTGCAAGATCGTATTCAAATGCGTAAGCAATAGGATATTCATTTCACTCGTAGACTGTCTCGAGATTACGCGAGGCTGAAAAAAAATAATAAAATAATTCAACTGAACCTCGTAAGTAGCAGAACAACTTGATACGAACATGGTAGAAATGGGAAAAAATCCCAGGAATTCCCTCTTGAATATTACTTCGACATATTGTAGACGCCTATAGACTAGAGTTAAACGAGAGAAAAAATGTCGTTTATCATTCGACTTATATCACTTTATGGGGGAAAATTGTTTAATCACTATCATGGCTATGGTGGAAATATGAAAGTTTAAACTCTAGGATTAGCACTTCTTTTAAATATACCTAAATATTTAGACATCGTGCTTAAACTTTTCCATGTTAGACATGAGAAAAATACATCTTTTGCAAATTCTGACTTGCAGAATGTCCCGTTCATATTGTTTTTTAACAAAATTTCGTATCGTTGTTAAACAGGGGAAATTAATTACCGTATGATAGCTATATATATATATATATATATATATATATATATATATATATATATATATATATATATATATATATATATATATAATTTCAAAAGACCCTTTGGTTGAAATTAAATGCCTTAGATGATTTTATTTTCTCAAACGAAGGAAAAACACTGCAAAGACAGCAAAAATATATGTGATATATGCCGTTTACGAAGATAATGACGTAGTTAAGTGTATAATTACTAGATTTTTTACTAAGATTACTAATGAAAATTTTGGTGCAGTATCCCTAAAGATGTTGAGGATGATCAAATCGAAACGCGGATTATTAATATATCAGGTTATACGTTAGGGGACATCAGTGAAGATATTTCCCATATCACGTCCGAATATATGAAGATATTCAAATAAAATTGGCAACGATATCTCTGTGTCTAACTACTCAAGGGAGATACAACTTAAAGTATTGTATTTTCATCAGTTATTCTCTGCTGAAATTCTTTCTGGAAACATGTCAAACATGCGCAACGTAATAACTTTGGAAAAAATGAAAGTAGTTTTGTCCTGCAAAGGACGATAATCATATGAAGAAGTTGACTATGTGTATCTGGAAAGACATTATATAATATAAATCTTCCTGTATAATGAGACGTTCAATTAAGAAAAGTACTTTTCGCAATTATTCCGATTAAAGACAGCAATAGAATAACACCATCAGAAATTAGCTAATGTCTCGTTTTCAATCAAGATGAGTTCATACGTTTCTTTGAAACCTAGCAAAAAATGGTTTAATTCAGCTCGAATAAACTGCTATTCTCCCAATTATAACCTGATCTCATACATTCGAATTAGTGATTTTTCATCCGTAAATATTCTCTTAACAGAACGAACTTTACTTCTTAGACAAACTGTTAAAAAAATAAAGTGACCGAGCGGAAATGTGCGAAATTCTAGAATTACAGTACGTCCCGAAATTCGACGAAATATAGTCAAACAAAAAGATTTAAATTTAGGCATATATATTAAATATGTTCACCACAAGCATGGCAAAAAATTCATTAAGAGACTGGGGGTTCTTGAATGTAAGTGGATATGCTTCAAAGAGGAATTTAGAAGACAGAAAACAACGATTCGTATTTCTTTTAAGCTTTTGAAAAACAAAGTTTACTAGAAAGCAAGAGATTTTCAAAAGAGAGACGTGCACAGGAAGAAACTGTTAGCAGAGATCCTACGGTCATATCTCTCCATTCTAACCGAATAATTACGAGTCTTTGCCTGATTTAATGTTCATCAATTCTAGGTATAATAATGAAAAGCTCATCAGAAGAATAGCCATGAAAAATTTCTGGAATGGTACAGGGAACGTATGCTACGTCAGTGAGAAAGTATCTGATGCGGATATGCCAGGTCAGGATCAATAACATTGCTTATTCTTCTTTGTGTCTCATCTAGAATCTCTAAATATGTAACAGAAATACCAGACCAAATGTGACAGCAGTAGCCAATGTATGGTCATATGATAAACTTATAAAATTTTACGACATTATGAAGCAATTTTTCGCGAAGAAGACCTAACATATTATTCATAATAATCATTACACATAATATCTGTTGAAAACATTAGCCTCGAAAGATACAGTGAAATATTCTCCTGTAGGTTACAATTAGCCCTGTTCGTGCAAGAAAGAAAGGTTC
Organism: Acanthosepion lycidas; assembly: GCA_963932145.1. Taxonomy (NCBI): domain Eukaryota; kingdom Metazoa; phylum Mollusca; class Cephalopoda; order Sepiida; family Sepiidae; genus Acanthosepion; species Acanthosepion lycidas. The sequence goes on along the minus strand of OZ010595.1, from coordinate 29,418,422 downwards.
TTTCATAGGATAAAAAGAACATATTAGACCTGGAGACGTTAAAAATTAAAAGGCATATTTCCCATATATCAAGAGAATTTAGGTAATTCTTAAATCTGTAGTAATGTTGACCTCATCGAATCGATCAGAATTACTAAGAAGACAGCAGTAATTAACTGTATCAGAATAGATAACGATTTGAGAACTGGTGATCTCGTGAAGGTCGTTGGTAAAAAGTAGAAAAAACGTATGTCCTGGAGGACACCTGCATAATTGCAAAAAGATTGGCTATTAGTAACAAATTTTCTCGATTTTGTAAGAAAGATTGAATCAATACTTAACTTCGCCTCCAAATGCTATAAACTTGTAAATTGTGAAGAAGAAAATCGTGCCAAATCAACGACTTCGAGATATGCAAATTAAAATTTATCAATATTTAATGTTGTTTTAGAAAATCATGAATTGTCGCAACGGTTTCTATCCATTTTTAAATATATTAGGTTGGAGCAAAAATAATGCCGTTTTCTCACATATTAACATATGTTAAAAAAACAACATTATTTTTGCACCAACCTAATACATACACACACACACACACACATATATATATATATATATATATATATATATATATATATATATATATATATGAAGAAAAATATACGGAAAAAAACTCCTTGTTTGAAGAAGGTCGCGAAAGCAGAAAGCCGTGTTGTAGAATTATGGAATGTAGAGTGTAATATATATTTTAAAATAAAAAAATATCCATCATTCAACCAAAAGAAATTGCGGTTTAGTTTATTTTTAAAATATGCCCTTTCTTCTCGCTAGAACAACTACAACCTCTTCCATATATATATATATATATATATATATATATATATATATATATATATATATATATATATATATATATATATATAAATCTAAAATCAGGAGAGCAGTTGAATCCGCTACACTTGATACAAGCTTACATTATCAACAGCCGATTTTTATGAATTGACTTCCCAAGCCTTTACTTTTATAAAAAGAAGAATATTGAACAATATATCATTATTTTAAATAAATAAACAAACGCAGGATTTGGGGTGTAATATAATGGGAGAAGGTGGATGTGAAAAAGGAAAGTGAAGAAAAAGAAGATGGGAGATTTGAATAGCAATCGACTTAAACGTATCGAGGGTAGGTTTAATTGATATATATATATATATATATATATATATATATATATATATATATATATATATATATATATATATATGTGTGTGTGTGTGTGTGTGTGTGTACATTACAGCTTGAATTTTTTTGCAAAGACTAACAGAAAATAATATAAAATAAAATAAAAATAATAAATATTATAATCTTAAGTGGACATTGAAATTGGCATTATTTGCAACAATAAAGAAATACATTGAAAACAATTTCAAATTTATCCATTGCCCCAGTTATTTAATATCCAATGCGAAACAAATGGACTATTAACTATTCCCAAACCAAAAAGCTGCCATCTATATAAAAAAAGAAACAATGAATCAAAAAATGTATTTTTCTACACACTAAGTGTATCATATGTACTAACATAAATTACTATAACTTTGCTATAAAATAAAACAATACTAAACAAAACACTAAGCTAAAACCTGAAGGATGCATATGTTCCATCGTCTGTAACAAAAATACATCTGAATAACCTTCAGAAATTTAAATAAAATTTTATATGAACAGAATAGGGTCATTATACAAAGCAATAAGACAAATTTGTTGCCACAATGACTATACTTTTGACATAAAAAAATGATACTTTTTATCAAAGGAGAAACGATTCGATCCGGCTATATATCTAGAGAGTGCCTTGATTACATGGTCATCTACAGTAAATTTGCGCCTTGGTCTTTTCACTAATCCTGGCAGATCATCTATTAACATAGTGTCAATTAACAAAACTGAGAATATCAAAAGTAAAAAGACTCTAAATGAATTCTATATACAAAAGAACATTCGAAAATCGACAGCATCTTCCGTTCCAAAGCATGTTTATTCGAACCATCATAACAAATTTAATCCGATGAAGTCCTGAAGAAAGATACGAGTCACACGTAACTTTTTCTACGTTTGCATAGAATTTCCCCAATATTGTGCTTGCTATATAAAAACATATATCGCTATCTCAATAATAATAATAATAATAATAATAATAATAATAATAATAATAGCTGTCCCCTCGTATTTGAGGATACGCGTCTACTAGAGTGGCTCGATAATCCCTATCGCAGAGGCTCGTTCAGGCACATTTGTGTTTGCTCAACACCTGCAGAGCGAGCGCACCTGTGGTTTATATTGATACTATGCTGAGCTGACCTTAGTTATAGTCTATGGGATAGAGTGTGTTATCTAACATGTTCAACAATTTAAACAAGGCCAGTACGTTCAAGCGCTCTGTCACAAAGCCTTGTGGATTCGTGCTAGCACACCTATTGACGGCTTCCAAGATTTCCTTCTATCCAATTTCACTCACAAGAATTGGGTAAACCCGTGGCATGGTAATCATATATATATATATATATATATATATATATATATATATATATATATATATATATATATATATATACATTAAGAAATGGACAAAGTCCAACAATTTTTATTTATTAAAGACATTTTTATGTTTAACGTTCTTTTTATAGATACAAGTATTTAAGTAAATGCTCTGTTTATAATAAACAGTATTAAATAACATTTACCGGCCTGAATGTCCGAGAAATTTTCATAGAAAATATTCGTCTTTGGACAGGATTCGAACCTGCATCCTATACGGATCAGCATTTACTTAAATACTTGTATCTATAAAAAGAACGTTAAACATAAAAATGTCTTTAATAAATAAAAATTGTCGGATTTTGTCCATTTCTTAATGTATGACGTCATTTGTTTACATTTGATACGCCATGAGCAGTTATGAATGTGCGAGATTCATGGAAGATTGAAGTTTATAAGCAGTAAATTCGATCTTGCTTGCCGAACGATCCTTGGTGGCCGAGCGGTTAGGCACGTCAGCGCAAATGACGGTTCCGTATAGGATGCAGGTTCGAATCCTGTCCAAGGACGAATATTTTCTATGAAAATTTCTCGGAATTTCAGGACGGTAAATGTTATTTAATACTGTTTATTATAAACAGAGCATTTACTTGAATCTATAAAAAGAACGTTAAATATAAAAATGTCTTTAATATATATATAAAGTTGTATATATACATATAGACACGTTTATATATGTATATACATACACAATCATATATATTTATGTATAGTTTGGAGAGAATATAATATATGAATTTGAATGACAATGTGGAAATTTTAGATTTAATCATCAAGTAAGTTTAGTTTAAATTTTTATGCGTACGAAAGAGAAGTAAACGCGTGAATCTGTTATAATTATATCCCGAGGGGAAATTCTGGTAATGTACCAATTCTGGAAATGTGGAAATTCTGAATTTAAAATTTTAATATTCTTGAGCTGTACTTTTTTTGACATAAACTCAATCCGCACCAAAGTGTCCTAAATGACAACAGTGAGAACAAAAGATCTGCCAAAGATAAGGTGAAATGTCAGAACCGAGACTCAACATTACCGTCGATGATTTGTTAATCAGTGTTCTTTTTAGACATTTCCGCCTCAGTTAATTGCTTTCGCTTTTAATTAAAGCTGCATTTTTAATCGAAATTCTGTTCAAACTCATTAGGCTGAGCAAATAATACACTGCGTTCGTTGTTTAGGAAAAGATATCTTTCATTTTCACATGTTCTTTATTTTTCAATTCTTCGAGGTATTTCCTATTCATTCCTTGAGACAGTGGTTACCAGGATGTAGACTACGCCTATTATTATTATTATTATTATTATTATTATTGTATTTCTGTTGTATACTAATTTCCTTCCGGATCCCAACCAGAAATCTAAGGTCAGAAATAGGTTCTTGGCATTCCTCACTGATACGAGTTTGTAAAAGTAAATCACAAAGATGTTACACCGATGAAACTCTTACTACTGTGGGAGCAGTAATTGTGAGTTTAAGCTTTTGTATTTCTTGAAGGCATATGCTACCAGGAATACTTCAATGAATCTATTGAAACATTTTCCAATTAATCCAAAGGCTTCAACTACAAATACAATTATAGTTATAGGTATCCTCATTACAGATTCCCTCTTCAATATACTTGTATTATAATAATCTTTTAAAGATCTTCAAACATACATTTAAATCTGCAACGTCTCTCCTGTCAATAAGAAAGCAGAGTCTGTCTTTGATCACGATGTTTGGTCGAATTGCTTTGATTGTTCTGTCTGTGTGTATTGTAAATTCGCATAAAATTTTTACAGGCCCAGCTCTGTAACCCGGTATGGGGGATGTTCATAACAGTCTCTTGCAATTCCCTTCCCATAAAAGTTGATATTTTCAAGTGCAGAAACATACATTATATTAAAATGACCTGCATTAAATTTTAGAGGAAAATGAAAGCCAATAAATTTTATAGTAAAATAAAGATATGCCAAACATTTTCAAAATAGTAAAACTAAAATTGTTATCATTATTCTCAATTCTTTTGAGGAGAATAAACTTTAATTCTTTAAACTTTAAATGCAGTTTAACGACATACGCAGGACTAACTAATTAGTGGAGTCATCCCCCTTATATGAAGAGCAATCCGCGCATTCTACCGTCGCAGTCAATAAGAATACTTGCAACATTTAATTCATAAAAAATTCTGTGTTCTGCTATTGCTGCTGTTGGTGAAAATGTTTTAAATCTCTTTTCATACGAGTTGTTCGCACTTGAATTATCGATTCTCTCGCACGGAGTGGATGTTTGTGTCCCCCACTCGCATATTAAGCGAGAAGTTTATTCAGAGTTTGAGGTTTTGTTCGGGCAGTTAGCTAAGCTTCACCCTGAATGAGTTAGTAACGTCAGCGACATTAAGGCAAAGTTAAACAGTATAGCACATTGCGACGCTGGTACTCCTGTTTCACATAACGACTCAGAGAGAAATAATGAGCAATTTCCGGTAATCAAAGCAGTTCGTAATAATAAATCTTTGGTGATTGCTGGTGTCGTTATTCTTGATTATCAAGTTTATGTTAACAAGATGATGGCCAATCTTGGGGATCCCTCTAAATTTGTCCGTTTTGACCCAATAGATAAATTTGATTCTACATTATCTATTGAGGCCAAGTTCTAAATACGTCTCGTTAAGAGGGTGAAAAGTGGAAAATTGCTCAGTGATATTTTCATTTTAATTAGAACCTCGGGCTCCATTCGTCCCCGTCTCTATGGCTTACCCAAGACTCATAAAGTTGGGAAACCATTGACACATATTCTGTCTATGATAGTGTCTTCCGAACATGGCGTAGCTAAATGGGTTTTACCATATTACCGCCAGTTTTGAAACAATATAACTCTGTATTAAAGATTCATTTGAAATATCTGATTTTATGCAACGTCATGCGTGGATGGATACATTTATGCGTTCCTACGACATTTCCAGACTATTTACCTGCGTTCCATTTGCTGAGACTATCGATGCTGATGCCCTGTATCGTAGTCAGTTGTTCTGTTCTGTTATTTCGGAGGAACTTTTTGTCGAACTGATGAAATTTGGCACGATGTCAGTTAAATTTAGTTTTGACGGCGTCATGTACCCGCAAGTTGATGGTGTTTCGATGCGTTCCCTCTTGGCACCCATTTTAGTAAATATCTTTGTTGGGTTCCAGGAAGAGAGTAAGTTATTTAAACCTAATAAACCCGAAGTTTATTTCTGTTACGCGGATGACAAATTTTGTCTCTTCTATAACAAGATTGAAGGGGACCAATTTCTTTTGTCCCCTAATAATATGCAACCGGCTATAAAATGTACACAGGTAAAGACAGTTGATTCCCTTTCTTGATGTTTTAGTTAACAGATCATCGTCGGGTTTTGTTGCTTCTGTTTACCGTAAACCGATGTTTGCTGGTTTATATACCCATTGGGATTCTTTTTGTCCCATGGAGGGTAAAATGAATTTAAAACCCTTACCCATAGGCTTCTCATGATCTGTTCAGAACTTAAGTTGAATTTAGGTTTACTACTACTGTCTCCAACATTGTCTATCCATTGAACATTGTTTAAACAATAATTTGGAATAAAATTGCGGAATTCAATAAAGTTAAATGTAGTTAAATGTCTTGTGTCCCTGTGTATTCTTGGCTGGGTAATATCAGTAATAGATATGATAATCAGGTTTCTGTAGCAGTTCGATATTGTTACTTTGCCGTTAACACTCGTGTGGTTTTCTCTGCCAAGCGTGTCCTTTCGTCCCTGCGTAAAGACGCTCTGCTTCCACATCATAATAGATTTTTATGTATTCTTTTAAATGCAGTTGTGGTTCGCGCCATATAAGGAGAACGACACAAAGGCTCGATGTCAATATAAAGCAACACGTGCCAACGAAAATCCGCAAACTTAAGTACACTCCTTCAGATATTATGACCAATACATACGGGTCTTCTTTAAATATATAGATATATAAAACACAAATACGCACACATATATATGCATAAAAGGTATGTCTGTCTGTCTGTCTATCTATCTATCTATATATATATATATATATATATATATATATATATATAAGATGCAGTATGGCAGAAACACATATTCGACAAATAGATGCCATCTGACACTACCCTCTGATCGGTTGTTTAATGATTAAAACCACACACACAAATACACACAGGCACAATAACACACACACACACATACGCACACACACACACATATATATATATATATATATATATATATATATATATATATATATATATATATATATGTTCAAATGTATGTATATATGTACATATATATAAGCACACACACATAAATATACACACAAACACACACACACACACATATATATATATATATATATATATATATATATATATATATATAGATAGATAGATAGATAGATAGATAGATAGGTACATACATACATACATACATACATACATATAATTCAGGATGCGACAAATAGATGTCATCTGACTCTTGCTCCTGGTCGATTGTTTAAGGATTAACGTCAGAGGACAAGTTATTTTAATGTAATTTCATTGAGAGGACGAACTGATTAATCTAGACTTTTCACTGTCGCATCGTCTCGAAACTTAGTGAAGAAATAATTAGAGAAATAATTATATTTGCTTTTAAGTATTTTCAATATTAAAAGACATAACAAAGAAAAATTCAAATGTTGTTCAAGGAGAGAATAACTTGACTCCACAATTTACTTTCGTGTAATAAACTTGACAGCTAATCACAGTTACGTCCGGAGACCCCACCGAAATACTTAAGTTATTAACTTCCAGAGGTCAAGTTTGTTAATCTGCATATTTTATTATATTCGTTTTGATGGTTCACTGCGAGGCAAAAAAGGAAACAGATTTCATGCCGTTCTTTATGTTTATTTTTCGTAATTCAATTTCTATTTTCGTTGAATTTATCACTTTATTTTTTCCGTTTTTTTTTTTTGCGATTTTCATTCTCTGCAACATATTTGAACTTATATAGAGACCATCTCTCTATCTTTCTCACTCTTTCTCTCTTTTTCTTTCTTTCTTTCTTTCTTTCTTTCTTTCTTTCTTTCTTTCTTCATATTTTATAAATATTCTCCCCGATTCGAAAGGATCAATTTCCTTTTCCGCTTACACGTTTTCCTCTTTCCTTGTTTCATTCATAATTTACTCCATTTTTTTTTTATAAACTTATAATCCTTTCTTTATTTTTATTGTAACTTTTTTCTTATTTATATAGACCTTTATTCTGTCGGAGACTATTTATTTATTTACTATTTACAACATTTTTGCTTTATTGATTCGGTTTTCTCAGCTTAGATTTATTTGTCAATTTCCCTCTTTTTCTCTTTCTTTGTTTTTCGATATTTTCTTTATTTATTTATTTCCCTATTTGTACTTATTTTTTTTTCTTTTTCAGGTCATCTATTTAGGATATTTGTTCAGGTTCTTTGTTTAATTTTTTGCTTTTTTTTTTTTATTGTATCTTGAATTTCTATAGATATTTTCTCCTTGTTACTTTAGAGAATTATCAGAAATATTGTTCTGAAACATCCCTTGTCTTCTAATGTTTATTGTGGGAAAAACATTTTCTATTTCTGACGGCTGCAGACAAGAGTTAAAAGAATACTCGATGCTTTGTCTTAAAAACTCGACCTCAAAATAGCAGACAGAAAAAAAATGTCCGCTCCATAAAATGCGCCTCATCGATGCAACAACTCCAGAGAAATATCCAAGTCATCCGGGACGGTATTGTCTCAGACAATAATAAGATTCTGCATTTTTATTGAAATTGTGGACGAACAATATTAGAGAAAATTTCTAGCTGTTTCCTGCCTTCAAATTTCCATCACTCAGAATTCATACAGCATTTTATCATGTAGAATTACAGGAGAAATTTGAATTTTCTATAATTAATGATAGGTACACACGCAAAAAAGACACATACACCCACACACGTACACAATTAGGCAGCATATCTTCATTCAAACATGCTTCATTGAATTTAACAGTGAATATGATTTTGGAAAATATTGAAAGTACTTTAGTTAGAAAATAATTCATCATAATCTCTGATAAATTTTTCTTGACATCTAGAAAATTATTAGAGGACTGCAAAAAATCAGTATGAAAATAAACACTATATGTCTATATTTTTCAATGAACATATATATATATATATATATATATATATATGTGTGTGTGTGTGTGTGTATATATATATATATATATATATATATATATATAGTGATAATAAATCTGTGGTAGGAACAATTTTATATTGTAGGAATGATTTTATATTATTCCTCGCCGATTGTCGCTACTCTGAGTTTCCCGTATATAGCAACTGTTAGATTCAATTTTGTGCTTGAAGATTTTTATATGAATGAAACTCCGACTGACATTAGGCTTTGAAGAAGAAATATATTATTATTTTGCATATATACATATATATAATTATTTCGAAAATGATAGCATAAATATGTTATATAAATGACAGCAAGAAATAGCCATTTTATTAAAACACTTCTGGTATCATATATACTCCATCACTTGATAAGACATCATTTAAAATATAAATTTAGAATAAATTATATTTGCTCTACTCTGTATTGAACATTCTTTAAGTGTTATTGTAACTTCAAAATGGTACAAATGAGAATTCTATGACATTAACACATTGTCTGCGATTAGAGTTTAGTTTGAAAACATTTAAAGCGGCATATCAACCACAGCTAAGTCAAGCTATTAAATACAATATTACCAAGAGCGTACCGAGATTTTGTTACAGGCTTATGGGTATATGGATGACGAATGTCATTCAAGATTCACTTTCTCTTACTCCCATATTTAGCTTCGTCCATCTGGACAGCGATTGATAAGCATGGAGAAATGTACCACCAAGATATTTCTTAGATGTAAAGAAACTGCCATGGTAATTGGAAATCCAGTATGATGGATGACTTCTACTGGATGCTCCTGCGCGCCATACCGGGTTCAGTGTACAAGATACCTTCCTCAAAGAACTCACTTCTGTCTGCTGTAATATGAATTGTATGTATGGTATTATCCAATTAAATTTTCGTTGTCAATGCATTGTATCTATGATATATTTTGCAATATACCTTTGTAATTGATAGAATACATTTAGTTTTGTATTTATATGCAGTATAATAATAATGTGATATATGTAAACAAGCAAATAGAGGAGATAGAGCAATACAGAAATTTCACTACATGAAAATTAGTAAAGTCAGCTCTTCAGATGATTGCGAAGTTAATTTTTTGGTAATCAGGCGTTTTTCATCTTAATCCCGTTTCTCTCTGGCTCAGCAATGAAACGTGTTTCCCTGTTTCCATTATATTATATTCTGTTTATTTTCATGCTTATCAGGTAATTTTAGTTGTATTAATCATGCTTAGAAAATTCTTCTGAATGTTGATTCATGATTAATTCGGGCTTAAAATTTTAGAAAGTTTTCATTTTTAAATCGCATCATTCCAAATACTACGAGCTTAATATAATCCCATTAAAGCCTGTACCTTCTTGCTTAAATTGACAGTATTCAAACTGTATTTCTAATTCTTTCTGATTTTGTCTTTCCTTATTTATATACATCACTTTCTATAGTATCTCATGTCTTTATTTCGTTTTCTTTTTTATGCTTCTTTCATCTGTATTCTATTCTTCCGTATGAAGTTAAACTACATCAGCGTCCTAGGTAAAACGGTAAACTACTTCCAACAGCAAGGCCTCTGATCAAGAGGTTTTGAAGAGCGTGGTGTTCCCAGGTCAAACCTAATCCAGGGTGGAAGCATCTGTTAGGGCCCCAGCAATTTCAAATAAGTAACCCCTAAACCTGGATTAAAACATTATGAAAGTTCAAAAATAGGTTTTAATACCAGAAATGATTTGTAAAAAAAAAAAAAAAAAAAAAAATATTACCAGCAATACGTTTTTGACAAAAAATATTACCAGTTATATATTTTTGGAAAAAAAATTACCAACGAAGGAAAATTATTACCAGAAATATATTTTCGGAAAATGATATTCCGAAAAATGAAACTTTTGTTGGCATTACATAAGCCATTGAGTTTGATATGCTGTAAAACAAAACAAACCAGACTAAACCAGCAATACATATTTGAAAAAAAAATACTACCAGCAATACTTTTTTGAAAAAAAATATTACAAGCGATACATTTTTAAAGAAAAACGTTATCAGAAATAGATTTTTGAAGGAAAAAATTACCAGCGATACATTTGATAAAAAAAATTACCAGAAAAAAAAAATTGTCGGCAATAAATAACACATTGTGGTTGATATGCCGTAAAACAAACCAAACCAAACTTCTGTTCTTTCTTTGTACTACACATGTCTCCTTCTCTATTGCATGTTTCGTTGGAGGAAGCGACTTTGTTCTTCATAAATTATGTAAACCGACAATTCTTCTTTAGCATCCTGTCTCAAAAATGTATTTACCATCTTAAATCAACGAGGACCGAATCGATCGACCTGATTCTCATAGAAATCGAATATTCTTCTCCTCCAAAATATTATAGAACTCAGCTTTTTCATCGAGAAAATCAAAGAAAGAATCTTATAAATTACCAAAGTGATTCTTAATGTTTTCGATATTTTATAACCTTAAACTGGTGACCACTTGATAGACGTTCACCGAATGACATGTTTTCTTGATTGATTTTGATATTTTGAAAACAATCTTCGTGTGATGACTTTCAGTCTTTTAGAACTTCATCGGACTGAAATAATCTTTACGTTAAGCTATCAAAGATACGCATGAAGAAAACGGTACGCTGAATCTTAAAATTTTTATTTTTATTTATCTATTTATAAAAAAAAGTTAATTAATTAATGTACATACGCAGCTGCTTCAGCGAAAGCATCACTTTCGTCTGATGAAGTCATAAATGTTCCACACCTGTCACTCGAAGCATTCTTCTAATTAATATTGTTCTAGTAGTATATAGAATTCGATATATCATTTACTAGAATTTAATTCTTAGAAAAAAAACTCAATAGCATTAAGAAGTAATTTTAATTAAATGTGTTTAAGGATATTTAACAGAATCCACGATCATTACAAATGCATCACAGCGTCTATTTTAAAGAAAGCTTCTTACGTACGCGTGATACCAGATTTCAAAAATAGAATACCCAACTCCACGAAAGCGCCTCTCTGCGCCTGCTTGGTCTCAAACTGTCCACTGACCTGAAGTGGAACAACTATATCGAATATTTAGCTTGATCTACCGCGAGGAATGTTTTTTTTTTTTTGTCGCACCAGAAGGTTATTTCTCGGCTGAGTCCATGCTTCAAATCTATGAATCAACCATTCGTCCTTGCATGGAATACTGTTGCCATATAAAGTCTGGTGGTCCCGCTCTTCATCCCGAAGTCCTCGACAAAATCCAGAGACGGATATGTAAAGTGACTGGTCCTGGTCTATCATCCCGTCTACAGTTACTTTCTCAGAGACCTGCTGTGGCTTCGCTCTGACATTTCTGCAAGTACTTTCATGGCAACTGCACGGACAAGCTACTTTCACTGGTTTCCGAACTGTATGAAATTAAGCGTGGTGCTAGGTTGGCATCTCGGTCCCACTCTTTCCCTGTCGAATCGGCTAATATACCCAACAGCTTCTTATCTCGCACCTCTCATCAGTGGAACTCCATATCATTTTTCCCAAATAGCAATAATCTTCAAATGCAATGTTAATCGACATCTTCTTATACCTTGACCTTCATCCTTGTCTTTCTATTTATTCTTTCCCCAAATACCCTTTACTCACTCTCTGTAACCCACTGCGTGCTAGTGGCACTACTGTCTTGTTTGAAGCAATTTGCTTAAAAAAATAACATTTTCTCTTTAATCTAATATAAATTCATGCAATCGATCACATCTCTTCGATGCAATCTTACATAAAATAATATTATTCATTAATATCATCGCAAGCGTAATATATATATTTTTTCGTAATATTAGGTTGGTGCAAAAATAATGACGTAATAATGTCGTTTTTTGACGTTAAACGTCAAAAAACGACATTATTACGTCATTATTTTTGCACTAACCTAATATTTAGGCATTTAGAAAATCTATGTTAATTGATTAAGTGTGGTGAACAGCAAACTAAAAACGAGACTATATGATATATAGAAAAATGTAGACATATATGAAAAAATTTAATAATGTTTGATGATGAATCTTCTCAGGAAATATTCAAGATGTTCCTATTTTCATCTATCCGTTTATGCATATAAAAAATATATTAAGAAAAACCGACATCTAAAAATTTATATAGTAAAGTATTATTGATGCGGAAGCAAGATAACGAATTCTTGATATACTTTTCTCATGCATATATATATATATATATATATATATATATATATATATATATATATATATATATATATATATATATGCCGTTTGTTCTAATGTTCACGTTTATGAAAACATGAATAGCAACTCAAAAGACAAAGTTAACAGTAATAAGATAAATACATACATACATAAATACACACGCACACACACAGACACGCACACACGCAGACACGCACACACAGACACGCACACACACATATATATATATGTTAAGAGTTAATATATTTATAAGTTAAAGTGCTCGATATAAGAGATAGAGGCTGTGTAAGTATCAAAGTGGACATTGACGTTAAAACTCAGCGACGTTTCATGCTTAAACGCATTGGTCTGTTCACCAATACACACACGCACGCACCCCCCATATATATATATATATATATATATATATATATATATATATATATATATATATATATATTCAGGCATACATTGTTAAATATAACAGATAACGAATGTCTATTATGTTTGATAATGAGCTCTTCTAATCTTTGTGTCGTGGCTTTAGTTTAGGGAAAAAATAAGGATAAAAAATGTGTATATATTTTATTATGCTGTTCCTCTATCTAAGCTTTTGGCTTATATGAACCTTCATCAGAGTTGTTATATGGACATTACAACTGAGATGTTCACCATTAAAGATGGTATCGTGTTATGTTTACATATAAATTTTCTATGCTATGTGTTGAGGATTCCGGGATGAAATCCGGTACCAATAAATAACAACGCCAAGAATAAATATAGGAAAATAATGTATTAACGTAATAATACAAACTAGTAACGCAGATTAGTAGTTCCAGGAATACGGGTTAGTAGCAAAATATCTTTAAGATATTTGGTATTGAAGTATCGCTGTATGACTTCTTACTGAGTCTACGTGCTCCCTCACTATGACTCTTGCTCGCTACGTTCGTTCTGTCTGTCTGTCTGTTACCTTCACCCTCTGTTGCTCTCGTCGGGTCTTCTTGTAGCAGTAGTATGTGCATATACTGGGTGAGTCGATTTATGTAAAAAGGGAAAGACCCCTCAACACTATGATAAAAATTGTTTGTGTTGAAAACAATTCTTTCTCTCACGCTTATTTACGTCGTCATTACTAATTTACGGCATACTTCTGTTATTCCGCGACCGTTATCGTAGCAAATCATGGCTTACAAATAGCCAACAAAGTTTCAAGAAACAAGAAACTCTTATCAGAAACAGACTATCATGTAATATCAATCCTTCAATATGGCTACAGATACTGGACAAGTTTCTCATCGAAGATTGGAAGCAACAGATTAATGTCTCTACAGAAGTATAATGTGTATATCGTGGACAGATAATCTGAGTTTTATGAAAGAGCAATTAAAAAGACATACTTAAAAGCAGTAATATATATTTGAAATTCCTGGGACACGTATTGAATAAAATATATGAGACTATTTAACACTCAAAGGACATAATTGAGGCAAAAAAGACAGACAAGGCGTAACCTATCTAATTAACTTGTATAAATAGTTTGCCAAACATGAGTTATGAATGATAATAAAAAGACAAAGATTGCCAAGAACTACAACGAATAAAAAGGTGTTGAGAGCCATAATCGCTCACAAGTTGATGGTATATGATATACAAAAAATAAATAATGACATGTCCTTTTAAATTTTCTGTTAATCTTTGAAAACACGACAACCTTTATAATGACGTGGTCAGAGTTGACATTTAAAGACATTCCGGAGAAAAAGACGGCAGAAAATATTTTGCAAAAAAAATATTTGCCAGCAGGTTTTCACAATTTTAGAAATAAATTAACCTTTTTTTCTTTGACTGTGTTAAACGATTATGTCAAGTTAATTTTATGTCATATCAGACTGGATTAATTCTGACAAAATCGTTTTGCACGTCTTTTATTCGTTCTGCTAAATAAATAATTGAATTAATCCCAGAAATATTATGAAGTTCATATTTAAGTTTATGCATTGAAATGTTCAAATACTGTGATCTAGCTTGCTAGCAGAGTAAATGTTTTATTACAAATAATAGTACTAAAATTCGAACTTATCGTTTAAAGGACACGCCATCCAATCATATGGGGAATCTATCTCGAGGAGTCTAACAAAAGTTGTAGAATACTAAAATGTAAAGATTTATGTAAATTAATTCAGATGATAAGATTATAAAAAATGTATGAAATACCTTCTGTGTTGAAACATTGGTTTTCTGTTTTATTCTTGTCTTATTCATAAGTTATTTGATTTGAGAAGAGAACATTCAAAAATAGTAACGTACATAATATTCTAATAAAATATATATTATACGAAATGTATTTTGAACACTAGAGAACTGTTGGAGCTATTTTTAGCATGACAACCAAAGAGGCGTTCTAATATTATTTGGAAGAATATTCTTTCGTTCTGACTTGAATACACGAACGTTTCTCATTTGGAATTATAAATTTCAATGTTAACATTGAATAAATGTCATTTATCTTCAAGAGAGAATGAGTCAATAAATTACATTAAAAATTAACACTGACTGCTTCACTAGTCGAAATATCGTCCGGTTTAAAGTCATCTCCAGTCTTTTGAACAGGAGTAGTTTATCCCTTGTTTCCTGATTAGCTGTCAAGTTTATTACACTAAAGTAAATTGTGGGGTCAAAGCATTCTCTTCTTGAAAAGCATTTTAATTTTTCTTTGTTTTATCTTTTACTATTAAAAATACTTATAATCAAATTTAATTACTTCACTAATTATTTCATAACGAAGTTGCTGAATTTGACCTTGTTTGGGATGTGTACATCTTCACTGTAGTTGGGTTGTGGCTGATATCTAGAGTGAAAGAAACTTTCTGATTGGTCAGTGGATATTTATTATTTACTTTACTTTTCTTTAATATTTTTGTTATTTTATATAACAGTAACATTATCGCCATACTTAGGGTGATGTCTTTTATTCTGTAACCCTCTACCACTATTGGCTTATGGGCTTTGTACAGGATGAACAACAACGTAAAAAAATAAATAAGTGTCATCTTAACACACTAGAGAGAAAATGGGGAAGATCATTAAAAAAAAATGGCGACCTTGTAAGAGAAAATACGATATTTTTTTTTAATTTATACTGGACTTGATGCAGCTGTTACAACTTTAATAAGCTCTAACACTACTATTGCTTTTAATAACAAGCACTGTTTTGTCATCCATTTTTCAACATGAAATTGAGGTTTTCTTATTAGAAATTGAAACATGTTTTCAATAATTTTGAATATTCAATGCAATCCGATTTGATGGCAAGATTGATAGTCTATGTCCATCGTATTTATATTCTAATGTTTATATTCTAGTATTTTTTATTACTGCTACAAGTTTACTGATTATTAGTGTTACATAGTTTTAAAATGGTGTTGGTCTTTGTGCTTTTTACTACCGGAAAGTTCATAACATTTTTGTGGTTTCTTACTCATCTACGTTTAAAAGATACCAATAATTTATTTTGTTGTTTTAAAACTTATAAGGGCATCATTTAAAATATTATTTAAATTCAAGTCATGATAAAGCAGGTCATATGTGCTATCATTTAACTGGACGACCAAAGAAAACGTTCTATACAACGTAATTCCGCGGATAAAAAAAAAATTAAAAAATAAGGTAAATAATAAATATCCACTGACCAATTAGAATTTTTTTTTCACTCCAGCCAGAACTCAATTAGAGCGAAAGTGTAAATAGGCCAAACAGAATTAAATTCAACAAAAAGTAAGTTTTTCCTAATACCATTGCTGAAGGCAAATATAAATGTTTTGTTCAGCAGCGATTTACACCATAAAATAAAAAGCATATTTTCTACGAGATTGAACAATTCTCCAGTAAATAATTTTTATGTCCACTGACATTGTGAACGTTATATTTTAACTTTTGTCATTGTTAAAAACCGCGTTCCTTTTTACGGATCCTTGTAATTAAAAATTTCGCGTAATTAAAAATCCTGTACTACGTTAAATGTATTAATGTTTTTGAAGAACAATATTATCTTTGATTGAGTCTTCTGTATATTAGGCAGTTAGTCTAGATTTCAAATTCTCTGTATATTATTTTTATTTTCAAGGGCAGAATCTAACATGTATTGACAAAAACCTTGTTTATTTCTTTAAATACAAACATTTTATGTAAGCAATTTTGTCTTTATTTAGATAATACCAAACATTTTTGCTTATTTATATATACAGAGTTTTTTTTTTTATCTATCTATGCGATGATATGATTAATATTCTCATATTTTTTCTACAAAAGTAACTTTTCCAGATATATCCTAGATTCACTTAATTATTTTTTAATCCTGATATATTTGATACGAGTATTTACGAAAAGAGCGTTTGTTTATCTTCTTATGTATCCTCAGCGCAACCATAGCCGCATTCGCTATTATGCAATAGTTTATGTAATATTTTAAAAATAAACGAAAATAATATTTCCTCTCTGTTGTTTCGTTGATGAGCGTTCATTGAGATTTTATAATAAACTAGATTTAACATTCTCTCAAATCTAACGAGAATATAAAATTAATTTAGTGTTTGCTTAGATATTGTTACATATTTTTAGATGGATAACAATATTCTTTTTCGCAGATACCAAACTTTGAGTAGATGCTACATTTATTTGAAAATTTTCTCGGATATTCAGGACAGTAGATCAAATAAAATACACGTTAAAATAAACGGAGAATCTCCACAAATATGAGCGTCAAATAAAAATAACACGTAAAGACATAAAAATATTTCGAAAATCCATTAATACATACATACATACAGTGTCGACCGGATATAAGAGAGTTCTCGGGACCGGAGAAGAAGTCTTTTATATACGCATTTCTCTTATATCCGGGTTTGGTCTATTTTGTTTAGGTAAGTATGGCTCTAATTTGGGACCAGAGAAAATCTCTCTTATATACGGGTATCTCTTATATACGGGTGACTTATATCTGGGTAACACTGTACACACACACACACACACACACACATATATATATATATATATATATATATATATATATATATATATATATATATATATATATATAAGCCCGTTTCGATGGATCAAAGCTCATCAGTGTGGATAGGCATCCGATTTCTTCAGGCCGGGATCAAAACGCGATGGTAAATGACAGGTAGTATATATGGTTTATAAAATCTTTATTAACGGCAAACAAGCTAAAATAGCACATTTTGATCAGTACAATGGCTTTTCAAATGACGATTAGTAATTCAAGTAAGATATATTGAAAAATGAAAATATAAATGGCGTGTGTTTCTCTTTCTTTCTCTCTGCTGCACCCTCTTCCTTTTACCACTACATATAGGTGTGTATCTGTGTATATCTCAATATATATATATATATATATATATATATATATATATATATATATATATATATATCAATATATATATATATATATATATATATATATATATATATATATATATATATATATCACCTGCTCCATATGTGGCCTCCTTTGTAAATCACTAGTGGGTATTAAATGCCACTTAAGATGACCGCATAATCTTTCATAACTGAATCAATAAGCTGCCAGATCCTCATACGTCGAAACCGACGGGAGAGTCCATTATAAATATATATATATATATATATATACTCACACAGAGAGAGGGAGAGAGAGAGGGAGAGAGATAAGATATGGAACGGAATCTGGAAGAAAGATAGGAAAAAAGTTCAAACATGATATGTTTATCAGTCTAACACGTTTCGCTTTTATTAATGATTAATCGAAATATAAGCCTCTTTAATCAATCAATAGCAAATATCACAAAAATAATACTCTAAATTGTCAAAATTGGTCATCAGTTTAAAAACGATTTTGGTATTGCAAAAAGTTTTGATATGTCAAAAAGTACAATTGGCAATGGCTGCATTAAGAGATCAGAATGTTTACTAAAACAACTATTTTTTAATTTCAAAAGCAGATAATAAAAAAAAATAAAAAAAGAAGGCTTGTGCTTTTAACTTGATTAACAAATAAGGTGTCAGACCTACGCTAAAAAAGGGGGAATTTTGATCATGTTAAAATGTGACTTGAAAAATAATCTGAGACTGGGTCATGAGTGGTAGATTAGAAATTAATACAAACTATATGCGTGTCGCAGCCATATATGATAATTATGAATGAAAGGTACATTGTTCAATTTTATAAGAAGATAAGGAGCGGGCTAGGAGGGCAATCAAACTTGTAACTATATATTTTTATAGTTGATAATAAAACGGCTCCTTTTAGAAACCAGTAAATGCACATTAAGTGTTGAAAAACAAAAAAAAATATGTGCAAAATTAAGAAAAGATATTGATAGTGCCGACTTAAACGGTGATGTATAGCTATAATAAATAAACAAAAATTAAAATAATAATAAATTCAAATAAAAAAATCAATTAATCGTTAATAGAAAGTGAACCACATACTAGCAAATTTAAAGTTTGTAAGGTGAAAGGTGGGCAATAACTGAAATTTACAGTTAATTCACTTCTTAGGTTTAATAGGGATTTTTTATTGGCAAATACAATAATTTCTCGTATAAGCAAAGAAGCAAGTTTCTAGGAATGTTTTTAATTTTCCATTCACTCTAAGAGTTTATTTAAAATCTTTTAATTTTTCAAAATATTTGGAAAGAGATTTTCTAATTTTATAGGGGATATTGGTGAAAGATAGGATATGTTAGGACCACCTGATTTTTAAAAAACATTGTTAGTAATTCCTATATAAAATTTTTCAATAGTCGGATTTTTACACAAAAATATCAATTAAGTAAGCAAGAGACTTGTTCAGGCATTTGTTTTGCAGTGGGCAATCGTTTTAATTCTTTAAATTGCATTTGTCAGTATTATCGATATTAGCTACATTGGTCAGGATTTTATAACTGTTTAAAATATTATAATATGTTTTTTTTTGTATATATTTTTCGACATTAGCGGTGCAGCTATAGCTTAGTTTTATTGTGTTTGTGTTGAATATTTTACTGAGCAGATTCTAGGGAAAGTCTTTTCTATTAAATAGAGGAAAGTCTTCTCTAGCTTAGTACTAAGGATTTGATAAAATGTTGGATGTACCTTTATTATGTGTGTGTCTATATATATATATATATATATATATATATATAGAGAGAGAGAGAGAGAGAGAAGAGGGAGAGAGAGTGCGTGTGTTTGTCTGCGGGCGTGATGGATAAATTTTCGTCTAAATTACGCGAAATTTTAAGTGATACTGACATCGCATTTTAACAGATATAATTACCAAATTTACGCAAAAATATCTTGAAATATTAAAAGTAAATGTCTTCATTAAAATCGGAATTTGCTTCAACCACGGTATCGAGACGACTTCGGTATCTCTTGAAAGTCGTCTTGGTGATCTTCTTTAACTTGGTGAAAGCTGCCATAATCATTGCTTCGGTTCTTCTTTGATGTTATAAGGAGTTTTCTTCGTCTCCCGCTCATCTGCACTCCGCACAATAATCATGCGGGTTGCAGTCTGGAGAGGCAGGTGTCAAATTTTATGTGTTGACGGGGTCGTAAAAATTCTGTGACAGCTATGACTGTGTTCTCCTGCTAGTGCGGCATGGTGCACTGTCCTATTGCTATTCATAGAGTTTTCCAGCAGTCACTTTCTTCGCCCAGAGTTGTACTACCTCCTCAAGGGGCTTAATGTTGGACTCCCTGTTGGTTCTAAGCACGTGTGAGAAGATGTATGGAGTTATAACTTCATCGTGACAAATGAACCCTCCAAACACCTTAGTAAATACCAATCAACTCTTTCCGAATTCTCTATATTGTACTCAGATTGTCACCTAAACACTATGTAATGTTCGTATTGGAGCAAATTTCCAAATTTCATGCGGAGTGAATTGCGTGTTGGTGCTCTTTGTTTACGGACAGTGTTCAACTGATTTTAATTTACTGTGACACTATTTAGGGTTGTTAGAAAGAAAGAAGAAAAAAAAAGGCGAGAATTAAATTTAGGTGATAAGAAGCCATCACGAACAGGACACTAAGCGATGTTATTTTTCTAACAAAGAAAAGGGGTAAGATTTTATTTTCATTATCGAGTAAGTAAGATACTGGATTTAATCTGATTTATGTTACGGGGCGGCGAATAAAATACAGCCGTTTAACCATGGGGATAATGAAAGTTTCAAACTGGTCGAGTGACCTACGGGACAGAGTGCCAAGAAATAATATTAATTAGGTCATGCACTGACCGCGAAAAATGTCCGCTGGACCACCCACAAGGTAGAAAGAAAGAAAGATTAAACCATTAACTATCGTCGGCGATAACATTGGTTTGAAAGAAAAACACCTGGACATGATAAAAATTATTTCATCGGAACAGATAATTGGCGAAAATCACGTTGACGAACTCCAGATGAAGTTCAGAGACCATCCTAAGAGTCGTGTGAGGTCTCCTCGAAGAAAAGAAAGAAAAGAAAAAAAAAAGGAAGATAATTTTTTCATTCGAGCGATAATTAGCAAACACCTACGCCGCTGAGCTTTCATTGGCTGAAGGGTGGCGTGAGCGGCAGGCGAAGGTAATCATGTGAAGAAGGAGGGGAGGCCTGTTAACGCCCCCCCGAAGGGATTGGTGTGAGATGCCACTGTGAGAGAGAGGGGAAACCCGTTGACATCCTCTGAGGTTATGGGTGAGATACCAATATGAGAACAGAAGAAGGTGGGAGGACGATTCCCAACCCTAGAAAGTAAAGTGTCACGGATCCTTATAAGCGGGTTGATAGAAAGACGCAGTCCTGTATTCAGCAACCAGATATAAAATATTGTTATCATTTTTAAAACATATTAACTTTTCGAGATATTACTTTATTTTCTTTTACATATACTTGTGTGGTATTACCCTTGTTCGAACTCGACTTGCATTACGGCCCAGCGACTGATTGATTTCGTCTACCTAAGATCAAATCCCAACGTGGGTAGGTTAGACTAGAAATAAAAACAGTTACTTCGGTAAGCAGACGTTGGAGGCGAGCTGGAAACGACAAGGCTGATACCGAATCTAACCAGATTCCCATTCGAATCAGCAAAAGTTTAGAACGTCACATTTGGTTCCGCGACCAATACCAAGTCACATTGGTCGTCACAGGACAGGATAGGACGGCGACGGCACAGAGACAGACGGGGTGACGTCACAATTGGCGCCGCGACCAGGACAGCACGGCGGCGCGGCCAGGCAGACGTCACATTTGGCGCAGTGACACCGGGGGACGTCACAATACGGTACAGTCGACAAAATCAGAAACAAACTACGAAATTATAAATAAAAAATGGTGACAATTTATCCACACAGTCATACTTTTTATAAAACCCAGGTTGTGTGTGTGTGTCTGTTCGTTTATATATTGGATCAGATTTCCTATATTTCACAGGACTACGTAAAATTTCTTAGCGGTAGTTTTGACAGCGCCAAAAATGGAAAAACACAATTGTTTTTTGAGGAAATCAATTTGAAAACACAATTAAGAGGCACCACTCTCGCCAGAACGAAAGCGGGACAACTCATATCGAGTTATACGTATTATAAAACCCAGGTTGTTTGTGTGTGTGTGTTCGTTTATATATTGGATCGGATTTCCAACATTTTTCAACCGATTTCAACAAAATTTCACTTTTGTTTTTGGCAGGTAGTGTTTCTCATTGTCTTGCACACTTTTTTCTTTATTTTTACATTCAGAATGCTTTAAAAATTCCATTTACAAGCCATTTGTTTATAATAAAATTATATTCAATCGGTAGATTCATAACGATTGAAAACAGTGTTTTTATTTGAGTTTGACCAATTCGTAAAAAAAAAAATAAATAAAAAATAAAAAAAACTAATTAAGACATGCGTGTCCGTCAACCTTAAACAATAATCTTTGTCAATCTTATTTTTCAATCTTTATGATGGTCGATATTTGATCGATGTCTTACTGTTACATCTCCGGGCAACGCCGGGCTCTACTGGTAGTATATATATATATATATATATATATATATATATATATATATATATATATATGCAGGTCTCATTAACTAGTATAGACAATAGTTGTTTATTTATTTTATGTAATTTTTTTTCATATTCTCTGATAAGCTTACTAAAATTATCATTAAAAGAGGAAAGAATATCAGAATATTTATCCATATTTTTTAATCCAATCAAAGCTTTTGGCTTATATAAGCTATTGTCAAATATGTCAATTACAGTACAATATATGAAGAAATACACGGGAAAAACAATGGTGATAGTCTGTTTCTGTATACATGGAAGATTTCGAAGCAACGACAAACTCGTGCATACAAAACGCTGGAAGCGAAAGTCGCACCGCAGTTCATGACGTCACTCATGACCACGCGAGAGTGAAAACGAGATAGATTAAGTATGCGAAGCCGTTGTTACAAACCAATGGCTTCTGTTAAAAATTATAGGCATTTCAGAATATTTGTGCAGATTTCATAGTTTAATTTGTTCAGGTTAGGTTTCAACAGTTTTATGTATATAGCTTCAAGAATTTTTAGGTTTTGTTATTGTTTTCTTGTTTAAGTATAGTTGTATTTTCAACAAGGAATTATGTATGCGGCCATTCATGTTGTTTTAAATGACTAAATATGCTAGAGCTTAATGAAACATGCATCAATGAAAAATTGCTGCCTAAATACACACACAATATATATATATATATATATATATATATATATATATATATATATATATACATACACACATATATATATATGTATATGTGTATATATGTATTCGTGTATATATATATATATATATATATATATATATATAGATAGATAGATAGATAGATAGATAGATAGATAGATAGATAGATAGATAGAAATACAAATATTCAGTCTTTCATATTCCTGATTAAAATTGTTTTATTTATAGATAAATTTTCCAAGATTCATATTAACTTTTATTTTATATTTTTCGGAACAATTTTGAATGAGGCTCCATTGGCTTTCATGGATAGTTCTGTATGAAGTTACGCAAAAAGGCTTTTTATTTCGGAGATTTAATCAATTTAAACAAACTCACGGTGACACCATATCAATGGTTAAACTTAAATATTGTATATGTGTGTGTGAGTGTGTGTGTGTCTTATTAAGCACACATCAATGTACGTTCCAATATGGAGAACGTTTTTGCTCTATGAAAACAAATCGAATACCGTCCGAAACTACTCAGTAAAAAACATATAGATGCAGGCTTAAATAATCATTTTCTATTATCGTAGAATGTTTATAATACGTTGCCAAAAGTATCTGATTTGCTTTCCATAAATAGATAATAAATTTAGGAAAAAACTCATGTCTTTCACTTCCTTCTGCTGTTTTCTATAAACCAGAGCCAGACAGCTTTCATTAAATGAAGCTATGATCGCTTCAATTTTATGGTTTTTATATACTTAATCATCAGATTTAATCTATCGAAATCATGCAAATTCCTCACAAAGAGTCTTCTTCCTGTCTCCATTAAACAAACATTTATTATTGCATCACACGAGAAATAGACAGGAAGAAATTAAACATATATAAACAAAAATAAATGAATATAAATTAAAAAAAAGATGCCTAACAGACAATTGTCTCTATCTGCCCCATTTTCATTTCATTTTCCACCATAATTACATTAGCAATGCCAGTATCGACCGATTAGCTTTTTTGACACCGACTTGAGTATTAATTAGCAATTTGAAATGTTTTGATTTGTATCGAAGGTGATTTGTCTGATTCTGTAAACAGACTTGACATTTTTTTGTTTTAATAGATGACAGATGCGTTCTGGCTATGTGATTCTCTCTTAACTGTTGTAGGATTTGTTTTTATGTCATTTTTTTTTATTTTGGAAGCAAAACATTACGCCTGAGAATGAAGTTTTAATTATTTTAAAATCTGACCTCGACGTTCTCGCAAAAATTTAATATAAATAAGTTGTCTACATGCTGTAAAATTGGTTTAATAAAAGAGCTCTTTTTGTGCTTTTATCTCAAGTGCTCGTTTCTTTATTAAATATCATAAGCTTACAGCTGGAAGTCAGTTCTAAATAAGTCCACGTCGATAGCATTTTGTGACTCAATGCAATAATGATCGGTTAGTAATACAGAAACGTATTTACACGCTATTGAATTAATACATGTAGTTGAGCAAGGCAAGACATATTTTTCTTATTACTTGATACAATATAAAAGCAAAAATAGCATGCACGACTTAACAGCGTAAACGCTAGTGAAATCAATATACTACATATATCTACGTACAAATTTTCTAACAAATATTCAGGGAGAAATAAAAATGGTTTTAAATATCCGATTAGAGCTGAAATGTCCGAGCGAGTGTATTTTAGAACAACAGACATTAAGGAAATTTTTTGTACTCCCTTACTACCACCAAACGGAAAAAAATAAGAAAGCTGTAAAAACTAAATAAAAAAATGATTTCAATTTTCGTTATCTGTCATACTTAACGAAATTGGTTTAAAATCAAAGTTGCTACCAAAATATATGCATATATATTGTGTATATGGACAACAATGTCTCTTTTGTTCAAGTTTTATTAAAAACAACTGACAAGGTAGTGTGATTAAGTTTTTAATTGTATTAATATTTTATAATTTAATTATTTTCTGGAAGTATATTATGTAGAAATCAACCAGATATTTTATGTGTCCGGGCGTTTTCGGCTATAATAAGTTTTTAATGAAACTTGTATTAATATATGTGTGTGTGTGTGCGCGGGCTCGCGCGCACGTTGCCGTGCGAAAGGTCATCCAGTGTGGGGGATCGATCAAGCCGTTTGAGATTTTGAATGAGTTATTTCCTGCATAAAAAAAAGGGATATCGTGGAATTTAGGAATATTTTCTACCATTTGTCGTTTAAGGAAGCGTACATGGTTCAATGCTTGATATGTAATATATATATATATATATATATATATATATATATATATATATATATATATATATATGTATAGATCACGAACCTGAAATAAATGTAGCATCACACACACGCACACGTACGCACGCACACACACGCACACACACACACACATATATATATATATATATATATATATATATATATATATATATATATATATATATATAAATACACAAATATGTCTAATCATGCCATCCTATATACATATACATATACATATATATATATATATATATATGTAAAGAGAGAGAGAGATGTGTATGTGTGTTTAATGATATATATATATATATATATATATATATATATATATATATATATATATAAACGGAATAAATGTATATCAATATGGTAAGTCTCTGTCTTTTTAATAAGGATAATCAGATGTTTGTCCGTGAGTATGACAGGATCATCTTGAAAATGAGTCGACAAAACTTGTCTAAGGAATTCAATGAGACATGATTTAATAAAATCATGCTGCAAAATTATACAACACGCACAGACACAGACACACACATATATATTTTAATTACCTACATCAATTCTACTACGATATATATATCTGTATATATATATATATATATATATATATATATATATATATATATATAAAGAAGGAGAAAGAAAGGATGGAGTTTAAATCCATAATTCTTAAAAATTTACTTTTTTTTTTTAAATCCTCAATACATCGTAGAGTAAAATATTATCAAAAAATTTTATTACCATAGATTACATTAAAACATTTTACATCTCTGCACAAAAATGTTCAAGTTTTAGAAATATAATCGTTGCTCTTTGGGTAATAGATAACATTTTTTATAAATTATATATTTGGGAAATTTGAATACAAATCGTTACCTCTTTTGAAAGTCAAAAAAGGTGTGGGGGATGTTTAATGTCTGAATTATGAAATATATTTGTGGGCATGTCTGGATTAACCAAGGAAATGTCAGATCCAAGATAGAAAATTGAAAAATAAGGAAAGAGGGAGATGAGTAAAAAAATAATGGCTTGATAAATTGACACTCCTTTCAAGTCTACGGAAATTCTTAAAGGGACACAATAGGTAGATTTGAAAGAATTTTATTATATGGAACGTTAATATACGACGGTAATTATAATGAATGGACATTGAGACAAGTCAACATCAAAACTTTCAAATAATGGCTATGTAATTGTACTGCGTAAAATATTTATGAAAAATCATGTTAGCTATATTTCATGAGAAAAATTATACAATGCCTACATATTATCGTTAATTCATTTCTTTGGTTTAGAAGAAATTAATCTTTAGGAAACTTTATATCGTGCACCTTTTCGTGTAAACACGGGGGGGATATATATTAAGGGCATTAAGGATTTACAGATTCTCCTTTTTTCCCTAATATGTAAGAGGAACGATTATAGTTAAGAAATAAATAGAAATTGTTTTTATTTTAGTCTATTATAAAAAAAACTGTTTAATAATAATAATAATGGTCATAATAATAATAATATATATGTCTACACAAACACACACACACACACATACACACACACATATATATATATATATATATTTATATATATATATATATATATATATATATATATATATGTATATGTATATGTATGTTAGGTGGGTGCAAAATAGTGTCGGTCTTTGACGTTAAAAATACGTCAAAACCGACATTATTTCTGCACCTAATATATTTCCTTAAATATGACAGACAAGTAACACTTTAATCATTAATTTTTTATTTAGTTTTCTGAAGTGGTCTTCTATTTTTTGGGGGGAAGAAGAAAATTGTCCATACCGTCCATTGTTTCGTAGGCATTTTTAGTGCTTTTGTATATATATATATATATATATATATATATATATATATATATATATATATATAACCCATAAAACATAGATGTTGCAAGCCTTAAAATTATGACTTTATCACACGCACACATACACACATACAAACATATATATATATAGGTATATATATATATATATATATATATATAAATATAAATATATATATATATATATATATATATATATAAGATTCCAATATATATATATATATATATATATATATATATATATATATATATATATATATATATATATATATAAATAACCGATAAAACATAGATGATGCATTCCTTAGAATTATAATTTTATCACTCGCACACATACAGACATACAAACATATATATATATATATATATATATATATATATATATATATATATATATATATATATATATAACCCATAAAACATAGATGTTGCATGCCTTAGAATTATAATTTTCAATATAGTAACTGATCGAGTCTAGAAGAAGAAGAATCTGTGATGGAGCATCTAAAAGGAAAGGAATGACGTTGCTCTTGGGGCACAGCCTATTTCTTTATGAATTTGTGAGTAGCTTCGCTATAATGAGTGTATTCAGTTTCTTCTTTGTTCCCGAGTCCCGTTGGTAGAGTAGAAGTGTTATGTGCAATTGGAATTCTGCGTTCGATTCTGCGCTCTGGTGATGAGTTACAAATAGGACAGAACGGCCGTGCAGTACCTTCTGCAATTTATTTACGCTAGACTCAATGATTTACTATATATATATATATATATATATATATATATATAATGTTACGGGATCCGCAACATAAATAAAAGAAAATAACCCAAAAGGTAATAATGATGATTAGTTGCCAAATGTTTGTTAAACGATAATAGTGCATTTCACTGGCAGGATCAAAATTATAGGAATAAGATAACCAAACGA
>OZ010595.1:29382199-29384699 GCA_963932145.1 Acanthosepion lycidas | reverse complement strand
TGGAGCCCGAGGACTGGTTGGAAAAGATTGCAGTAGACTAATTGAAGGGATTCCTGAAAGTCCATGCCTCAAGCTGATACAAAAAATTGTTCTGACAATCACAGCCCCCACTTTACGAAGGGCTTTATCTATGTAATTTTTTTTTGTTCTTTTTTTTTGTCAGTGGAAAGTGTCATGACGCCATTTCTAACCTTAGGTCCCTGGGTGGGACCCGGAAAGAAATGTGTAAACGCCAGAAATCAAAGAAAATAATAATAATAATAATAATAATAATAATAATAATAATAATAATAATAATAATAATAATAATGAAAAGAAGAAGAAGAAAGAAAGACAATTAAAGAAAGAAAGAAAACAAAAAAACAATGAGACAATTGCATGATAGAATAACTGGAAATAAATGAGAAATCTAAGTGAACGCTCGAAAGAGAAGAAGTAGTAGACAAGACAAAAAAATAAAAGATAGAAAGAAAAAAGGAATTATTAATAAAAGGAATTAGACATACAAAATCCAAAATATTTAGAAAAAGGGAACGAAAGAGGAAATAAAGATTAGAAAAATTTTTTATTAAGAATGAAGGCGATGAATAAGAAAAATAAGAAGACAACAACATGGAGGAGAAGACGAAGGACATAAAAATGAAAAAAAAAAAAGTTATAAAGTATAGGGGAGTAGATGTTGGGAATAATGAAACTGAAATTATAAAATTATGATATTTAAATAGCTATTAATTTAAGATCGTTTTCAAAAAGTTCTAAAAAATCCGTATACTTAAAAAGCCTTTGAATGAGACATAAAAGCCATAAAAATAACGCGAAAATCACTGTAATTATGCGAATATAAAAATAGACTTAAGTTAATTCGAAAAGAATGAGCCTTGTGGAAAAAGAAACTTTTGAGATGTGATGCTATAAATGAAGACTACTGTAATTAAAAAAAATATATATATCTGTCCCGTCTTATTTGTCATAAGACTTATATATATTCTGTGGAAATTTGCCATAATGAGTAGGTCCTAACAGCAAACGAAATGACATATGCTACAATCATGGAAGACAGGTCTGAAAATAAAAATAAGATCTATACAAGAAATTGAAAACAAGCATTGTAGACTCAAAGGCTGCTAAACACATTCACAAGTACAGATAGAGAATCAATATAAATAATTGCACACATACACACACACATACTTATATATATATATATATTATATATATATATATATATATGTGTGTGTGTGTGTGTGTGTGTGTGTATGCGTGTGTGTGTGTATGTGTGTGTGTATGTATGTGTGTGTATGTATTCTCAGATGCATTGTATCTGTACAAGAGACAAAATGAATAAAAAGAGACAGGAAGAAAATTATACTTGGCTAAGTATAAGTTTTGCTCTTGCATATTTTTATTTCCTGAAAATATTTACACATTGTCAACATGCTCACACTCACACAAACACTTATTCTGAAAACAGAAACAGTTACAAATATCCGCTTATCCCCACAGAAACAGAAAAAAAAAAACACTTTCTCAGATTAAGTATAATTTTTCATCTTTTCGCTTTTTATTTTACGGGTAATATTTATACATTAACATAGAAAATACAAACAAGCACACACACATAGTCAGAAAATACAAACAGTTACTAATATCCTATTATTCCCACAGAAACAGAAAAAAAATTCTCAGATTAAGTAAAAGTTTTACCTTGTTATATATATATATATATATATATATATATATATATATAAAATGAAAAACAAACCACTTTAAGGTGCCATTACGATAATTTATTTCACCTAAATCCTTTTTTAAGGATTCAGGATCATCAGGTAAAACTTCCAACAACGAATTGAGAGGAAAAATGCATTTCTCCTCTCAATTCGTTGTTGGAAGATTTACCTGATGATCCTGAATCTTTAAAAAAGGATTTAGGTGAAATAAATTATCGTAATGGCACCTTAAAGTGGTTTGTTTTTCATTACATATTAGCTCTGTTCTCACATTGAGCTGTCAGGATTTCATCCTCTTTGGATTTACCAAGTTCCTTATAACTTATATATATATATATATATATATATATATATATATATATATATATATATATATATATATATATATATATATATATATATATATATATAAAAAGTATAAAAATATATAAAAAAGATAGAAATTAAGGTGGGTTTGAGATAGTTAAGTAATTCATCGAAGAAACCACAGGACGGCCGTTTCGTCCTATATTTCGGACTCATCAGCAATGCGAATCCTCTACCGAGAATTGAAACCCGGACAGCAACGTTGACACACACACACACATCATACCAACTGCACCAACGGGCCTCGGTGACCAAGTGTCAGAGAACTATACTTTATATTGCTACCGAGTTAGTACAGTTCGTATGACGTTTGCCTGTCAATGTAGCTCTCCGTGTTTCAATTCTCGGCATTGGATGCGCACCGATGATGATTCCGAAATATAGGACGAAACGGCCGTCCAGTG
>OZ010595.1:29369699-29377199 GCA_963932145.1 Acanthosepion lycidas | reverse complement strand
AGTATAAAACCTAACACCTAACCTATTATGGTGATAGGGACACAATATCCATGCAATTATTTAACAAGATGGCCTGAAAAAGCATTTTGGGCTTCAGTCTGCTTTAGAATTTACACAGTCCTAGACAGGCTGGCGTCTGATTATAGAGAACACAGTTTGCCCCACTATTTAACCCATAGCTGAACGAAAATCAATTTATGCCCTTTCCAAAGCCATTTGTTCGAATTGAACGAAACAATCTATTGGGAATTGTACACAGAACAATGCTAAATTTTTTAAAAAAGTCCAGTGCCTCACGCAGCCTTACCGTACTTTTGTGTATGCTAAAACCCTAAAACCTGTAAAAATATGTTCAATTGTTTCTGCATATTTAGCACAGAATCTGCATTTCGGCGGAATAATTTTTCAGTATGTTTACTTGGTAAATTTTACTTAGAAGGCATTAGTCCTATGCAGCTAGTATAAAACCTAACACCTAACCTATTATGGTGATAGGGACGCAATATCCATTTAACAAGATGGCCTGAAAAAGCATTTTGGGCTTCAGCCTGTTTTCGAATTTACACTGTCATAGAGAGGCTGGCGTCTGATTATAGAGAACACGGTTTGCCCCACTATTTAACCCATAGCTGAACGAAAATCAATTTATGCCCTTTCCAAAGCCATTTGTTCGAATTGAACGAAACAATCTATCGGGAATTGTACACGGAACACCGACTTTATCCTCCAAGCCGATAGCCCTTACTTTAAATGCGTTTCTGGATGATATTGCTGCACTGGGAATGCAAAAGAGGGTAATCTCTTAAATTGATTGTATTCATACGTTTACGACATGGATTTTTTTTTCTTTTATTTGCCATAAATTCAAATATGTTGCTGCCAAATGTAAGTCTATCATTCCTCAAAAAGAAACCACTGATGCAATATGGACGTAACAAACGAAATATATTGACACCGTTAGAACAGAGCTATTATATTCTCGTATTCTTTTGGTTATGCAAGAAAACAATAAATTTGCATGAAGTGAAAAAAACTTGGCAGTTGGATATTTGACATTAAAAATGCCAACAATTTACCCATCGCACCTTCTCTATTCGCATATATATATATATATATATATATATATATATATATATATATATATATATATATATATATCTGTGTGTGTATGTGCGTGTGTCTTTATATATATATATATATATATATATGTATATATGTATGTATATATTTGTATTTATATATATATATATATATATATATATATATATATACAGAGCTAGCCACTCATATTGGAAGACACCCGTCTATTAGGGTGAATAGACACTGCCTAGTGCAGGCGCTCGTTCAGGCACATTTGTGTTTGTTCAACACCCATGTTGTCCGATGGATTAATTGCAGTCTACGCAAAAAAAAAAAAGAAAAAAAATTAACAAAATTGCACAAAAATATCTTAAAATACTAAAGAGTACATACATTTAATATAATCGTCATTGGCTTCAAACTCGGTCTGCAGGCGACTTCAGAATCACCTGTAAATCTTTTGAACTCTCTCCTTGTTTAAGTTGGTAAATGCTGCTATAATCCTTCCCTTCCGTTTATCTTTGGTTTTATAAGGTTTTTTTTGTTGGTTTTTCCCTCAAATAGGTAGATTGAAGATAAAATTGACATTCCATTTAAATTTCAAGTTCAATCTTGACAGGAAAGTAAGTAGGCGGACGAGAGTTCCACAAGCGTGATTCGCAGAAGTACCTGAAAGCATATAATTTCCGGTTATATCTAGCCATTTCAAGTGTAAAATGATGAGATCTTACCGTTAAACTATTACTCGGTTTAAATTCATAAAGTCTGGGTACCATAAATTAAAGCTTATGAGTAAAAATAGAACCAGAAAAGTATTTATAAAAAATAGTCAATGGTTAAATCAACTTAGGTTGGCGTGAAATTGATAGAAGCCGAGAAGCTAAGTCAGAACCAATAACATTGCAGATTTCGATCTTATAAATGATCTTTAAATATCTAGTATGAGCAACATACCATATCTGGTAGCATGATTCGAAGCATGGACAAATGGTAGACATATAAATATGTAAGCTAGATTCGGGCGAGAAGAATTATCTAGCCAGATACATTGAAAATTTTCTAGCAGCAGACCTAGCAACTAATTTAATTATTCCACTTCACGTCAGACGAAAACGCTAACCCGAGAAGGCGAAACGACTTATTTTCATGTAGGTTAGCATCAGCCATACTGATTCAAGCAAGAATGAGAATGAGTCTCAGGTGATTAATTGTGGGACGTTTCGTTTCGAAGGTGTTAAAATTAACAGGCTTTTTCTTGCCCTTGTTATCAACAAATTGGAGGTCATTTTTGTGATCAGCTGACAAACTGATCTTATCCAGTAGATAAAATAAGCTATCTATTAAGATATGTGTAAAAGGTAATCAGTAAAATGATGAGCCCGAGATGCGGATTTGCAGGTCGGGAAGACTAGAATCAAGCAGAGACGGAAGATTAAATTTCTGTGAAGCGTTTTGACAGAGGATGGTATGTGCAACACTGCTTGGTATAGCCAAAGATACATTTCAAAAACTGGGTTGAGTATTGCGAGACAGGAGGTTTTCTTTGGTAACAAAGAAAAAAATACTGAACAGTTACGGGATATCTGTCATTCTTTACGACAGCGAATGTAGGACGATTTCCTCAAAATTGAAGAAGAGACTCGAGGCGACAGAGATGTAGCTCTGACAGTTTTAATTGTCATGTTCCAGAGGATATTTATATCATTATTTTGTGTACTAGGTTGGTCATACCATCTCTCACTGTTTTCGATTTTGTGCTTCTTGCATCTCTTTCAGTATACATATATCGCTATTTTATTATCAATATTATTATTATAACAATATAATATTATCATTATCATTATTTGCATTTTCATTTCTTGTTTGATACAATGTTTTTTAAATTATTGTAGGCGGGAAAACGACTTTCTAATTTCTTAGAAGATTATTTGATATATTATAACTATTAATTGATTGTCTGATTTCTTTTTAAACCTCATCAACCTTGTGTAGGTTATTTGAAACCAGGAAATATCCTTAGATTAAAAGAATTCTTTTGCAGATACTGTTAAATCTTCTAGCAAATAGCCAACAGCTGTTTGCTGGACTGGAAATGAACGCGGTTGCCCGATGTCCAATTTCACGACCTTATCAAATCACATCACTCACAAATCTAAGTTTAAAGCAACTGGTATTTCCAAACGGTCACCCATCTAGATACTGAACCATCTCGCCCTTGCTTAAATTCGGTGATCATAGGAGTTCCTGATTTACAAGGTAATATTTCCGTCAGAATATCTCATTGATATTTTTCCCTATATGAGTGTTGTACACAAGCACAATTATTTACGTCTCAGATAGAATGTAAATTTATTTGTAGTAAAAAGGAACGAAATGGTTTCGTTTGGGATTTGAATTCGACATGACTATTGAAATTAACGCACCAATAACCGCTAAGCTATGCTTACAAAAACACATTTTTCTCATGCACAGATAAAACAAAAACAACCTTAAAAATAGAATATATATAGAGAAAATTGTTTACCCAATGTAAGAGAAAGCCGTGTTTAGCTTTCTCTTAAGAGCTGCATCTATCAATTTTATGCAATCCCACTGTTTTCGCATAAAAAAATAAAACGAATTCAAAAATACGATATATTTTTCAAGTTTTTGAAAATACTTTTTTTTTCTTTAAACCGGACGAAAATATATACTGTGTTATATTAGTCAATTCAGTTGAGTAGGAACATTTTAAAATATTACTAAGCCGAATAGAATTTCAAGAATATCTTGAGAAAAAAAAAGCTAAATATAAAACAAGCACAAACCGCATAACTTGAATAATATCTTAAAACATGGCGTCTGTCTGCCCAAGTGAAGCTGTTTTCTTTCCTTCGATACGGACCACCAACCACGAATGATAAATCTCCTGCCATCACCATCAGTGAATGTGTCTGGGGAATGATGAATAGCTGAGAGCCATTATATTTGGCTTTAAATCACAATTTACAAAAGAATATCTTTTAAATCAAAAGTATTTTCAAGTAAAAAAAAAAAAAATCAAACTATGGAAAGCCGGATTCACATTTAATTTTTTTCTTCTTCAGAACAGCAAGTGTGTGGAAATGTTTATCGTAGTCAATAATGAAATGAAAATGCAGGCCTCCTTTGGATCCATTTTCTATATTTTTATTCTGTCTAAGAGCCAAGAAAAAACAGAAACGCTTTATTTTAGAGTAATCAATGATTTAATAAAATCCTGTAAAATATTCTTATTATTCGATGTTCTGTGTTATTTCAGAACGATGGCCATCATGGCTCGCCATATTTCCTGTCATTTGTAGCTCTTATTAATCTTATTCTTATACTGTCTCTGTACTATATCTCCTAAACATTGATCCACCGTCAATTTAATCAAGCTCGCTAGATAAATTATACTTTATTTTCCTTTGTCCCATTTCCCCTTCAATCTGCCTTGTGAATATTAAATATTCAAAGTGATGCTTTCTCATGTTGTGCCAAAAAATTTTTAACGGTCTCTTTCTGTTGTGTATAAGTGTCCTTTTTATTTCAATTTTGTCTAAAACATCGTCGTTAATCACATGATTAGTCCACAGAATTCTCAGAATCCTTCTGTAAAACCACATTACTTAAAGTTTCTTCTTCATTAATTGACACATAGATGGACTGACAGAACGTAAAACCTCAGAAATCTTTCTTTTGTTTGTAAGTACAGCAAATATCTCAGCGTATGGATCAGTCGTAATATATTTTGTATATGCGATAAGTTAATTTAACATATAGTAGGATGTGTAGTTTCACTTAACGCAGCAAGTTATAAACCGTATTAAAACATTTTCCCAAATAATCTAGCCATATACTTAAGTATCTCGGCAGATCTAAACTTTCATATGTACAGGGTGCTCTCGGTAAATTTTCGCAATTTTATATTTTTAATTTTACGCAGACTGCTGTTTGGTTTTGATTTCGTCAAATGCACAATATCTTAGGGTCAGTGGGTCAACGTATGTAAGAAAAAGAGGACCACGACGCAATGTCTCCAGCAGGGGACAGTGTATGCTGCCCTGTTTCGCATTCACGCCAGAAGCTCCAATACGAACATTTCTGAGTGATTGTGTGTCAATCTGAGGACAGTGCAGAGGATTCTGAAATGGTGACTACAAAGATACACCTGCTCTGAAAAATCAGTCTCATCGTTCTGATGAGAAAAGAACTCCCGCATTTGTCTGTAAGGGCCTCAAACTTTGTCAAGAGGGTATCTGCTGGAAGACCATATGTCTGGCAATAGGACACTGCAAAATGCTACGCTAGTAAAAGCACACATTCATGGCAGTCAGTCATTTTCTTCGACAACATCCGCCCTTACATCTGGACACCTAATTCCTTGTAACATCAAAGATGAACTTATGATAATGATTATGGCAGATTACACCAACTTAAATAAGGAGACCGTCCAGAAGAATTGCATAAGATTCCGAAGTTTTCGACCGTGACTGAAGCCAATGGCGTTTTCATTGAATACATTTATTATTTAGTATTTCAAGATATTTTTATGTTGTTTTGTTAAATATAGCTATTATAATGAGATGTCAGCTTTTTTTTTATTTTGACTAATTTAGATGACAATGTATCCATTGCACGCTCTATGTCATATCTTGTGGCAAATTCGTTCAGAAATATGTAAACACTCAGCAGTGTACAACCGCTTTCGTAGACCAATGGTTAAAATGGCTTCGTGCAAATGGAAACTGTACGTCTTATTTTGAACCTTGTGAAACGGCGCTAAAAGACATAACGGAAGCAACATCACTTTAGGACTTCCAAAAGAAAATCAACTAAAATGGATACTGTAGAAGTCAAGTGACTTACCTGCCAACATGGCTGTCTCCTTCTATTTCCTTGTAAAGGCAAGCCAGCTGATTTTACCTTATTTTATAGGAGAGCGCCTAATACACCAGTTGGGTTGGTCCATTTTGCTAGAATGGACCTTCCCAATACATTTGCATGAGGGGTCTTTATTCAGCTATATATTTCTCCATAAATGACTCAAGTCAGTTTGGCTTTGGCTACATTTGCCTACTTGTGTGCTAAACCACTGGCAAACTAGCTAATATTCAACAGATACCAAATGCAACTCGAAAAGAAAAATGACAATCAAGATGTTGACATTCAACATCACATTAAACAAAATGTTAGGAAGGAAGTCATTTTCATAATGGAACGAGTGATAGCATTTATGATGTATGAGAAAACATTTTTTTTTTAAATTTAACTAAATAGAAAGATTCTGTAAAATTCATCCGTTACAAAAGAAGACTGCTCAGTCAATGATTGCCGAAAATTTCCTTACAAGGAAACGTCTAATGCTATCAATATAATTGCGATAATGTGAATAAATATTTCTTCTTTGTATCGCTTATGTTCAAGTCCGGGGATGCCACGGATCTCCACAGTCTCCTCTTTGTAAGCAAACTCATCATCTACGTTATTCATTGCTTTCCACTATTTGTTTCACCTTCAATATATGCTATGAATATTAACTTCCCTAAGCTCGCTTTTCTCATCATGTTCATAATTTTCAACCGTCACATTCAGGCAGGTAGGTGAAAATAAATATTGCGTTGAAAGCAGCTTAAAATCAATCTAATACATTTCTGTTCTCATCGTAACAATCAATTAAAATCTGGAATCATCATCTGATTCTAAATAAGTGCATTCAGAATTTGTAGCTAACGATATTTACATGATTAGGAGAAATGCATTTAATACGATTTTAAAACCCGCCATTACACTAACTATTTTGTATTCAATGCGAAACAAAATGCTTATAAAATATTTTAAAATTAAAAAGCGGCCCCTCATGACTAAAAGAAAAAGGATTAAAAAAGTACATTTTACTACCCACTAACTCTATCACAACTACAATTTGAAAGAATTATACTCAACTAAAATTATTCACGACTACGTCTAAAATAATAAGATATTTAATCAATACAAAACAAAAGAAGCCGAAACTTTATATTTATTTAATCACATGCAAGTACTGCCAGAACGAAACATCAAGAAATTTAAATAATAGATTATATGAATACAAAAGCGAACTTTTAAGAAAAAGACCTGATACGCATTAGTTGCTCAGAGTAAAGCGACTGTCCACTATTTAGTCATTAAAATGCTACTCTAAAAGAGAAAATATTTCACTAAGATGTTTAGTAGATACTTTAACCTCTATTTCATCACAATATGGATATTTAATACCAAAATTAATGGAAACGAATACAAAATAAAAAGAATAGTTATAGAATTGGCTAGATTATATACACGAAACATATATAAAAGAATATTTCTTCAAAATTTAAAATTTCCGTTGGTGCGCATGTGTAGTCGCATTAACATAAATAAACTTAATCTGATGAAGTC
>OZ010595.1:29364699-29367199 GCA_963932145.1 Acanthosepion lycidas | reverse complement strand
TGAGTAACCCATCAAATTTCCTCGACTTCGATACTTATAGGATCTTTTCTGTTAATTCACCCAAAAATATTAATTCGGCCGTAAATAAAGAAATAATTTCTTCTTACTAAAATTCAGGCCAAAATCAAAAAGGGCGAGGCCGTTCCATTGCATTCCGGTAAGAGTTGAGCATTCCGATCGTCCCAAATGCTGGTGATGCGGGTCCGATATTTCTAAATGTATGATCTACATTGCGCTTACCCCGATAAGCAAGCCCGAAACACACTTATTTTTCTATTTTTTTAATTGTAAAATCTTGCTTGTATGTAACTAGAAAATCATCTGCACTTGCGAAATGTGAATAATTCCCTGATTTTGGTAACTTTTCGTTGTTTGGGTTGGAGCTTTTGCGGAACAAGCTAAACAAATTTTGATTTAAAATTCATAATTACGAAAGAGTGACAAAATTTAATAAAAAACAAACAAATTGGATTTGAAATTAATAATTTCAAAAGAGTGCAAAATGTCTAAAGAAAAACAAATTTTGATTTAAAATTATAATTACTTGGGGTGAATAATAGTAATATTAAAATAATTCATCGAGTCTAGAAGAATCCTCAACATAATAAAGAAGGCATTTGACGTCTGATTCGTTCTATTTTGGCACACATCAACAGTGCGAACCCACTACCAAGAATCGAACATGAACCGTTTCGCAATTAGTGGTTGCACAGTGCCCATGAATGCCATATATCCTTGCTTGAACCGGTTTCTAATGCTCTGGAGTAAGTCACTTCGGGAAAGAAGGCGTGGCTCTTGGGGGCATTATCTGTTGGTCTAAGTATAGGGGGATGAGTTACACTACGGAATTTTGTGAGTAGCGGCGTCATATAAGGTCTAGTTCGTTAACACTTCGTCACAGAGGACCGTTGGTTAAGTGCGTATAAAGTTGCATTGCATCATATCGGTCGGGATCCGTCCGATTGCTTCAATATTATATATATATATATATATATATATATATATATATATATATATATATATATATATATATATACAGTGTATCTCGGATATAATAGAGTTGTCGGGACCGGAGAAGTCTCTTATATCAGGGTCTCTTATATCCGGGTTATATATATATATATGTGTGTGTGTGTGTGTATGTGTGTGTAAAATAGCATACATAATCCCGACAAATGTTTTTAAGAAGTTTATCAAACGGAAAAATTTTAACTGAAAATAATCTTCATAACGTTTTCGCCATTCTAGTCTACATTAGATCCCAAAACAAAAACAAAGAAATGTATGAATATCTACTGTGTGTATTCTTAAATAAGTATTAGGATGGTGCAAAAATGATGACGTAATAATGTCGTTTTTTGGCCTATTTGTAACGTCAAAAATCGACATTATTATGTCATTATTTTTGCACCAACCTAATAATTATCGTACTATTTTCTAAAACCTGAAGTTTCATGTTTAAAGAAGAAAGAAAATGGGTGAGTTAAAAACAACTGTTATTATATAGTTTGAATATTTTCATTATAATTCTTAGTTCATGACGAAAATTACTAATATATTTTCCCAGCTTTTTTTTTTATCGAATTAAAGGCAAATATTTATCCCATTTTTCGGAATGACTCGAAAGCAAGGCATTCATGTAGACTGACTCGTTTTCTCAG
The DNA here is from genome assembly GCA_963932145.1 of Acanthosepion lycidas. Lineage (NCBI taxonomy): Eukaryota > Metazoa > Mollusca > Cephalopoda > Sepiida > Sepiidae > Acanthosepion > Acanthosepion lycidas. Next base: position 29,365,538 of record OZ010595.1, on the reverse strand, counting down.
CAATTTCCAACGGCAATTGCTGGCTTCATATAAGCATTCTTTTTATATGCATACGCCCAACTCTTACCTTCAAGGCTAATTACGTATTCATCAATTATTTATTTTCTCCAACCCTGGAGAAATTTTATAGACCTTCAAACATCGCGTCAGCTATTCCAAAACAATAAAATTTATTTTAACATATTTTTTCCCCAACAATATTTTTTCTAGACAACAAATATTTGTGCGTTTAAAAAAGAACTCTATATCCTCTGCCATAAAGGAATTTTTATTCTGTTTCTCGGCTGCAATATGATTCATTTAACAACTCATTGTTTATATTATAGTTTCACCAAAATTCATATGACCTAAATATATTCCTTATCCAGTCGCATCTTTACAAATCTGAGCTTTGCGAATTCTATCGGCTTTACCCAAATTCGCTACCCAGCCGTCAATGACCCTCAAATAACAAAACGGTCAACTATTCAAACAAGGAACTTTTAGAGGTTTGAGATTTATTTCAAATCAGCAAAGAAATTGTTTTCATTTCTGTTTTACATTCTAGTTTCCATATTCATAACATATTTGATTTTTTCAGTTAAGCAGAAAAAAAAAAAAAAATTCTATTTTTTCCGTCGCTTCAGATTTCAATTCATGTTTTTCAATTTAAAGGTTTCTTACGTTTTCAACCCTTTCAATACTCCAATTATATACAGGGTTTTCGCATGAAGCTTTTTAAAACTATTAGGTTGGTGCAGAGATAATGTCGTTTTCTCACATATGTTACTTTTATATATGATTTCTGAATTAATTCATTGATATATATAGCCATGTTATATCTCATTTTGAAGCGCGTT
>OZ010595.1:29357199-29359699 GCA_963932145.1 Acanthosepion lycidas | reverse complement strand
TGCATATGTTAACATCATTGACAAAATTCTTAAAATATCTAGTAATATACATTTTCGTTTTCATATTTAATTTATTTTTATCTCATCCTATATTCCTTAGTTGACAGTACCGCACTACAAAACGACCAACCATCCGTGTACACGCCTTTAAACGCAAAGGCGAAGGATTATAATATCCATTTCGAAGATACCTCCTGCATTGCGTAATTCATGATATGATTCATTAACTAAGTGATGTAAAACGACTTGATGGCTCATTCACCCGAGGAAACATATGCGGCTGCTGTGCTGAACACTTAAATTTCATCAATATCTTGGAGGATTTTTTTTTTCACATCTACGCTTTCAAATGTGGAATAACAGTCTTCAGTTGAAAGCACTTATAGATACCATACTTGTATAGATGGACTAATTGATTCAAATATTTGATATTTACTTGCGTGGAAGAGATAATTTAAACATTCATATACAGGAGGGTTTTTTTAGCGCATTGTCTGTTTGCACGGAAAGCGTATCGGTATTAGAAATCAACTTCCGGCCGAGACAGCAGCGTTTGCTTTCACACATATACACTTGGATAGGTATGAATTGATGTCTAATCCCTATCAGATAGGGATTGAAAGTAAAGAAAACTGGAATCTGTGTGTGCTTTTCAAATAATGTAGACGAAAGTAACATCAGAATTGGATATATAGCTAGCAACTTCACTCCGTAAAAGACCTGGTAGTTACAGAGTTCTCAGTGTCTATACGGTTAGAAACAAAAAAACAAAAAAATAACAAAACAAAAAAATAACAAAACAAAAAAAAAACGAAAATAAATAGTTTTTATACAACTAACAATACAAACAGACAAGTTGGCAAATGAATGAAGATGTTCATATACAGTGCGAGGAAACAAATATTTGTACACATACAAATTTTTAATATATTTTATTTTCAACTAATGAATAAATGTACTTTTTTATGTAATTAACCGTACACAGATATATAATAAATGAATATACATACAAAACAGAAAGAAATGTTTTAATAGAAATAAATTCCATTTGTCCATTTTAATGGATGGAAAATGTATTCATACAATGCGAATTTCAGATGTTAAAACATATATAGATATAATTCTCAACATTTTTCAGTTGTTAGTTTTAGCCTAAACAATCCAAAAAGAACATTCTCTAATTGGTAGTTTTGGAGGAAGTTTTCTTCGTGACAATAGGTAAACAAATGAGAAATTCGCAAAAAGAACTGATTGTTAATCTCTGGAAAGAAGGCAAATGTTACAGAAAAACCTCAGACAAACAGAATATTCCATTTACTATCATTATTCTATTCATTTCAAGTTATGAAAAAAACTCAAAACTATTGAAAACCCAAAAAGTAGGCGCTCCATGGAAGGCTTGTGCAGGAAGGAGATTAATGCGTCAAATTAAACAAACTAAAATAGTGACTCATCAAAGTTTGTAGGATGATTGACTTTCAATATGAATCTGTGTCACTTAGACTACAATAAGCAATGAAATATAAAGTTACGCTCCACTCGGAAAAACGCCACTGCTATTGAAGAGTCATGCAGATACCAGTTTGAAATTAATTCGTGAAAACATTAGGAAAAATCGTATTGGAAAAGAGTATTATCGACAGACGAAACCAAAATTGAGTTGTATGGAATTCTGTGGAGGAAGTATAGCGATTCATTCAAACAAAAGAATACAGTTGCAACAGTGACATTTATTGGTTGTAGCATCTTGGTTTGGGGTGGGTTTTGTTCTGCAAAAGTCAGTGGCAGCATAGCAGTAATAGACGGTAAAATGTTTTTGAATGACATTTAATGATTTCGGTTGAAAATCTTGACCGACCTCCTGACTGGATCTTCCAACAAGTTAATGAATTTAAGCAGACTGCAAAATCTACGAAGAAATAGCTTTTTAAAAATAATGTAAATATCCTGAAATAGCCAAATCAGTCCTCAGATTTAAACCTAATCAAGAATCTATGGCGTTATTTGAAAATTCAAATCTCATAAAGAACTCCCCAAAATATCATTGATCTTAACTCAACCATCTGAGTGAATTAAGAACCAATACTAAATGCTGTGATAATGTATGAGCCCATATGGCGGACAACATTCAGAATGTCCATCTTGTGGACTTGTTTGCAAATCCCGTGCAGGATTGTTGTCTCATGTGAAAAAGCGTAAAAGCAGAACTGAAAGTCACTCATACGTCGAAAAGGACGGGAGATTTCATTATATATATAAATATATATATATATATATATATAAAGAAATATGGTTTTAAGGTGTGTTATAGTTATGGGATAAAGTGCTCATTATCAGAGATAGAGCGTGTGTTAATATAAAAATTAACATTGAAAATATAAACCATATAGAAAACCCAATGAAAAAACACTGTATATACACACATCTTGCAATCACCCACCTTCAATAATCAAACAGATACCAAAATTGATTAACCGCAGGCTTTCCGACAATTCTTCCA